>CAKLNU010000118.1:600000-1069292 GCA_922788865.1 Poeciliopsis turneri | reverse complement strand
TCTTCAGGTGGAAGATGCTGTGGGGGTATATGCTATACCCCTGCTGCATAATAAACCCTGTGGGGGCTTATATGCTTCATACAGCACATATGAAGGTGTGCTGTATGTGCAGCCACACGTCCCTCTGCCTGTCTGCCACCTGTTCTTTGTGCTTGTTCAAACACCTGCTGATATCCCCTGACTCAGCTCCTATTCAGCCCCTCTTCCTGTCACAAAGCATCAAATGAAACACTTCAGAGGGTGACAGACTCACACACACAAGAGAAACAGGAAGCTCAGACTAATGGGCACTCAAGGGAAGTTCATCCAGTTTGCTTAAAACACATTGTTCCCTGGAAAATATTCACAAGTGAATCAAAGAGGATGATGTTAGGGGAGGTGGCAAGAACCTCCAAAGCACACTAACAGAGAAATTCAATTTCATTTTAGGGGTCACCAAATATCTATAACAACATTTAGATATGATCTTCATGCCAACTGTTATTGAAGAGGCAAGTCAGAAAAAGTCATTTTCTATACTTTCATCGCCAACATAAAGGTGTGCCATTTTATTGAATTTTTTTCTTTCTGTCAGATGAGACAAAGATTAAGCTTTGCAACTGCAGACACTCCAGATGGCTTGAGCTCAAAACAAAGGAAGCTAAATTTGTGAAAAGGAACCTCATGCACAAGGATAACATGGAAACTCCATGCATGTTCTGGGATTCAAACCCAGACCTTCTTGCTGCAAGGCAGCAATACTATCATCTGTGCCACTGTGCAGCCCAATATGTACATATGCATTTTAATGCTTAACAATTGTATTACATGAAGAAAAGATTCTTTGAACTGACTTTTGGAACACTTTGGGCAGACTTGAAAGATTTACCAACGCAGTTTAAGAACATTAATGTTCTTAATGTGATTAAGAACATTTTTCAGACATTGAAGCATCCTGTTTGCAGTTGTAGTGTGGGTGTCTTAAAACACTTTACATTGTTTATACCGGGTAACTTTCCATTTAAAATACAACTGCTCAATTAAGAGCTCCAAATTGCTCACCTTTAATGCCTCTCTGGGGATTTGAATTGAGCAGACTGAAGTGATCAATATGAAAACAATATGAAAACCTGCATAGATGATGTAATATAGGATGAAGTCAAGAATGAGATACAGCTGAGCTCGGATGTTTCATGATGTATATGTGGAAAAAGTCGATCGAGTGACCCAGTGAGAAAAAGTCAGGCCAGATGACAGCTTTTAAGATCAGGTGGAGGGCTTAATTATGGGGAATGGAAAGCTAAAAGCATGACTTCCTATCAGTGAGGGCTAAATGGAGGAGCTGGTTCACACTACACAAAGATCAGCCTCCCTGCATGGGACAAATTAAGCTGCAAAAACCAGCTCTTGAGTAACAAGTGCAGGTTTCTGCACAGACTGTTATGGAATAAAACGTAACACGCCAGCTTGCACTATGAGCATGTCCAAGCTGTCCTCAGGAAACCAGCTTACTACATCATATTAGTGCTGTTCGAAGGAATACAACCAAGCACTCAGCATCAAAAATACATGTTTACCTGTCATTAGCAAATGTAATTGTTTACTTAAAAATATATATTGTGCAACAGTTAAATTATTTCATGCAGTTAGAATATTAAACTCTCTATAACATGATTATAAAAAAAAAATACTTTCAATAATTTCATCTATGAATGGTGAAATTTTTTGATTTTACTGATAATTGAAAAAACTTTTAACAGATTTGTATTCTCACTTTGTGCTGGATGAATGCCCAGCTTCAGAAATGTTGCAATAGATTTGCTTCTTAAACACGGATATCAAATGTTTACACACTCTTTAAAGTTCATTGTCTTTCACTCTTTCTTTTCAGCTTTCTCACAGCAGCATAATTTTGAATAAAATATTATTTACAATGTACATGTAAAATTAAATTTATCTGAACGATGGCCTGAGTATTAAATGAAATTTTCAGTGTAGTGCTGGACCAGAAGGGGGATATATTCAAGGTGGTTAAACACATCTTTTACCTGGCTGTCAATATACCAAGAGTTGAACCAGCTATAGAAGCAAAATGACAAAGTATAAAAACTGTAAGAAAAAAGGCAAAACCAGAATTTACAAAGAATTCAATAGCACTTTCTATAAGTTTTAGAACTTTCTGTGGTATTCGGTTTACAGTGAATCTCAAATTGTACCTGGTTCAGTTATTTTCTGCCCCCTAGTGGCTAAAGTCAAAAGAATTTATATGATATAATCTCTTAGCCTGCAACTAAGATTTTGTTGGCTGTTTTTTATTTGACAATTCTTTATTTTTATTTTTTTTTCACCAAAAACCTTGACTTGCATTACCTCCACTTCCTTCCTCTGCCTGTTTGACACATGTCAGTTTGCTACAAACTGTTTTGCTTATGTAAAAATTTAACAATTCATTTACAAATCAGATCATACCTTCTGACTAACTTTATTCACTGAGACTGAATATCAGAAATTTCAGAGTTTAAAAAAAAAAACTATTAGACAATTTTCGCTTTACTAAAACAGCATGTCAAAAATATAACACATATTTCTGAGTGTGTAAGTAAAATGTTCTTGTCTGTGTTAAAAAAAAAAAAAAAAAAAACTGCTTGAGGAGTCTTTGTCTTTTGCTCATTCTGTAGTTGTGTTCTTTTGGGGCTCAAAGAGTAATTCCCTCAATTTTATTAAGCAATATTGAGAGGTTCAGATTATTTTTGCACAAAATACACTATGATGGCTGTTCTGCTGACCAGTGTGATCTTTAAAATCTCATACACTGTCAAAACCAATATTCAACTGTTTTGAAACTAAATAAAGTCATTGGGCATTTCCTTTCCTATTTCACACCTCTAGGTGTCTCTGTGTGACAAAATAATATCATCCAAACACACCATAATCTTTTTTGATGACATATAAATGAGTAAATAGATCAAATAATAGATAAACTAACTCATGCAAAAGTTTTCAGAGAGCTGGATATTTAAAGCTTTATAAATTTGTTTGTGGTTAAATCAGGATAAAATACACCATGTCCTGGTAAAAGGTAAAACATCATGAAAGAAATAAAAAAATATATATTAAACCTAAATGTGGGCTACGAACAAAATTAAATATGTTAGTTTGCATGTAGAGAGCTGAAAGGGTAAAATGATAGCATTAAGAGAGTCCTGAAATGAGGAAAAACATAATGAGATTAGTTGTACTGAAAGGATGGTTAGGAGGCTATTTATGAAGCTTTATTTCTTTGTAAGAGCATAAAGATTAATGTATTGTTCAAGGGGACTGTTGATTAAATAAATCAACCTTTAAAACGGCCCTTTTCTTTTGAGGCCAGATGGAATCTCTCATCTGTGTTTGCAGTGAGATCGCTTACATGTCCGGATTTATGCCAGCAAATGAAGTGAGTGCATGGACTCAGTTTCCATCAGGACTGGATGTTCTCACTTTTTTGTGGACTTTTCAAAATGAAGCAGTATGTATTTAATTAAATTCAATGGACATTGGACATCTGGTACAGAAAGGAGTATCAGCCCTACAGTACATAAACATGAGCAAAATACGCCCTGAGGGTTGACTGAGGCTTAACTCTTCAAGCAGCTTTTAACAAAAAAATAAACATAAAAAAAAATACTGTTTTAAAACAGAGTGAGACGTCTAAATTTTGCTTAAGCTGTGTCTGTCCTCAGCATTTTGCTTACAGTGTCAGTATACACATGTCTAATCCGTTTTTGAATAACAATCTGTTCAAATGGACTAGAGATGTTTCCCTGTAAATTTTAAGAATAAACCCTGAGAATGGCTCCCAGTGCTGACAGCTGGCAGAATTTGAAGTTACGGTTCAGCTTCAATTTTAACCCAGAAACCCTCTTCCTGTGAGGCAGGAGTTCTAGCCACTACCATACGGATCAGCCTGAGCCTGGTTCTGGTTCTACAGCAGGTTTTCTTCCTTTCCACTACTGCCACATGCTCTATCTGGATGGATTGCTACCAAGTCAATGACTTGATGCAATCAACTAGGCCACTTAGATAACTTTACATCAATTAGCCTTATCAGCTGAATTTGAAAAATTAATTTGATTCTGTCTTTATGACTGCATTTTATTGAATTCATTTGATTATTTCCTCTGGATATGGATTGGATCTGTTTGACTTGTAATGTGCTTTCAGAGTACTTTGCTGTGACTTGGTAACAAAAACAAACTGAATTGGACAGAGTTTTATTATTTTTGTGCGCATCCAAGTAATGATTAATATGAAAATGGACAAGCAAAGAAACTCAAGTAGTAGGTATGAAACCATATCTATTCCTGGCAGGTATAGTTTTAACCCCTTGTAAATAAAACCATCTAACTTAGAATGGGTTGAAAACTGTACCGTTAACTGTACAGTCGACATTATGAAGTTGTTCAGAAAAAATTATATTCCTGTTGCTCTGTAATTTAATCTTTTTTTCAAAATTCCATTAACATATTTTTATTGTTGGGACGTTTCAACTATTTAAAACCATGCAGTTTATCTGCCTTCCTTCTGCACAAGACCATGATAAAGGCGCTTCAGTTTTACCTGCATATTTTAAATGACTTAATTATTGCGTCACCAAAAGATGGCGTCCTCGTGAAGATTGGACGTTTCGGCGTAAAGAAACATGTTCGTTCCTGTGTGTGTGTGTGTCACACGGGAAGGGGGCAGATTCCAACTTTTATCCCCTGGATTCTCCGTGGAAATGTAGTGGCATGTGCTCGTATCAGTCCGCCACAGCTCCCTGTTGAACTTCTTTTTCCAGCGGAAGACTTTTTGTCCAACAGCGCGGCGCGTTTGTTTCAGGTGTAGCTGAGCGGTTCCCTCAGAGATAAAAATAATAATAATAATAATAATAATAAAACTACTGACAACATCCAGGTAAGCCTCACCTCGCAGTAAGATAAATCCGTGAAAGCTTTCTAAAGAAACATTAGTTTTTAGTTGGAGTGTGCCTTTAGGTTTACGCGTTTTGTTTATTTTTTGTTCTTTTTCTAATTGGGCTCTACCAGCTGTGTCTGTATCAAGTCAAAAGTATTTACTTTGAATCAACGCTATATAGAGTAGTAGGTTTAATGTCATATTTTTATATTTTCTTCAAGTTTTAATCCATGTTATCACAATTTCAGTGTATTGATTATTTCGGACCTATTTCTAAGGTTTGGCTTAGGTTAAGTTTTTTTTTGTTTTGTTTTATATAAGACATATGAATGTTCATTTTTATTAATGGAATACATTTAAAGTGAATCATAATGCTATTTAAATTCAGAAGTGATTTTGTTCACTACTGTGGTTCTTTTTATCCTTGGTGAGGCACTTGATCTGTGTTTATTTTATTTTAAGCCATGTTCTCAAAATGCTGGTTGACTTTAAGTATAGTGAGTAATTAATACAGAATAAAAAAAATGGGTTTCACTTTCCATTAACTTTTTAATATAGGTTTAACTTTACAGCTTGTATGTTTGTCTTTCATTTATGTAATCATGATTGGATATGATTACAAGCTTAATTGCATGGAAACCAACCAACTTTCTACTTGTCATTTATTATAAATTAGTTGTTTTTGCTTCAATTATTTAGATTTTTTTCCCCTTATGACTTCGTCACAAATTAAGCATGGCTGTTTATCGCTGTCATTGTTTATTAGAAAAAGATCAATCTAAACTGAGGTAAACATCTCTTTTTCCTCATCTGACAAAGAGATGTGGAGAGCTAAGTAAGTACACCCTATGGCAGTAACAGTCAAATAACAGTCTGACTTGATCGGTCTCCATCATCCTTGTAGAGGAAGTTTCATTACTCTTAATCAAGCTGAGATCCAGACTTTGACTAAGCCATTCCAGGATCTTGTTTGCTTGCATCTTCTGCCAATGTGTTGTAGATTTGCTTCTGTGGTTTGGATCGTTGTCATGATGTTGATCCAATCGGGACCAAATTGTCAATCAGATAACTTCACATTTGCATCTAGATTATATTTGTATTCAGAGGAGTATTTATTTCTTCACTGTAACTGTTTTTGGTTTAATCTTTAATTTTATTTGTTGTGTATTTGATGTCATTTTTCTGTTTTTTTTCTGTACAGTTTTTTGCTCCTTAATCCGGTTTGAGTTTTCACAGAGCTTCCCTTCCACTGAGTTACTTTATCTAATCTTTCTGAGTTTCATTGTACTGATGGATGCAGTGGCATGTTAGACATTTAAAAACCCCACAAAGTCATGGAACTAAACCTTGGGTTTCCCACCTTGCATGTTCAGAAATACTATAAAACATGTGTTGCTTTATCTCTCTAACAGCAGAGACACTGTGGAACCGCGTGTAGAAAATCATGATAAATATGAGCCTTAATGACCCTAAAACCTTGGGCATTAATTAAAATGTTAATGACTAGTGTCATTAACAACCTGGCAATATGATTGGGATTATACTTTTGCTTCTTTCAAAATGATTTATGGATTCTGGTTCCATGGCAGCATCAATCAATATCAGCATTACTAAAAATATAATCAGAAGCAATGTTTTTTGCTACTTGGTGACCAGTTGGATTTAACAAACCTGCTGTATTGAAGAAAGTCTAAAATTTAAGTCTCAGTTTAGAGTAATGTGGGCCTCAGACGATATACATCGACATGCATATTTCCACAAAAGCATTGTACTTTTAGTTTTATTGTTATAATAAATGCCACAAACTATGTCAAGTTAACTGCTTTTACCTACCTGGTCATCTCCTGAATTTATGTTTTCCTTGGATCATCTCTGCACTCAGTACGAATGTCAGCAGACACAGCAAGGATATAATATATCTCATAAAATATCTTTGTTCTAGAAACATCCTTGGTGTTGTGAATGATGGGACATCCGTCATCACACTTGTATCGATCCAGCTCTGAGACTGATCTGAGTTCAGTGTAATTGGATCCGATGACGACAAGCAGGAACAATCAGCAGAAGAACAAAAAGCTTGACTGTTCATTCACAAAGCAAATATTCATCTTTGTATAGATGTTTGAAAGGACTTTAAACAGTATTGCCTTTTGATTTTATTGGAAAACTCTGTTTTTTATTTAGCCTACAGTTTGTATTAGTACAGCCTGTTACTGATTAACCTCAGGGTTGGGAGAAACTCCTCTTGTTCTCTTGTTTCTGTGGTTTGTAGATGACATATCAGTGACATATCTTTCTGATTACATATTTTCAAATCAAACATTCCAGGATTGTGTGACTGGAAGTTTGTTTTGACTCATTTTGATTGAATATTTGACTGGTTGGGTGGAGACTAGAGTGTTTAACAAGAGATATCTCTGATGACGTATTGTGAGTCTTGAGTTAATATCATCCCAGGTCAGACCCTTCTCAGTCACTCCCTGTCTTTCTCTCTGAACAGGCACAGTTCCATCTACAACGTGGTTTTGGCTCCATGGCTGCTAATGTGACCCCTGAGGGCTGCGGCCTCAACCTGGACTCCCTCTATTACAACCTGTGCAGCTTCAGTGCTGTCTGGGGCATTGTGGTAGAGGCGGTTGCAGCAGCTGGTGTCGTCTTTTCCTTCGTGCTCTTTGTTTCGCTTCTGGCCAGCCTGCCCTTCATCAAAAGCCCCAACTATAAAAGCTCTCTGGCTCTTCAGGCCAGCTTTCTGTTCTGCACTGCTGGACTCTTCTGCCTGACATTTGCCTTCATTGTGGGGAAGAACTTCTCCACCTGTGCCTCCAGAAGATTTCTCTTTGGGGTGCTGTTCGGTGGGTGTTTCGCCTGCCTCCTGATGGAGTGCATCAGGCTGAACATCTTGGCCAGGAGGAATGCTGGGCCCCGGGGCTGGGTGCTCTGGCTGGGAGCGCTGGGGATGTGGCTGGTGGAGGTTGTCATCAACACCGAGTGGCTCATCATCACAGTCGTTCGCCACCCGCTGCTTGCTGTCAATGCCACGACTGAACCCATCCTAGCCACTGCAACACCTTGCAACATTGCCAACCAGGACTTTGTCATGGCGCTGATCTACGTGATGGTTCTCATCGTGGCTACGGTCTTGGCAAGCCTGTCCATCATGGCGGGCAAATATGCAGAATGGAAAAAGGAAGGTGGTCTCATTCTGGTGATAAGCCTGATCTCTGTGGGCATCTGGGTGGCCTGGATCGTCATGTACGTGTATGGGAATGAACAGACTGGAGGCCCGACGTGGGACGACCCGACCCTGGCCATCGCTTTGGTGGCAAATGCTTGGGTGTTCATCATCATCTACACCATTCCTCAGATTTGCTGTTTTAGTAGCGACAGCGAGATGGAAGAAGACTACGAGGAGAACGCGTACACGAACCGGGGAGTCGGATACGAGACGATCCTGAAGGAGCACAACTCTCAGAAAATGTTCATGGAAAATAAGGCTTTCTCCATGGATGAGCCAGGCCAAGGTAAGTGGTCTTTATATCTATTCAAAGTTTTTGTTCAATGGTTTTTTGTAGCAGGCACTCTTGAATTCAGAATCCTAAGAATTAGCAAATCTGTCAAAAGAAACCACAGAGCTTTTGACTGAAAAAGAAATTACAAAAAATAAATTCAATCCTATTAAAAGTGGCCAATAAAGGAGGTGAGGATGGTCATCAGTTTCTATACAATTTGTAAATATTTTCAGAAGTTATTGAAGATGCATAAAAAGTTCTAAAAAGTGACAAATATGAAGTAAAATAACTTGATCAGAAAAACTAAATACCACAAAAAAACAACAACTTACAAATAAAATAAAGTCATGAACTGTGCTCAAGTGTTGGGAATGTGTCTTAACACAGCTTGAACTTTATTAAATGTCAGTGTATCTTATTAGAATTTTGGGTGGTAGCCAAACACAATGAATTGCATAATATATTGCATAATTTGAATATGTCTGTTTTACTTTACAAATAATCAAAAAAATGTAGTGGTTTTTGTATTCACCCGAGTGACCTAATACTACTTTTTGCTACAGTTAACTTCAGGTATGACCCAAGAGAGATATCTAAAGATTTTTTTTGTACGTTTTGCTACAAAAAAAGTTCTCAATTGGATTTAGGTCAAACCTTTGCTCAAGTCATTATACGTCATAAATATGCTGATCTATTATTGTAGCTCTGGCTGTATATTTAGTATCATTTTCTTATTGGGTTATACTTTTCACATCCTGTTCCCTGATGTCTTCCTCAATTTGCCTGCAAATGGCTCAGTTCATCTCTCGTTGCTTTTAAATTACCTTCTCTGTCCCCATTAATAAAAGTAGGACACCAACACCAACAACGACGGTGCTGGTGGCATTGTACGGTGGATAATCAGTGTTGGGTAGTTTTATGCTTATCACAAATTTGTAGAAGCGTTCCAAAGCAGGGACATGGAATGCCTGCACTTTGTGTTGGGTTATCACATGAAACACCCATAAAATAAAATTAGAGTTTTTGTTCATTCTGGTTAAACGTGAAGTCCAGATGATATTACAGCAAACTAAATAGAAATATAAGATAAAATGTTCAAATTGTATGTACATACAACAACCAAACAAGAAAAAAAGTTTAACTATTGCACTAAATTTCATAAATGGTCTTGAATAACACATTTTTTGTAACTTTCATTAAACTTGTATTTAGCTTTTACTAAAGTATTGTGACCTATTGCTTGTTTTCATTATAAAAAGCATCAATGAATGTCTCTAAAACCTTATTTCTGTCAGTCCAAGAACAACACAATAATTCAAGAAACACCTAACATTATTTAAATAATGAGTCATGACCATATTATGTGCTTTTCTTGATTGATTGATGACATTATCTAACCATTAAATATTGCTAAGCATGTTAGATAACCTCACATTCATCTGTATGAGCGGTGTTTATGGTTTCCGCAAAACAAATACTGACCCTGTCAACAGTATTTTTCTATTCTTAAACACCCTAATAGATGAAAGGAGGTAAAGTACAAAAACATGATGAAACGTTCACACCCACCATCTCCTCCTTTTGCTATTAAACCTTTATGTCCACATACTTATCATATTTCATTTAATGACCTGTGCGTTATGTGACTGTTGGAAGAACACCAAAGCAAACAGAAAATGTCCTGAGAAGGTTGTTTCCTGTCTGCATGATGACCACACAGAATGTGATACGCTGCAGTTTCTCCACAGCATTGCAGAAATACCTGGGCAAATATATAAATCTGAGAAATATATTGCAAATTCACCAGTGGCACCAAGGTTTGATGATTTGCTTTACATATTTTAAATGTGGAAAATATTTTTGTACATATAATCTGAAACTTATCAAGCTTCAGATTATATAACTGACAAATTTCAGATTATATTAAAAGAAATGTACTGTTGGATATCTAGGCTATATTGCATCTACATAGTTATAAAATTTAGTGTCAGCTTCTGTTTCCTGACTTGATCAAACTTTGACTTCAGCTGCGAGAGGTAACAAACATCAAAGAATAAATGTCAATAAATTTGCTTTAAAAAGTAGGATAACAATGAGCAACAATTTCACAATTTTATGGTATCCGCATTAAAAATGTATAACATGAAACAGAAACTGAAACTCCAGTTATTCCTCCTGCTGATATACTGATTGTCACAGTCTTCTACAATATAATTTAATGTTTTTTTTGTATACATTTGGAATGTAACTGACCCAGACCTCCTGGGAGTATTTTCTGCGAATGTTTAGTTTGTTGACCAATGTGCTTTCGACGGCTACTGTAGTCGGCCCATGAAGCTGTTTGAAAGAGACTGCCTGCATGATGACCACATGCAGGTCAAATCTAACTTGACCTGCTTCTGTGCACAGAAACAATAGCAGGTCAAATTGGAACAAAAGCTTGAAAAATAAATTTTTCTTTAAAATATCGATGTCTTCATCTTTAATTTGACAAACTGTTTACTACATCTGCGACAGACTGGCGACCTGTCCAGGGTGAACCCCGCCTCTCGCCCGGAACGCAGCTGGAGATAGGCACCAGCAACTCCCGACCCCGTTAGGGAGAAGGGTGACGGAAAATGGATGGATGGATGGGTTTACTACATTAGTTAATTCTGAGTAGTGTACAGCACAGAGCGGCATCCTTAATGATTAACTCCTCACACCTTCTGTTTCTCTCTGCGAGATCAGGAAACATCAATAACACCTGTTACCTTGCCTGAAAAATTCAACCTGATACTGAAGGTCTTGGCAGTGTTTGTGTTTGATTCAGATGTCGACACCCTCCTCTTAATGAGTATCTATCACCCGACTCTCTGCATCCAATTCCCAGTAGATACATTGCGTCATGGGTTTGCACTATTTCCACAGAGAACAGGGCGTGGCAAAACAATTTTGTCAGAGGCAGAGTTGTTTGACATTTGATGCGATAAGGTGTGAAAAATTGTTAGGAAGACCATCATAAGCAAATGTACAATTAATGTTTTTCTGCCTTCTTTGCAGGAAACAAGCCTGTGTCTCCGTATAGTAATTACACTGGTCAGATGCGTGCTTCAGTCTACCAACCAACTGAGCTGGCTCTCATCACTAAAACAGTTGGACATGTGAGTATTAAATGTTCCAAAGCCACATTTGAATGTCGTTTGACTTACAGCGGCAAAGCAAGCTTTAACCAGAACCTACTCTTTTCAGGCTGTAGGGAAATAAATATGGAAATCGGTAACCTTTGATTATGAAAGAATTCTTTTGTTGAAAAGGGACAGAAAAAAAACAAATGAGATGGACAATATTCAGAGTATAGTAGCAGACACATGTCAGTACGTGAAAAAGGGCTGACGCTTATCCTACTAATCAGATCGAAGGAAACCCAAACACAACTATCAATGAGTAAGTGGCAGAAAGAATATAGGTTATAGATGATAAAATAACTGTTCAAGTGCATGTTAAAAATAAATATTCACACAATTAGATGAACAGAAGCTACTTCATAGATTTGAAAAGCTAAATATCATGTTGGAAAAAGCTACAATCGTTTACAACATGATTCGAGATGGCTGCTGAATCCACGTCTTAAATGCATTTATTTCTTATATGAGTGACCACAGAGACACCGAATTGTTTGGAAAACCATCTGGTTTTGTTTGCCAATATACATGAATTGATACCGTAAAAAAATCAGCCATTGTTTTAGATATTGTTTTAGATTATCATATTAAAATATTAAAAATTTTAATATGCTAAAATTATAGCAGATAAATGTATTACCATGCAGGATGACTCCAAAGAGTGTTACTATGTCATTGAGCTGGAAAAGATGGCTTCAATTATGATATGGGGTTATAGAGAATCCATCTTAATAGCTTTTTTTTTTTTCTTGTTCTTTTTATTTTTTTTATGGCTCTTGTTTTGATTTCACACAGCAACAACGTGAACAGTCGTCTGACATGATCATTCCCAGAGCTTCCATGGCCTCTGCAGCCAACAGCGGGAGCAGTACCCCCTCAACACACACTGAGCCTGGGAACACTTCACGCTCACAGACAAGCGTAGGTCAACCCTCCTCTCCTCCCCCGACACTTTTCCTTTTCTTCACAGTCCTCATTATCTCTTGTTGCCCTCCAGATGCCTTCCTATTCTCCGTTTCTGAGCATGTCGCTCTCTCAGCTCCTACTGTGTCCATGGCAACTTCTTCTGCAGTTTGACCATGAATCACTTCTTTGTCTGGATTTTTTTTTTTTTTTTTCTTACCTTGAGCTGTCTCTTCTTTCAAGGCCTCGTGTCTCATACCTGCTCTGTGCAGTGCTCAA
This sequence comes from Poeciliopsis turneri, assembly GCA_922788865.1. Lineage (NCBI taxonomy): Eukaryota > Metazoa > Chordata > Actinopteri > Cyprinodontiformes > Poeciliidae > Poeciliopsis > Poeciliopsis turneri. Next base: position 1,056,523 of record CAKLNU010000118.1, on the reverse strand, counting down.
AACATATTTTCTTTTCTTGATCAACTAGAAGAAATAATTCCAGTAAGAAAGAGATATTGATTGCGCATCATCTGTCTTTTATGGGGCTGACTGAAAAATTAAGTCTTTATATCTTCAAGTTTAATCAAGAGGTTCTGAGAAATTTGCAGTTTTCCGATTTGTTTAACAAAACCCAGTGCTTGAATAAATCTGTTGAAATCCACAATCCTTACATTTCTATTGATTAACAAGCTTATCTGTTAAACAGTTGAAATGTATGGTCTTATTGCATAATATTTTGTTAGAACTCACATGTTCAAAGTCTAACATGGTGTACTATACAGAGGGTAAAAATAAATATTGAACATATCACAATTTTTCATAGAGAAAATATTTCTAGCATTGTGATTGACAAGAAATTCTCACTAGATGTTGGTAACAATCCAAGTAACCAAAACAAATAAGTTTTGAAATTAAGTTATGCGAAATAACTTCATTTCAAAAGGTACTATAAAGTTCCTTTTCATGAATACTTAATTTATCTTTAGATTATTTTGCGCAAACATTATTTACAAACTTATTTCCACTAACATATGCTAGTTGACTTTGACTAGATCCGATTATTAATCAGATTACTTGATGTTAGATAGTATTGATTAGAATCAGTTAATCAAATTTAAATACAACAACTTATGAGGACATTATTAAATATACTTTGAAACTGTTATTAAGACTCAGTGTTGTTACAAGATATCTATTTTATTCTTGTGACAACTTAAGGTGTGAAATGACCGAAACTGAATGAGCAGACTGTCTATTGAGGACACATGTAATCATTAGCCATCAGTTAGTAATTAAAGTCAAACCAGATGTGACATGCTTTGCTGTTAATATTAAAACAGGCCATAATATAAACTATCCAAATATGTGTTAACTCTCAGTATATTACTAAGAATTGATATGCAATCAGTGATCAGTAAATGGGTTATTGAAGTTTGAATAAAAAGTTTCTTGGTGATACCCTTCCCATTAATGATCTGAGACCACAGAGAAGGCTGCAGATTCAGAGTTGTGTTTTATGTTGTTCTTTGACATAAATAAATAACCACAAATCATACAATAATATTGTTTGTTATGCTGGAATTCTAACATTTCTGTCTTTCTCTACAGGGTCAAAGTTTGCATAGGACGCCCCATTGGTGATCATTACTCTTCACCCGCCTGCAGCTCGACTCGATATTTGCTATAACTTTGTCTCGTTCCTTCTCATTTGCACTGGCTGACTGTTTTTTTGCTGTTTTTCACTGTTCCCTAAGCTGGCTCTAAGAGGAACCCCGTGGGCCCCAGCACATGGAGGTGAACGTTAGATCACCCCAGTGATGGTGGTTAGATAAACCTTCTATTGACTGATTGTGTGGACCACTGGGTGTCAGACAGTAGAGGGCTTAATTCAGAGGAGAAATCCCAGAGATGAAGCTTTGCTTTCTGCAACAAAGTCTTTGTTGCAGAAAGAACAAAGACTTTCTGCAACAGACACATTTGCTGACAACAAACTTTCAGCTCTCAGCTGCAAACACACAGATGCACGAGGATCGTGCTGACAGTGCAAGAATTTTTGGGACTCAACGTACTCTATATTCACACTTACTTAATCATTGAATCATTTTCCACCAGCCAAAATAAAGAAACCACTTGCAAGTGCTTATGATTAATGGCTGCAGAAATTTAGGTTCGATTGTAGGAGTAAATGCCATGAATTATGTCTTCACAAAATTTAATTATTGTAAATACAGTATGTTTGTGTCGGTATCATTAGTTATGACTGCATGGAAGTATTGTAAGGGTGTATATTGTAATTCTGTTTAAAGTACTGCTGAGTGTTGTTTAATTGTTTTAAATTTCTACCAATCAAGCAATCGTGAGATTTCAGAACAGAATGGTCGTCTTGTTAATTTGCTTCTTTCTTATTATGTCTGAAAATAATGCAGGGACAGTTGAGAAAAAAAAAACACCAAAGCACCTGCTCACTGACAGAAAGGAAATAAGTAATTTTACAAACATAAATTACTTTAATTAGTCGTGAAAAAAATAAGACACCCTATTAAATATTCATGTCTTTATTTGGAACTGTGCACATATCAAACTTCTAATTTATCTCTTGAATATAAAGTGATGTAGTTAAAAAGGAATTGTAGGTTTTAAATCATTGTCTTATTGAAGGGTCCTGTTATGCTTCAGCGTCTAGTTTTTTTTGTTTTCTTTTTTACAGGTCTCAGAATTTCCTTAAACATGGTTAGTTCACTATTCCTGGTTTCTGTGCTGGTGAGCTGGCCAGTTTCTCCTTCAGTAAAGTATCCCCATCATGACACTTTTGAGTCCAACTTCATAAGTAAATTAATATAGGGAAAAAAAACTGAATCTGAAAGTGTTTAACAACATAATAACCATGAAGATAAGATACACAAGCACAGACAAAAATATTTTTGTAAATGGCCATGTGAGTGATGCATCAGGGTTTTCAGTGATTTCTAGGATGGACAAAATTGTGTGGTGTTATTATGACCGACAGGCAGGCAGCAAACCAGTTTCACCCATCACATTTACCCAGAGAGTAAATATTGAATAGGTTCAAGGGAGCAAATCAACTATGTAAACCCTATTCCTGTTGATCTTTTATTATTTAAAAATAACATATAAACAAGCTAAATATAAATGTACTTATCTAAAATCTTCACTTACAACGATACCTGCCTTTATAGACCAATTGTTGCCTCAAGTTTAATGTCATGTATGGATTTTTGTAGAAGGTAACAAGAAAAACTGTTGCTTCAGTCAGAGCTTCCTCAGCATAGATAAAGCTTCTCCTGCTTTTATGATGGTTGTAAAACACTTCAGGATGGGGGATCATTATCTGAAGTGATTGATCTAATTAATAAAATATCTTCCCCTCTCTCTCTAATCTTGAGGGTCTGTCAGCCTCATCCTCACAGTAAGGATGCTTGGCTGAGGCTGGGATGCTGTTAGTTCCGTGGCATAGTCAGAAGCAAAAAGTGTTTCTTTTACTGGAAACCAGGCCCAAATCACACAAAAATTAGATTGTGGTCTCAGGATCAGGCTTGTTAAATAGATTCAATCTCACCACTGATTGTGGTGTCTTCTTCATCTATTTCACTCCCATCTCTTCCTTCATCCTGGCTCAGCACTAGTGCTCACATACATCACCCCCTCATGTCTACAGAGTGGATTTGCCACCTCTCATATACTAGGAAAAGAGAAAAACTTGACTTGAGAAGTAGGAAAGACAGTGAGTCCAAGCTGGAGGCAGCAATGAAGTGTTGGGATAGCCAGCTTCTAGCTCTTTAAAATATTTAACACATTATTATCCACCAACAGTTATGAAGTGTCGCCTGGTTGAGTTTCAATGTTTTTCCAACAGATCTGGAGCCTCTTCTTCAGGCTCATTTTTCATTGTCTTCAATAAAGCAGTTCAGGCTGCTTGCTGCTGACGTAACACCCTGTTGTGGGGAGAGATTCATGCTGGAGCCACCTGCTGTGGCCTGATAACCTTCAGGTGTCTCCAGGAGATGAGGGGACAACAATCTGTCTCTATTTTTAGCCTCTGTCTGTAGAGGGTTTTCGTCAGGAGGAACTGGTCATGCAAAGTGAAACGTTCAATGGTTATAAAAAAATAATAATTTTCTTTTAAATTTGCCTTTATATCCAGTCAGATCTTTCTGTTGTTGTAAATAAACAGCTGAACGATCTTGCTATGTGTGGTTTGCAGGTGTATAGGGAACACATTTCTCTATATTTAACCCCCTCCCCCAAATGTGTCCACATTGTGTGTCCACATTGTAAAGTGGTGAGTAGGACTATGTTAAATTACGTGTGAAAAATTTCACTCTAAGAAAACAGTTTAACTTGAAAATGTAATTAATATAAATAATTACATTTAATCCATCTGTTCCTAAACAGGAACAAATAATTTTTCTGAATTATCTGTAAAAAGTAAAAAAAAAAAAAAAAAAATTAAAAAAAGCAATTTCCAGCAGAGAATAAATTTGGCTGATTTTGCAGAAATAAACTAGATTGAGACTAAATTGAAATTAATCGTGAGAAAGTAGATCATAGATGGTACAGTGCTGTTTGAGTTACACACTTCTGTCTACTTTTTAAGTATTTACAATTAAAATTGAATTTTTGGTTGTAATATTTTCTGTGAAATTAAGGAGGAGTATTATTTGAAGCCTCGTCAAACACGTGATGTTAAAAACCCAAACCATAGTAACCTAAACTTAACAGCAATTTGCTGCTGTGGGAAGATGAAGGGAATACATAGTTCCCAGAACAGCCGTGCCTGGTTGTGTGAGGGATGTCTCACTGTGAGCTAATTGATGCTTGGAGCTGAAGCCTGCATCCTGCTGATATCAAGCAGAGCAGCTTGTGCAATCACTTAGAGAAACACAAACACAGTTTGCGATTGAGACCTGGAATTAAACAGCTGAAATATGAGACTAAAAGCTGGATCTACTATAATATCCTTACACAGTGTGTTTACTTAGACAACACAGATAGCAAGGTGTACAATGACTGGTTATTTCCATAATACAAGAGAGCTTGAGATGGTGAGGCTAAATTTCCAGAAACTACGATTAGTTAGATAACCAGTTCAAACACCAAGCCCAGCGAGTGTTTCAGTGTGTCAACATTTTACCAGAGCTCCAGGGAGAATTCAAATATGTTGTTTGGTTTGTTGTAATGCTGCATTGCCAACAACAGGTCCAAATTTGTTTTTCACAGCATGAGCAAAGAAATAAGACATGTAGATTGATGTATGTGGCATGCTGTCGCATTACATAAACAAGCCTCGATGATTTGAGTGAATAGTGACAGTGCACTGTGAAATCGTGAAGTTGAAGGAAAATGAATTTAAGTCTTTGTTTTGTCGCAGATGTATTCAAGATTTCTTACTCATTTACTCGTAAACAAAATCAAGTGCAACAAAGTGCCTTCACTTATTGTGCATACAAAATCTGTTTGTAGTTTAACCTCTGGATGAGTACAGCTGTTCTTTGAAGGCATTTTGAGAACAAAGAACACAGCAAAATTGTCAATGAAATAAGTTAAACTTTAGATTTGTAATGCTAAAAAATATGAAAAGGTTCAATAAACTACAAATATTTTTTTTTTTTCCAAGGTCCAGTACATATTTCTAAAGTTTATCTAACTATTTTCAAAAGTTTCGGTATTCCAGTCATTTTTGTGGTGCTGCATAATAATGTGGCTGTTGAATGTAAATACAAGTTTTAATAGTTGAGTAAATGTTTTTTTCCACTGCGTTTCTTTGGTCTGTGCTTTTTTTTTTTCTTTTACTTTATTTATCTTGGCAAAGACTGATGAACTCAGCACAGTAAAGTTGGCGGCACCTATGTGGTGCAGAAGTCAAAAATAACAGCCGCCCTCCTCTTAAAGAGGAGCCTCAAAACCACCACAGCATCCAACACCGCAGGCTTTTCTGCAGACAAACAATTTTACTGCTCTCAGCTGCATGAATGATTTAGTCAAAGCTGTTATTTGTGAGCATATTGTTCATTGACACCTTTACATCCTGGTGCCCCCCAAAAAAAACAAAAAAACATAAAAGTGTCTCTGGTCAATGCCTGAAGGCCTCTGACTGGTCAACCCACGTGAAGCCCCTCAGAGCAAAACACACGATGCATTCTGCTGGCGGCAGTTTCTCCACTGTCACAGACCTTCACTTGACTTTATGAGCAAACTGGAGAATGATTTACCAGCAGGGTAAACATACGGTGAAGTCACTAACACTGCTGTCACAAGGTCATTTTGAATGGCCACATTGATGCAAAATGTGACGCATGGATTAAAGAACGTTTGGCCACTGAAACATAAAGGAAAAAACTCGAGCATCATGATGCATCTTCCGAACACAAACAAATTGGCCCTTTGCGGAAACAAAAACCTATTTCACGTTTCTTCTTTATGTATAAAATCCTGATATTTATCTAGCAGCAGGAAATGCAAACGTTTCCCTCTCGTCATCGGTGGATTTCTTTAGCTATGACAGGTACGAGTTCTACCTAGTAAAATGATGTAATCCTAACCCTTAGCCTCGTTCTACCTTGTAGAACTAGGTAGAACTAGTACCAGTTATGATGTTTGCCTGAGAATCCGGATAAATGTTCCTGTTGAACTTCCTGGCAGCTCCTGTTGTTCCCTGCAAACCATCTCTTCATTGCTCATGTTTAATTGGATGTTTCCAAAGTGACTCTGCTTTGTTTGTTGTTATCAACGCGTCCTTTGGGGGGAAAGCTTTAGTTGTACTGTGAGAGTCATTACAGAATTTGATGAGTCGGTTCAAACAGTTGGGTGTGAGGTTTTACAAAATGATGGGATGCTTTGGGTTTTGGTGGAAAACCTTCTTCAGCATTTTAGTTCCACTTCAGGATCCACAACTGTTTGGCAGTTTTGAGGCTTTTTGAAAGCCTCAAAAATGTTGCTTTCTTCTGATGCACCATGCAAAATCTCAAACGAAATCAGCCAGTAGGGAAGAAAATTGAAAACTTCCATAAAGGTTTCTCAAACTGCAGTGATTCCTGAGCCGTATTGTATTTTCTCAATATTCTTCTCATTTTTATATATTAAAACAGCTTGCCATATACATTCTGAATTTTCTGCAGTTTCTCTCAAACACAAACATTTTTCTCCTGATTGTTATAAGTCGTCATCCAACCTGTTTCACCCATTAATAAAAGCTCTCTAGCAGCATACAGTGCAGTCTTTGTGCACTTAGGACAAAGCTGGTGCTGTTATTCTGTCAGGAAGACTTTGAAGGATACCAGAGGACTAAAACATGTCTGAAAGTTTTTAATTGCAGCCTGAGCTACACAAACTGAGGCCGATTATGCTTTTGCTTCTGTGTTGCATTTGAAATGCAAGACTTTTCTGCTTTAAACAACTGCAGGAAAAACAGCATCCAACAATGTGTCCACAATGCAACCAGAATTTTTCTTACATTAACATGTGACTCTACAATGACTGATTAAAATTGTTAAATGTTCAGAATGCAACTGATATGTAAACACATCATTTTTAAAAAACATGATGTTTAGTCTCTCCTCTTCGAGTGTCACCCTGGGGAATTTCCGTATTACCACTATGAACAACTGCTTTGGACAGATTTTGACCAAATCAATATGGACAGTTTGCTTGTGGGAATTCAAGAACATCTACAATAAATTAAGATTTGTCTGAATTTCCTTGAACACTCCTCTGTTTGCACAGATACCCTCTGATGTCTGGTTGTTTCTCCATTGTGGTTGGCTCTGAGGTATGAAGTTTTGTGTGAGCTCCTGTCTTCCTGTCCTCTGGATGGAATCAGGGGAGATAACACAGCTTGTTACCATGGACACAAACACTGAGGTCTGTGGGGAAGTCAGCCACCAGCACAAACACACACTCACCTCTACATGTTTTGCTGACTGACTCAAACAGTTGATGCGACTGGCATCATTAATAGAGAAATACCACATCAGAGGAGGGTTCGCTTTCAGTTTCTTTACTGACCAAAACCAGTTCAATAGAGACTCTTTCAGACCCAGTTTGCTTTAACTTCAGTCAGTGATTTAAAAGGGTCTCTAATTTTTCAGAGGTTTCTACTTTCTTTACAGAACCTTTGTGGAGCTCCCCTTTCCTGTATCAGAACTGGAACCATCATGTGGTCTGCAGTTTCCTCAGCATTTTTTTTCATTGCAACAAAGCAGACATTTACATACACTGTGTAAAAAGACACACAGCCACTTCCCCATCCCTGTCTGAGTTCAGTTAGGATTAAAGCTTTTTTTTCCTTTCCCAATCATTGGGGTTAGTTTTTTATTATTATTATTATTATTATTATTATTATTATTATTATTATTATTATTATTATTATTATTATTATTTGTCCATACCACAGGAATGTTTAAGTCTTTTTTAAACAATCTTCGATATTTACTATTTACTATTTTCTTATATTGCCCATTTCTCCCTGCAGAACTGGTTAGACTGAGCCAGTTTTCCAGGGAGTTTTGGTTGTACACACCATTTTATTTGGGTTTTGTGATGGTCACACCCAAAATATTGACTTTTACTCCTAATGCTACTTTATAAATAATTTGGTGGCAGCCCCATGGCCTTTTAAGACTCATTTAAGCTCAAACTTTAGTTTTTGTTCTGGAGTTGATAAACATATTTCATACCAATAAGACACAGAACATTTGGACAAAACTGCTGCTAATTTCAGCCCATTTTCTACATTTTTCTGTGCAGTAGTAGCCTCAAAAGATTACCACAACAGAATCCAGTTTTTTATTAGTCACATACTGAATGTTTTTATTTATATTTTTTCCATACATTTTGAAAGTTTCATTGAGAAAAGCAGCCTTGAATGGAACCTCGGTCTTCATAAAGCTGTGTATTCTGTTCAAACAAGGCAAAAAAAAAACAAAAAAAAAGCAGCAGTAGATGAATGATGACCAACCTAAATGGAAAATCCCTTTCATCTTTCATGTTGTGTTTGTTTGAGTAGAACTAAAGACAGTAATTACAAGAATAAAATGTACAATGCATCTAAAGAGCATTGCATAAATGGGACAGCGAGTCATAAAAAAATTGTTTTTAGTGATGCTGTTTTGATCAGACATATTCAGACATATTCAGCTCCCTGCAATTAGTGCCGCTTGCTACGTACTTCATGGCAATGAGAGAATATGAAGCTTATATTTATTATGATCCCTGTCAAAAAACTGACGACATTTTTGGTGATGTAGATCACTTATTCATATTTAAAAACAGGTTTGAAAAATTTATCTGTTTATGTACAGATCGTATTTATATATTATTTACATAATACGCTCAGTCACAGAAATCCAAAAAAATACATTTAAGCTGATTTGGATATTTTTGTGTTACTATTCGATCTTTACGTGAGCATAAATTGAGATGTAGAAATGATGCCATCTGGCGGCCACTCGAGAGAAGTGGCGTTTATCGTGTTCAGCCCGCCTATCGACCGATTCAAGTTGCCCATTGGTTAAAACGAATGAAGGACTAGAAATTGATTGGTTATATAATTTTTCTATTGGCCAATCAAAGCTTGTGTTTACAAGCGTTTGTGAAAGGTGAAAGTTGAAAATAGAAGTGACGCCACAGTTTTTTCTAAGGTTCCAAATACTGAATTTATTTAATCACAGAAGCGAGAAGATTGATAGAAACGGCGGATAAAAGCAAATGAAAGCAACAGCCATGTAACCGGGAGACCCGCAGACCGGGAAGATGTTCTTTTTCGGGGTTAAATCCGGGAGGTCGACGTTGTCTTTACACAAGGTTGGATGCTAAGCTAACACCTGCTGTATTGCTGTTATACTAGAATCAATTTAGTGACGTTTCAGTTACATCAGTTTTAACTTTCCCAGGCGAAAACTGTTTTATTGCTAATCTTATTACCTCAAAAGGATTGTGCCTGAAACGTATAATCTTCCACTTCAGTGCAGTTTACTTCTTCTTGCTAGACTAACATTAGCAGTTTGGACACAGAAATATGAACTAAGATCAGAGAGATTAAAATGTAAACATAAATTCAATGTGTTTCCTATTTATACTTAGCCAATTAAGTAACTAATAAAGGTTGACTTGCACTTGATAAAGCCCAAAATTCAGTTTCTCAGAAAACTGAATTTTAAATGTAGCTCATAAGACTAAATATGTATGTATGTATATATATATATATATAATTTATTTTCTTGGCCAAAGAAGCCAAGTAGTGCTTGTGAGAAAATCACAGTTGTCTATCTTGCCTTTAAATTTAGTTGAGATGAAAAGCAGAGCATATTTGTATGGAGACATTTTACAGTGTTTTAATCTGTGAAAAGTCAGACTTGGTTCATTTTATCTGTAATCAACTAATAAACTGCTGGGATTTTTTTTTACTGTTCCTCACATTTGACATGAAAAACCTGATAAATAATTAAAGCAATCTTGTGTTTTCCAGATCTTTTTGGTATCCTTGTTACACATGAAAGCTCATCGCATCAGTCTCTGTCCTCTACATTTATGGAGACATTGTCTCCATAGTGGGATCATTCGCTCTTTGCCAGCTGGACCAGAATCCTCTCCTCCTTCTGCAATGACGGACGTGGCTGACAGCGCCTCCTTAGATCAGAGCCAAGACTCCTCTTCTACTTGGTCTCCTGAGCAAGGACCCCCACCTGCTCCCACCCATTGCTGCATGAGTGGTTGCCATAACTGCGTTTGGATTGAACATGCGGAGCAGCTCCTGGCGTATTATCATGATGGAGGAGATAGAGCGCTCGCTGCCATAGAGGAAAATGTTCTTGATGAGAATCTCAAGGCATATCTTAAGATGGAGATCAAACTACTGAAAAAGACGTGATGCTTTCCATGGACTCTCACTCATGCACTCATGTGGTCGGATTTTTATTCAGTTTATGGGTTTAATGTAAGCTCAATGAGTAACTTGTGTTGTTTTTTTTTCTGCAAGCAGCCACAGAGTTTTGACAAAAAAATGTTGAAGCATCCTTTGACGATGATGAATTGTGTCTCTTTAAGTAGTGTAAAGTTTTGACTGTGGAAAGTAGCTTTAATTAACAAAAGCACATTTTTTGAAAATCAGCTGTGTGTAATTTTATTGTAATTTAATTATATTGTATTCTAATATGTTTCTCAGAGATTTTTTTTTTCTCATTAAAGTTTGTTCTATTTATTTATTTTAACTGAAGGGTTCCTACGTTTTTTCCCTTTTGGGCACAGAGAAATAGTCCAAAAAGTCAAACAAACTGGCCAGTTATGACTAAAAAAAATTGACTATCTGGGTAGTTCAAACAGTAAAAACGCTGAAAAATAACTTGTGCAAGTGAACTGGTAGGATTTTCTCACATGAGCTGTGTGTGTCAAGAGATATGTCATGGCGGCTGCCAAAATGGCACGCTTTCTAACCTCAAAACAGGAAATGTCAGTGCATTTTCATGGTAAGTGGTAGCTTTACTTGGCAGAAGTGGTTGCGAAACACAGTGGAAGGAGTTTTCATCTAAAAGCTGCTTCCTCACTATTTCCTGTCTTGCCATGAATGCTGATTTAACACATTAAACAATGTATTAAATGTCTAAACATGAGATCCACTTAGATATTGTGGAAGTCCTCTCTTTGAAGTACATGTGCTACTTTTGATGTACAGGAAATGGAGTGTAAATTGGGATCAGTGGTGTGGAATTCACTATCTTCCATTACATCTTGACACAACAGAAGCCACTATCTTGTTTAAATGTTTTTCATAACTATCTAGAAACTATTTATCAATGCATTGAGTCCCTAAGTGGTCGCCGAATTATTAGTTAAGTTGAGTAAAATGTTTTCATGACGGTGGGAATGACGAGAGTAATTTTGGTATTGTATTTCTGTGGTATTTTCACAAATTTGAAAATGTGCCACGAACTTGAGGCTTATGAACATTTAGCTGGTCATCTTCTCATAACTGAAGTCTCATAGTCATTCTCATGTCAGTAAGCTGTATTCAAGGGATGAGTTAGAATTTTTAAAGTAGCGTTTTGTGGGAAGCTTATGACTAATGAGTAATGTTGCTTTATTTGTGCAGCTCTTCTGATAGGTTACAAAACAATCAAACATATCAGTGACCGCTAGAGGGAGTCCTAAACCCAGTCTGAAAGTTTTCCTGACTACTGAAATATTTTCTGGATTTTTATCAATAATTTCACTGAAGTTAATGACAAGTTACTGACATAGTCCGCTTCCCTGCTGTTGTAAAATCCAGCTTCTAACACATTTAACATTTAAAAACACTTTCTATGTCACTGACTTGCACTTCAAATATTTATCTTCCAAGTGTTGATGTTCTCCTGATGTTAATAGGACCTAGAGGACTGATGGAGGCACATGCCATTATTTACGTCTGTCAGCCACTTGGCTGGTGAGCACTGCAACCGGCCTGCCGTCCCTCACATCCAGATCACCAAGGTAACGGTGACCCTGATCTCATGCTCTGAGTGAGCCTTAGCGTAGTAATACAATACAGTTGTACTGTGTTAATAATACAGTGATCAGTGCTGCAGCTTCTGCCTTGCACGGTGATGCCCTGATCTGGGTTATGCATCGGATTTTACTAGTCATACACAGTAGTCTGAACTAGATGACTCTGTCAGCGTCGGATAAAGTCGAGACAGATTATCACTGATGCCGAGGCTCCAGTTTCACTTTGCGTCATGGCAATGTGTGTTAATTAGGTGGCATAAATCTGTGTGGATGTGCTTTCAAATAATTAAAATCCTCTCACGTTTGGTTGTTGTCAACTTCAACGTTGGCAACAAAATAACTTAACGCTTAGCAGATAAAAACAAATATATGTGGAGTTGTGTTCGACAATTTTGGTCATCCAGCAATTCAACGACAGAGATATGGGAAGAGTTCAAGATGTTCAAATTTAGAAATTATTTGTTTAATGAAACATACCAAGCCAAGCTCAAGGCCCTGCCTTGAGCTTTTCAGTAACTTTAAAAGTCAAGGGTACTTACTGGAACATTATTTGCTTTTTGCAGATGATTTGGTTGCACTGATACCATAATACCACAACCTTCTGTCCAAAGCTTGACATAGTCTTCTGATTTTGTTAGACATTTGAGATATGAGAATATTTTGTTTCTGTCCTGGTGGACACATTATGGGAGAGTAAAAAAACTAAACTATTTATAAGAATACTGTACATTTTCATATTTAACATAACTGTTCTATTTACACAATCCATTCACCTCTGTAACACAAAGAAGAGTCAAACATATTTTCCCTTCTGACCATCCTGCTAAGGGATTAGAGCAGGCCTCAAGTCAGCTGCACAGACAGCCTGAAGGCAAGGAAAAAAATTCACAGCAAAACAAAAGAAACATTCATTCATCCATCCATTGTCTACTTGCTTGTCCTTGCAGGATTACAGAGGGGTTGGTGCCTATCCCCAGCAGTCATTGGGTGAGAGGCAGTACACCCTGAACAGATCACCAGTTCATTGCAGAGCACCACAGACACACATATTTAAGGACAATTTGGAGAGACCAATAACCTGTCCGTCATGTTTTTGGACTGTGGGAGAAAGCCAGAGTAACAAAGTAACAATATTGCAAAAATAAAATGAACCATGGATGTTTTCTTTGCTACTTTTCTAACATTTGTACTTTACTGAAAGTCAAAATCATATTTGGTAAAGAACCTCACAATTGTCTATTAGATGTTTCATTAGCTTGTCTTCATTGAGGAATCTTAACTACTTTCAGCAGTGCAAGAAGACAACATATTTTTCAGCTTTTGATGAATTTAACCACTAAAAGGTCATTTCCACAAGCATTCAGCAAAGTTAATGTCTGCCGTTGCTGCACTAGGACACACGATGTCAGAAGTAAACTGTTTATTATTGTCACTTTCGCTTATTTGAGTGGTAGCCAATTTCTAGGTTAGGGTTTGTGGAAACTCCAACTTTAAGAAGTTTCCTGTTAGATAGTTGAATAACAAATCTGGAAGTTCTCTCATAACTGAACACAAATACAGCACAATAACTTCTTCTAACTGCTAGCTTAGCTGCACTGCTAACCTTAGCTTGCACATGAATAAAAGAAGTAAAGATTCAGATATTTTTGTGTTTTCATTTCTGTCGACTGCTATGACTGATACAATTGAAAACATTTTGAAGAATGTTATTTGTAAAAAATTTTAATAATGGATAATAAAGTACTATCTGTCTCCAGTTTGCGACCTCTCTGTCTGTCTAAATTGTTGAGTATTTCTTAGGGTAGGAGATGAAATTTTTTCCTAAATGAGCTTCTGATTTTAAAGTCGCAATAATACCAGTTTGGTTGGGAAAACTTTTTATTTAAACACAGCAGATGTTGGAGAATTGCATTCCAAACAGCCAGGGAAGATTCTGACGGCTTTAGGAATCTTCCTGTGACATTGATAATCTGCATGAACATAATCTGGCCTGTGTTATCTTGTCCTGCATCCTCATTGTCTTCAGTCAGTAGTTTAATTACCGTCCTAGTGTTGACGTGAAATTTCTAGAGCCCTTGGAGACATTTCTGGAACTTAAAGTTTTATAAAAATTTCCTACAAAATATAACAGTGTGTGAAAATGGGAGAAAGCCATTAAAAAAAAAAGCATTTCATGGCTTAAAAATCAGCAAATTATGTTATAGAAATGATAATATAATCCAGAGACGACAAGGTTTCGACAGATTTCTTGACTGGAGATGAGCCCCTTTTAAACAGTTTATATTGAAAATGGGCACAACAGTACTCTTCTTTAACAAGAGGTAGAAATGTTCGGTTGAAGTCATTGCAGATTTAGTGTACAAAGTCACATGAAAATTCACAAAACGCAATCAAAAGTGCACTAAGATAAAAATGTGTTTGAACCCAGAAAAATTCAATTTTCCTCAAGCCCTAAAAATTGATATGTTGTTATGAGAGTTTGGAGGCGGCGCCTTCATAATCGCCTGCTGGAGTCAGGTTATAAGAGGCCTGAGGTCCAAACGAGCCCTCACAGCGAGCCTAGCATAGAAGTCCACTCATCTGCTAGACTGAGCAGTGCTGCACCCACATCCACTCGTTTGGCTGTGCTTCAATCAATCAGGTGGTGAGTACATTGGAAGTCCGGGGGGTTTATTATGCATAGAAAACTGGGGATGATCTGCAGATGAATGGAAGTCACATTTATCTCTCATTTGCAGATAATTTATGAAATTGTCAGACTTTAAGAAAACATAATCTAATTTTACCAGCTGATATAATACATTTAATTGTACTGTTTTTTCTTTGTCATAATTAAGTTTGAATGTAGCTCATTTAATTTCACACCGTCTTTGTCTTTGAATTTCATTGGATTGAATTGTATATATTTTCGGTTTGATATAAATTGAACTTGTTTTTATGGTGAAGTGTCTTGGGTTGTCCTTTCTTCTGAACTGGTGCTACACAAATGAAATAAGTCAAACAAACTAAATTAATAAATCTAATAAACTGGGTGTTTTATTAGAATATTTATAGACAGAAGATAACATGTGGAAATGTTAATGCTTTCTCCAGATGAAAAAATATTATGTATTGTAAAAATACAAATATTGATGTACCAGTTGTTTTTTTGATTTTTTATATATGTATATATAAAAAAAGGAAACACAAATTAATAATTTTTTTTTTTTTTAAATCAGACACTCTGTGGTCCAAATATACTTTGATCAGACTGCATGCTGATTTCATAAACTTGTAGCTGTGTTTTCTCAATGCATATTGCAAACTGAGTATTGCATTTACAGCTCAGCAAAAACATAAAACCATATTTTATTTTGAAAATGTGCTTATTTATTCAGGGTATTCTACAAAAACAATATACAACACCTTATATTACATAAAATTGTCCCAAAGCACATTTGTAAAATCATAAAAAGTCTTCTTTTTGATATGAACTTTACTATTATGGACTGACATTCAAATTCTGCACCTTTTTATTGCAATCCATCCGCAACAACATTAAGAGTAAAGAGCCACATTGGTCAGTCATTGTAACAGGGACAGATTGTTCAATTAGACCCTCAGTGCCCAGCTCAGCAATTCCTGCCAGTCGTCCTTGTTTTAACAGGATTACATGAGTGCAACCAGCTTGAAATGCAGAGGGTTAGAACATCTTATCTTGAGCCAGGGATTAGAGGAAATTGGGTCGGTGTAGACCCCCAAGGACTTTCAGTTAAAGGAAAGCGTCAGATCCATAAGAGGATTAGAGCTGATAATGTCAGATAGAGGTGACAGTAAATCTTACATCAAATCAAACTAGACTCCAAGGCAGGAAAGGAGACCGAGGTGACACTTTTTGTCAAATCATAACATGAGTTCTCCTTCCACAGATTTCATCACGACAGCTTCACTTCTGAGAAACCTAAATACTTACCTGCGCACGTCCTTTCAGAGTGCTCAAAATGAATCTTGAGCCACCCAAAGCTGAAATCAAATCAGCCACCCGTGTAACCGGAGGCCCTGCCACTCCTCGCAAGGGCCCGCCCAAGTTCAAGCAGCGGCAGACCCGGCAGTTCAAGAGTAAGCCTCCAAAGAAAGGAATTCAAGGGTATGTCTCGTCTAAAGCTTTTTCTCCTTCAAGTCTTACAAAAAGAATGCATGTTTTGAAGTGTAACCTGTGGTGTTCTTTCAGCTTTGGAGATGACATTCCTGGCATGGAGGGCTTGGGCACAGGTAAGTTTACAGAAATTCTTAAAATGCAGAACAGTTCAGCTATTGAGAAGGTGCCGAAGCAACTTCATATTTTCCACCTCTGTCACCAGATATCACCGTCATCTGCCCCTGGGAGGCCTTCAACCACCTGGAGCTGCACGAGCTGGCCCAGTACGGCATCATCTGAGCCTTCCCATTATGGGCCGAGTGTTTCCAACCACCTGCCTCAGGCTCCATCCCAAACCTCGAAATGGAACTGTTCTAAACAAAAAACCAAAATAACGAACTGTAACAAACATAAAAATCGGAAAAAGAGAAAAAAGTGATAAAAAAAAAAAAAATCTTCTCTGACTCTGGACTCTCCAACTCTTACACAACATCTGCTTGTTTAGGATCTGTTTGATTTTTTTACAACTTCACTCAGTAGATCTGCTCCGTTACTCCCCCACCAACAAAAAAGGGAACATCTATGCCTGCTCTCTGTTCTTTTGCTTTCTCTTCTCTCTCTTCTCTTCTGTCCTGAAAACGGATAAAAACAAGAAACCTACGCAAGCAAGGCAGCCTCACAGTGAGTTTAAGTGACAGACCCGTGAAACGGGTGGGCTCCCGTTTCACGTGCCTCGGTGCCTCATTCTAAATCTTAAGAGGGTTCTTCCATCGATGCCGAACACATAAAATCCCGAACCTGAATTCTGTAGAGAGCAGACACCAGCTTGCCATTGCTAAGCGTAAAAACAATAATCAAAGACCCACGATGCAAAATAAAACTGCCCTTTATACTGCACAAATTAAGACGTTGAAATCTTGAAAACTGGCTCAAAAACTGGCGTGTTATCACAACTTATCACTGTACCTCTACCGTTGTGTTTTGTAATGAGGCCAGTATCACCCTTCTACCTTGTAAATTTTCCTTGTATGATGTTGATCTATGCCATTGCATGTGTATTTCTCCTACTTCCACATGACACTGTAGTGTCCTGTGAGTTTGTATTTGGTGTTTTGAAGCTCATCATTGTAGCTCTCGTTTGTTTTTCTTACCTAGAGTAGGACATTTTTCATTTGTAAACTGTGTCCTTCATCTGCCGTCCATCACTCTGCCTATGATTCATCTCCAAATCCTCTTTGGCATCCCTAATGACATCACTGCAGAGGAGAAGACGATTATAAATGAAAGAGTGAAAGAAGGCAGAGGGATCAGTGGAATAAATACTAACAACAAAAGTCTATTGAGATGTGTAATGGAGCTTTGTTCTCTCTACAGGACGATGGAACAAAAAAATAAAGAAAAAAATGAGTAAAATAAAACTGAATCTGTTTCTTCAAATAAACCTCTTGGATCATTAGGGAAAAAAGAAAATGTAATCTCTCTCGGGGGAAAGGTAACATTTTATAAAGCCTCAAAATGTTATTTGAGCAAAAATGAAAAGCGATACTGTGGAAAGAAAAGAGTCAAAGGCAAATAAAACAACAAATGTGCAGTGAGGATTGCCGTTATTTATACAAGTATGTAAACTAACTTAGAAACTAATATAAACAACAAATGTTAAACAAACATAGAAGAGAAATAGCTGCTCTGATTGTAGTTTCAGGGGACTGGGGCCCTAAAACTAAATTGTTCAATCTGCTTGTAGGAGAAACTAACTTAAGAGAAAGTCATACATGGAAGTTAAAAGGAAAGTGTTCAAGAAAACAGAAGTAAAATGGATCCTGCTTCTGAACCTTTTTTTTTTTTTTTTCATACCGTCTGGTTACACTTGCTTAGCAACACAATCACCAAACCTTTTGAAGTTACTTCCTGAACCTCTTTGACATTTTGTTCCTTGTCTGTTTCATTTTCAGGAATTCCTCGAATGAATGACCAAAATTATGCACGTGTATCTGTGGTCAGTCTAAAAATGAAAGAGTTTTTAATTATTTGATTTCATCTATTTGAGCAGTTGACAGTTCAAATAGAACTGTCAACAGTTCAGCTTGGCAAATGAGGAACCTTTCATTTTAGCCATGCAAAACTTAAGTGCAACAAAGTAATTTTACAAACCTCTGTGAACTGGTCTTACCACTTGGCTTCTGCATACCACGCCTAATTAATATGCCCAGATGCAATAAATGTTATGAAACTTGAGAGCTGCTCAACCTTTTCTTATAAATGTGCTTGAAATAAAGGGCATACCAGTGAGTGAGTTCGATTTAAGGGCAGACAAAAAGACTGCACTATAAAAAAAGACAATAAAAATAAGATGAGCAGATGTGTTGCAGGCAGGGATTGCCTTTTGTAGATCGAAAGAAGATTAAAGCCAGCACCACATACTGTATAGTGAAGTGCGTTTCACCGTTGTATGCTCTTGTGTTACACATATTAAGATCAAATCATGTGTAATTTTCCCGTACGAGTGTAACGACGTAAAAAAAAAATCCGATATCACTTGTTTTCCTTTGTCTCTTGTCCCTTTTTGATTTTTGAAACAGCTCTGTGACGTCTCCGAGGGGTTTTATTGTGAAAGTCAGAACCGGAAACGGTTAATAAATATCCTAAAGCTAGCTTTATCCGCGTCGAGAGCAGTGACAGCGGGACGCTTCATCCGAGCACATCGCATCTTGCCCTCCCCCTCAGGACTTAACCAGGAAGCCGGATAAAGCTGCAGCGACCACATTGTAGCTTTCAGTAGCCACTATAGTTCTGGTGAATATATTAATTCCCTCTCCCGTCGATAAAATAATCCAAAAACTTCAACTACGGAAGAAAATGAACGAGAGCGAACTGAACCTTTTTGATTTTGAGCGCCGTTTCGATGAAACTCGAGCTCTGGAATGGATGCAAGAAAACTGGTGGGTGGATTTAAAAGTATCGTAAATAAGATAAAACATGGGAATTGGTTGCTGTGACTTTAAAAAAAAAAAAAAAACGGTAACATTCAGTACTTTACAATTACAGACTCGTTGTAAAGGCGGGGCATTTCAATTTTAGGCACTTCCTTTTCACACGGCTTTCAAGGATGCAAAGTATTACTCAACACACCTTGAACTTTTTTTAACATTTTGTTCTGCTGTAGCCAAAACCTAAACTTTTATTAATCTAATAGATTAGATCAAGAGATACATGATTAAAAAAAAAAAAAACCTAACCATACTTTCAGTGTGGTATGACAATGTAGTGTTTGCACATGAGAGACTCGGTCAAGTTTGATGGAGAACTCTGATCAGAAAAGCATCACAGGGAGCTGTGCTGCCATCACCAACAGCAGCACAGAAATCATCAAATCAGATGGGGGGGGGGGGAGATGTTGACTGGATATCTCCACAAATCAGGACTATTATATGCTAGACAGCCAAGAGGAAAGGAGGAAAGTGTTGAGAAAAAGCTACAAGACTGCAGTCCACTGCAAGCCACGTGGGACACTGCAAACAAATAGATAAACGTGCCATAATCAGGGGAGATCACAATGTTAATTTTTGACCTGCATAAAAAGTTGTCAAATAATTAAAACTGCAAATTACATTTAAGAGGCCATTGCCACTGCAAAACATGGGGGTGGCAGCATCATGCTGCCACCACATTGTAGCTTTCAGTTTTTCTTTAGGAAAACTGGGCACCTACCCAGAATTGATAGACAGGTTGATGGAGTTAGATGAAGGGTAATTCAGGAAGACAAGCTATTGGAGCCTGCATATAACCTGAGACTGAGGCGACGGTTCACCTTCCTTGTCAACAGCCCTAAACATACACCCAATTTGCAGCTGTAGTTGCATAGAACTGCACTCTCTCAGGTGGCAGGATTACAAAAGCAGGGGCATGCTTTGTTTTTTAAAAGTGTTTAAAACCATATCTCATTATCGTTCTATTTTGCAGTCACAAAATCCAAAGAAGTTTGTGACTTTAATGTGACAGAATGTAAAACAATAGTGTGAATACTTTCAAAGGGCACAGCTAGAATTCTTCCTTGTTAACTATCTGGGTTGCAACGACAACATCTTTTGAATTATTTCGTTGTGCAGCATTCCTCACCATCAGCATCTGGGTATCACCTGAACAACACAAAGGCCTTCTCCTTTATCACTTTGTTCCTTGTCTTCAGATATGATGCAGCTGCAACTATGTTTCAGAAGAAACTTGATAACAATACTCCAAAAAATACTCAATGCCATTTTCAATACTAAGCAAATTTTTTTTTTGAAGGCACGGGATTAATTACAATATGACATTATAGCTTCTTTGATTAGGGCTAGAGTAGAAGCTGAATTAGTATAGCTTTCATTTAAAAGTAAATAATTTAAAAGTGCCACTTCCCTGTTTACAAAACCAGTAGACCAAATGTTGATGTCCTTTTATGGAAACATATACCGCTGATGAAGATGTATGTTTCAATTTGAATATACTTTTGGATAAAAACTAAATTTGCCTACTTAGGGACGTTTAGTTTTTTCTTTCGTCCATGTGCCTCATTGGGAAACTACCTCCAAACAATGCTTTTGCCTTGTCACCAAAAGAGGGTGACATATCTTTTTTTTTTTTTCTGGGATATATCCTCCATGTAGAGTTTGTGTTTTTAATCAGGTGAGCAACTACAAGGAGAGTGTGGGCT
Source organism: Poeciliopsis turneri (assembly GCA_922788865.1). Taxonomy (NCBI): domain Eukaryota; kingdom Metazoa; phylum Chordata; class Actinopteri; order Cyprinodontiformes; family Poeciliidae; genus Poeciliopsis; species Poeciliopsis turneri. The sequence continues at coordinate 1,035,674 of CAKLNU010000118.1, read as the reverse complement.
AAGAGTATCTGTTATTGGGGGTCTGCTGCCAGAGGAAGTGAGGCAATTTGGGAAAATGAGAATGGGTCAGTTTACGGATTTTGCTGCACATGAATATCTATGATTGATTAATTTTTATAGTATCGCTAATATCAAGCTCTAAATGATTTTGACTTCCCTGCTCCTCACGCCCCAGACTTTAATAAGGTCCTTGCAAAAGTTATGCGAGAAGCTGGGGTGAGCCCACAGAGTGACCTGTCAGTCTCACAGGTTTGGCCGCATTTTTAGGTAGATAACAATCCAGAGGATAGTTGCAAGATTACGAAGGTGTTTCTCAGGTACACAAAATGTTTCTTTACCCTATATTTTTCAGCAAGTGAAAGAATCATTTTCAACCTTTTCAAGATGTTGCTTCAGTAACTCATTGGAAAAGTTTACATTAATATATGATGTACAATGTATAATATACAAAAATGAACAAAGTTTACCTAAAGCCTAGACTTTGAAGTCCAATATGGCTATTTTGCTTATACAACATAGTGATAGCCACAAACGTACCTAGATAGTAAATTGTTTATTTGCACTTTTGACTAAGTGTATGCTATTAATCCTGTCTTACTCATAGTAATCGTCAGTATTCATAAGTAAATATATTGCAATTGTCTGAATGTGCCTGGAGCAAAAACGAAGTTTGAACCTTTTCACATTCTGTCAGGATAAAACCACAAACATCACTTTAAATCTCATTGGGATTTAAAGTGGCAGACCGACTATTTATAAAGTAGGAAGAGAATTATGCTTGGTTTCCAAAGCTTTTTACAAATCCAAATCTGAAAAGTGACATTCCTCCATATTCACACCTGTTCAGCCTGCTATCCCAGAATAACAGTCTTGTGAAACCCAACTGCTTCTGAAATGAAAAGAGTATGGCCCAACTGCAAACATATTGTGTTGTGGATGTATGGGCTCAATAACGTGATTAGAATAAGTGAATTTTCCTTCAATTTTCTAATGATTTTTGGTGGGCCATCTGGTAAATAATAAAATCTGTATCTGTTACAAAAAAAAATAATAATAATTTATTGAAAAACTACACTAACCAATCACTTTCTGATTATGTGGTATCACCTGATAGTAACTCTGTCAAACTTACATAACAGTTGGCTTGTAGAGGTCAAAAAAGCAGAACTACAAGGCAAACATCTGTCAATTCTCTGAGGCCCTTTGGATAAAAGTCCAGGTTAAAAATACACTGATCTTTAAACCTTACTTCATACATGTGAATATTGAACTGTGGATGAGGTAAATGTTTGATTTCCTGGATCAGGTGTTCTTGCTGCTACCCCTATGGCCACGTTCTGAACAAAGTTAAATGTATTTTATGAAGGTTGTATGTGATAGACCAACATAATAAGTAATGAAAGTCTTTTGGGGCATATCTTATCTTTACAATTTTTCCCTTGTAAAATACCTCAAACTTAGATAGACTGGTGAAGAGAGTCTGGGAACATTGATTAATTTGAAGTAATTCTAAGAATTGTATATTGGTGTTATGTCTGGACTTTGGCTGGGCCAGTCTAACACATGACTACGCCATTGCTCTGGCTATTTCCTTAAGGTCATTGTCCTACTGGACGGTGATCTTACAGATTTATTTATTTTTACCAACTTTGCCTTATATTCAGTTCCAATACTTCAGATAAATGGAACTAACTACAGACCATGAGATTTTAAGATTAAATTTGTAATGTGGGGAGTATTAGTTGTGTAATAGGCAGATTTTCCACCAGTGCTGTAAATCTCTGCAGCTCCTCCAGAGTGGAGCTTCTTTACTACTTCTTAAAGACTCTCCTTGAGTGGCTTGTTACTTTTAGGATGAAATTATTTTTACCCAACTCTGCTTTAATTTTCTCTACAACTTTATCTCTGCCTTGTCTGCTGTGTTCCTTGGTCTTCCTGAGGCTGTTTATTCGCTATGACATGGGTGCACTGGTTTGTATTTAGGTGTCTTAAATCAAGGGTGTGAATGCATAAAAAGCCACAATTTTCACAGTTTCCTTTCTGCAGGAGCAAGTCATTCATATTTTGTGGCCTGTATGCTGCGCTCGTGTTCGGAGGCAGACACTTCATGAGGGAAAGGCCGAAGCTGAACCTGCGCCGACCTTTGGCATTGTGGTCGCTGAGCCTCGCCATTTTCAGGTGAGTCCAACTTGCTCTGCAGTGAACTAAAAGCTTTTACTCATCAACACAGTTAAATAAAACAGTTAAACATCCAAGATTCTCTGTTTATTTTCCTGCTCTCTCAAATTGTTTCTTTACAAAATAAGGAAACTGCGAAGGAGTGCAGTTTTCTTTATAGTTTATTTATGTCATATTGAAGAGTAATTCTGTGTTCTATGGTTTATCAAAGTTCATGTATTCATTAAAATATTAAAATGTCCTTTTTTCATATTCTTTCTTCACAATTCAGTATTATCGGAGCGGTCAGGACCGGAAAATACATGATGCACATTATCACGAAGAGCGGCTTCAAACAGTCCGTGTGTGACAATAGTTTTTACAATGCACCCATCACCAAGTTCTGGTCCTACGCTTTTGCTATTAGCAAGGCCCCTGAGCTCGGTAAGATTCCCTCTGTTTATTTTTGTTTATGTTGTATTTGATGCTGGATTATAATTCTTGTTTTTATATTCTGAATGCCCTGCATGGTACTAGTTGGTCAATTTGAGTTTGAGCAACACAATGGTATGAACCAGTTCCAAAATGAAAATAACAGCATTTATTCAGGAGTTCAGGGAGCAGTAGAATAGCACATATTACAATACAGTAGAATAGAATAAACCTGTATTGTTCTAAAATTGGGAAATTCATAATCCTCATAATGCCTGGCTCTGGACATCTCCAAAGAGAATCTGTGAGTCAGATGGCGCGATTGATCTATAGAAAAAGAGCTAAATGCTCAGGGAGTGAAAAAATAGTTTTAGTGAAATGAAGAATGTTTCCTCAGCTGCAAGCAGGAAAGACGTAATCACTTTCCCATTGCTTGGAACTGGAGGATGTTTCTGTTTTTTTTAAAGAGACTGGAATTGGAAATCCATGGCTGAGATGTTCAGTTTAAATTATGAAAGTCTGATTTATTTATTTCATTTCGTTTACATTTTATCAGTTTTAAATAGAGTTGCATAAATAGATTAAGAAAAATAAACAATATAACATATAGGAATTACTTTAAATACTTTAGCAGTGACTTAACCCTCATAATATATGTTTTATAAGTTTTACAGTAAGAGCACTACATCTGTCAACTTTCATTCAACGATTCTTTGCAAACGTTAAGACATCTTTGAGTGCTAATACTTCTGAGTGTTCTAACATTAGGGTAGAGTAAAAAAGGACCTTTTTGTGACTGAATTATCTTCATCCATCCATTTTCCGTCACCCTTCTCCCTAATGGGGTCGGGAGTTGCTGGTGCCTATCACTGAATTATCTTGTCATCCTGAAATTGATCTGCACAAAGCACAGTTGAATGCATTAAATTAGCTAAATCAATAAGCTTAACACCACAGTTTACTATTTAAAAGCCATAGTTCCTGTAAATTCAGCTGGCCATCAGCATCAGTGCTGTAATGTTGCTAACATCCAGTCCAGTTGCACAGCTAATGACGCAAGTAATCTCTGGAAAATGACTTTTATACAGTAACAATTATTCTAGACTTATTTTTAGAAGCTGCTAATGACTAGCTAATGGAAGTAAATGGTTCTGTTTGCAGCAAATATGCTTTTGAAATTCAGAGATTCAGTGAACAAAGGCCTATTTTGTTCTGTAAAATAAACCAGTCAGAAGGAATAAATATAGTAGTGGTGCTAAATGGCTATCATTTAGTTGTAGACCCTGCTGAGAAGGTGTGAGGACACATTAAATTACCTATTTAATGAAGTGAAACAGTAATTTCACTGAACTTTAAAGAATATTGAAAAGTAATTTTTGCTTTTAGATTTCTTTGCATATGCAATGCTCACTTTGTTCGGTAACAGCGCTAATAGCTCTTAAAAGTAGCACAGGGTGGACAAATTTCACTTTCCATTGTGCAACTATGGAAATAATCTTGTGAGTAAAGAAAAATATAAAATGGAAATGCATCAAATTTTGTTTACATTTTGATTTCATGAAGCAAACATTTTTTTTCAAAAGGATAAAAGCACTTTGCCAAGAAGACAAGATAACTTTGAGTAAATCCTTTGAGACACTTTAATAAAATTGTCATTTTTATACAATAAAATTTCTAGTTGTGTCCATTAGGCTTTCTTAGCTAAAAAGATCTAAATTGTGAAAGAAATGTTAAATAATCTCTTACATTATAATTTTTAAAATACAGATTAAATTCTCTTTCCCGACTCACCCAGGAGACACGGCGTTCATCATCCTGCGAAAGCAGCGTCTCATCTTCCTGCACTGGTACCACCACATCACCGTGCTGGTTTACTCCTGGTTCTCCTACAAGGACCTGGTGGCGGGTGGCGGCTGGTTCATGACCATGAACTACATGGTTCACTCCATCATGTACACATATTATGCGGCCCGGGCAGCTGGACTGAGGGTGCCCCGGCCACTCGCCATGATTATCACTACGGCCCAGATCCTGCAGATGGTAATGGGCCTGACTGTGCTAGGCTTAGTGTACATGTGGATGCATGAAGTGCACTGTCCCTCCAACATGGAGAACATCATGTGGGGCACAGTCATGTACCTCAGCTATCTGGTGCTGTTTGCTTCCTTCTTTTACAACAACTACGTAAAGGATCCATCCAGAGACAAAGGATCCAAGGCAGAGTAATGTCTTAGAAGTAGTTTACTGACTGTTTACTGTTTTTCTCACTTTTATCAGCCTCTGCCTCTTAAAACAACAATACATCAGTGACAGTAGACAGCTAGGAGCAGGAGAAACATACAGGTCATTCTGATATAAACTCATAAGTATTTAGAAGTAAAGTATGAGGAATGATCAAGGAAGAAGATAAACGAGTGTTGTGATAGGGCTCGATTCATAACTTTGCCTTGGTGACTCTCCACCAACATCTGCTATGAACATGTAATGGCCAAATATTTGTGAAATGTGTTCAGCAAATGTTTGTGGTCATATGCTGTAATAAAAATGGCCTTATTGTAACTAAAAATAACAACTGTGAGATAGGGAACAAACGCACTTACTAATTTTATGTTCTTTTAGGAAATATTCTTTTTTTTTTTATTATTCAAGCTTCTTAGTTGAGAGCCTTAGTGTAACCTATGATTGAAAAAGCTTGAATCTACAACTTTAACACAAATTTATTTATTATTGTTTCTAATTATTTTAATCCATGAATGATCAGAAATGTCTTATCCATTCCATCCAGTTCTAACTATTTTGCCCATCCAACGTCCAAATCTTTGCTTGTTTATATTTGAAGCACAGTTCATCAAATATGTTTTAATAAGAAGACTCCGATAAACACAAATTGTGTTTTTTGTTTACATTTCTATATTCATGACCAAAGAGTTAATGGTTTCCTATTTTAGTGAAGTACATATTTTACTTCAGTACAGTAAAATATTTTTTTATTTTAGTAAAAATATTTTTATTTTAGTGAAGTAGATATTTTACTTCACTAAAGTGGTAAATTAGAATTGATATTTTTCAGAGTATTTTCCTTCTGTTGCACCTGTTATCAATATAAATATCTCTGGTAAGATTTTAGGAAATGTCTAAATTGATATTTAACACATAAAAGACAAAGTAGAAAAATTGTTTCAAAAAGATGCAGACTTATTGAGAGGAAATTGTGTTTAATAAAAACAGCAGCATGTTGATCTTCTAAAACATCCACAGCCAGAGTGGATAATTGTGATATTTTTGCCACTTATAGCAAAAATATCACAATTATTTTTGTCAGCAAGGAAATCCCGCTTATGCAGAACTGCTGCTTATTCAGTATGCATGCAGTATTTTTCCATTTAAAGAAGGAAATAAGTTCATACTTACAAATTTGAATGTAAGTATGTATCAAATGTATCAAAATAATTCAAGTTAAGATTTTTGCATTTGCAGACGAATGTGGAACTGATAAACTCTTGCGTGTAAACACTCGCATGTAAATATTATCCAAACATTTTTGCTTCTTAATGACCAGACATAATTTCCTTAGAAGATGTTGAAATGTAACTTATCTTTTCTGGTTAGAGAATTTCAGACATTAGGTACATTTGAGAAAATAAACTTTAATTGAACATTAATAAATACTTAGATTTTAAAATATGGTGCAATGTCTGGTCAAATTCAAAGGGCTCAATGATTTTGGCTTTGTCGAAGCTTCTTTTAGCACACTCCTGAGAGTGTTTCCTCCCAAAAATCTTTTTGGCCGTTGAGTTTTCACTTTGACAATTCAGGATGAATGTCTGACGAACGGATAGAAACCGTGCTGATGCTTTTGATTTTAGAACACACCCATAGCTCAAATATGGTGTGAGCTTGTATGATGAAGTGCATACATTTTCATATGTTTTGTCAAGTACACTATGATACATTACAGGAAGTGCATTCTTTGATACCTTCATATTGGAAAGTGTTTCTAAACAAAAATGTTTTCATATTGATGACAGGTGCAAATTTTTTTTTTTTTTAAATGTCAAATGTTGATAGTTAATAGTTAATATTACATTTGTCTTCTTACCTTAAAATATCTGTAAAGAAATGAGGAGTGTGAAAAGATGAGTTTAGAAATTTCTGAGAATGTGTTGTTAGACAAAGCTTTGAAGGAGAACTGTGAATTTAGCTCATCAACATGATGAAATAAGGTCACAAATGCTAGAAAAACAAAAACCATTGGACTCTTCCTTTCAAACTCTTTAATTTCTGCACGATAGGCACTGAAAGAGAATGACAGTCTAACAGTAAGCAGTCATATTATAAACATGCACATCACAAAAGCACTGACAGGCTGTAGTAGGGCGACCCCGTTTCTCTCTACAGCTGGCACTGCACAGCCTTTTATGCTTTGTCTCTTAAACCAAAACCTTAAACGGTGTTTCACGTTTTGCCTTAGAAATTCAACACCAAGGAATTTCCTGAGTTTAGTCTGTGAGGAAAACAAGGAATATTTTACCATTAAGCACTTTTTAAAAAAATATAAAACAGGCTTGAATGTGAGTCTTGTTCACAGTAAATTTTGCTGCCTTGTTGTCCCTGGAGTAAACTCCAAAAATCAAAGCTCCAGTTTTGCAGGTTTTGCAAGTTCTCGTTCCATTTTATAAAAAATATTGATGTACTTACTTGTACTTTGAAAATGTTTTTTGGTTTTGCATTGAATTATTTCCGCTCTTATAAAAAAGCATCTCTGTGAAACATACAAATTGTAATTGAAAGAAAAAATAAAGTTAAAGGGCTTCTGGTTGCAATAAACCCGTCTTTGTTTTAGCAGACTCAGTTTTTCTTTCGTCTTTTAGGTCATCTTGTAAATTATTAATCTGATAATATAGTAACTAGATGATGAAATCAAAACATGCACAGGTACGTATAATAGAAAGGGTCTACTTACCTTTGGAACTGGCTTATTGCATATTAAATATGGAAAAAAGAGTTTGTAATCAAGTTATTATTTTTATCACTTTTCTATCATCTGTACACATTTAGGATTCCCTGTACTATAGTAATGATAACATTGTGCAGTAAATTAATATCCAGTTGATTTTCTGACTCATAGAAGCAAAGTGTTCTGTGAAGTCCCATCAGATGTCCCCGAGCAGAGAGTGAAGCTTCCTGACTGAGAGACACCCTGCTGGGAGGCCACGGGTTGATGGAGGACAAAACTCTGTCTCAGCTGTGGTGAGAGACGCCACAGATCGTGGCCCACCATATTCTGCATCACAGCTGGTTTTTTTTAATCCATGCCTGCGGCATTCTTATGCAACAGTTTTGTTCTTTGTATTTTTCTGAAATAATGCCTTCAGGTTGAAGATCTCAACTTGAGATGAGGCAAAGATTTGGATTTGTTTTTCCACTCTCAAATACTCCCACCACTAAAGTTTGCTTGATAACTTGTTCAGTCGAAGATTGTTTTTGAATCTCCTCAGTTGATTTTTGCTTTTCATTTCTCTTTCGTCACCCCCAAGGTAATATTTTCTCACAGTTTTCATTCCCCCAAAAGGGTTTATATTCAACTGGCATATTTTATTTTTTTAAACAGACCTCTAAATTGAATTGCATTATTACTCGGTACTTACAAAAGCTGCGATACAAACAATACTTTGAAAGAGTAAACTTGAACCTTGACATTAAAATAAATGAATTTAGTTTGACTTTCAACTATGAAAAACACAATTTGAAAAATATATTTAAACTAAAGTTTACAGGCTGCAGTAAAGTAACATGCTAGTTTCAGGTTCTATGAAACCAATCTGTAAGTTATGAAAAAGTAATATATACATTTCAGGAAATTAAGTAAATAATGTGAAAGTTCTGAAAAAAGTAACTTGAAAACTCAAGAAATGTAACTGGTTTGATTTAGAAAAAAATAATGAGTTCTGAGGAGGTAAATGGGGAATTGGTGCACTGTTACCCATAAATTCAAAGAACACAATCGGTAAGTTATGGGAAAGCAATTTATAGATTAAAAAAGGGATGTGTAAGTCCTGGAATGATGACCTTAAAGTTCAAGAAATGTATACTATGCGTTTAGAAAAAGTAAAAAAGTTCTGGTGACGTAAATGTTATTTTGGGAATGTACCCAGAAATGTTATTTATATTTATGGGAGGAAATTCTTTAAATTCCAGGACATTAATCTGTAAACTTCAAAAAAGTATCTGAAAATTGCAAGAGAACTAACCTGTAGACCTAGAGATAGTGACGTTTTTAAAGTTTCTAGTAAGTTGCAAACTCCTCCCAACCCCCACACACACACAAAAAACAACTAACCTTTAGATCCTGGGAAATTAACCTGTAAAATCTGCGAAAATATGGATTGAATTATAAATTTCTTTTGAAAAGTATTTCTTATACACATTTTATTCAGTCATCTAAACATTTTTATTTTTGAAAACCTGTTTCCACAACTAAACACTTTGATGGTATATGAAGGACTTAGCGCCCTCTTGTGGCTGTGCAAAGTTTGGTTCGCCTTCTTTATTTTTTTATCTCCACTCCGTTGCAGTGTTTCTTGTGTGTCTGCCTTGGGTATTTACATTTCAGCACATTGAGGAAAAGCAGCGGTAACTTGTCCAAACACTCAAGAATCTATGCGAAACTGTTTTGTAATCTTTTGCTTCATTTTTCTTTCTTTTTTTTTTTTGTCTAATGTAATTTATTTTTTTTTACATTTATGGAGGGTTTTGAAGTTATTTCAACTGGCAAACTGATTCATCGTTGCTTCACGACATTGAACTGTCAGTTTGTGCGACATTACATCTACTATTTGCCTGGTTGTGTTCCATTTTAACTTTTACCTTTTTACCCTGAAAAAGGGTAAAAAGGTCAGTTAGAGAGTTCAAATGTACTGTTAGGCCAAAAACAAAGTCTAAAGCTGAGAAAAGGCCAAGAAACTTGCATTTGTGCTTCTCTAGAAAGCATTTTGGTCTAATGAGGACCATTTTGACCTGGCTTAATGAGAACAAAAACGAGACAGACACATGCTGCAGATTCCCATTTTGAAATCTATTGTACAAAGAGGACAAAGTGTGCTGAACCTTTAGAGCCACTGGATCCTGGAGTCCATTCAAAGTGAAAAAGAGGATGAAATTGACCACTTTCCTTACACAAGTAAAATGAAAATGAGAGTCAATATGTCCAGCGATAACATTCCATTTACTCTGGGGAGAGAGTGTAGTTGGGAGGAGTTAGAGGTATCACAGTTCTGCTGCTCTCCTCCTTGGATCACAACACATTCGGGAGAGAGTCAGAAAGAAGTGATGAAAGAAGACGAGAGAGACCAGCAGCTGCCGCATTCTTGATCTTGATAAGCCATCAAACTTGTGGCAGTTTCACTTCTGGACAATGAAACCGGCAGGACCAAGGTTTTCTGGCAGTGAGGAAGAACTGAAATGAGACACAGAGACTGAGCCCTTGAATAAAGAGAACAAGGTAAGAGTTGTTTACTGAAGCTGTGCGTGTAGGAAAACCTGGAAAGCATAACTCTGAGCTTTGCTAATGAAAAACATCAAGGCATTCAGAGTAGACTGGTCAGATTATAGATTTTGGGTTACTTGGAAGGAGGGGGAATTAGGGGGGTAAGAGAGTGGTGTAAGTCCCAATATTTGGATATGATGGGTCAGACTTTCTTGTAATCTCAATCAATAATTCTCATAATGTTTTTCACTATTCTATATTCTTGACCGCCTTTTCACTAGAGTTTACTGAAAACGTCCCATTCCTCCCCTTAGTTTGCAGTGAGTCCTTAAAATATTTGAGAAACCCAGGATAATTCAAATGATTACATTATGGCAGATAGCCTGTGACCTGACCTAGGAGAAATGACAACTTGTTTCAGTAGACTAAAGATACTTCAGAACTTGTCTCTGGAGGTGATAGTTTCAGTTAAAAAGGTAAGAGGCTTTCAGTCCACTGTTCATAGTGAGTATGAACTTATGTGATATGCCTTGTTTTTGTGCAAAGATATACAACTTCATTAGAGCTAAGAGTCATTAAACATCATTATCGCCACTAAAGACTTGTAACTATCACATTGTATTCAAAATATCAGTAAGTGGCTGCATGCTGCACTGATCTTTTCTCTTATCTTCTCTTGCTTGATAGTTGCATTCTTCAGCATTCCTACATGATTAATCCCTCATCCATTTAATCTGTAAAGTAGCACAAACAGTTTAAAAATTCCCAGATGTCTCTGTTTGTTTGACTGAGAAAAAAAACTCCCAAGAGTTTACAGTAAGTAGAGGAAAACGCTGAACATTTTAGATGTATTTAAAGTATAAATAGTTTATGATATGATAAAATATAATTTATTCAGTTCTTATGAAAATTTGAAGAACAAAGGTGTATACGCTGAAATAATGTTCGGTAGTGCATTCAAAGTTGTGTTTATTAGCCCGACATTTTTCTAAAAAAAAATATTGTTTTATTGCAAATGTCAGAATTTATGTTTTGAGTAAGCAAAAAAAGAAAAAGCTACAGAAATAAACGGTTTATTGTGGTTGCAGCTGTCTTCTGTACCATATTAATCTGATTTGTGTGTGAATGTATTACTTGGATGTATTATTTTTTTGAATTATGATATTTCGGGTGGCATCCATCCAGACTCAACATCCCAACTGTGATTTACTGTGGATTTATTAATGTAAAACAACTTATTGGAAATTGCCAGCTCGCTTTCAACTGCTCCAGAATTGCAGGAGAGCAATGTCATGCTTTGATCTGCATGATCAAATATCATTTATGTATTTTATAAAATGCAAAGGACCTAGCACAGCGCCTTGTGGTACCCCATGGCTAATCTTACGTAGAGTCAACATTTGTCATCTATATGAATCATTTCCATTAAATCCTTCAACAAGATAAAACTGTGATAGACATGTTAGGATCGGCATTAGATTTTCTTTGCTTTTTAATACGATTTTGTGATCTGAGGTCATACTTAAAGGAGATTTTAGCACTTTAGTATCATAAGTGCATACTTGACTGGTTGTGTGATTAAGAAAGATGAAAATTGGGATGAAATGTTTTTCTCCTGAAAGTCACGGCGGTGGACCCTGATTGGTCCTACAGGAGTGAGCGTCTGCCGATGGTCGACATGTCTGTGTGGATGATCCTTCCTGTCACCTTACCAGTCTTCACCATTACAGGAATATGGGTCGTGTGAGTACATTCAGACTTTTTTTTAGAAGCTTGTTTCTTTTGTTGAGAAAAGTAAAAAAAAAAAAAAAAAAAAACTGCAGCAAATTTGTCACAATCTAAATTTCTAATTAGTACTTCAGCTAAGCAATGCAGAAGTTTGTAACAAAGCAAGGCTGGGGAAAAAAAGTAATGTTGCTAAATGACATATTGCAAAGACAATACACTGGCAGCAAAGTAAAAGTGGGGAAACAGAATTTCATCAGAGGATGGTTTTGTTAGTATTCAGGTTTTTTGAGTGTGCACCTTAAAATTTCACCTCAATTTTAGAAAAATTTTACCACAACTACTTTCTTCTTTCCTGTCACAGTGCTGGGTGAAAGATAGCCACCAATATTTGACTAAAGTCAATGAGAGAAGGCGCCTCGGGGTGTTTGTCTTACTTAAAGTTTGTAGACCTGAATTCGCCATTAGTCGCATTTTATGCAAAGATCGAGAATTAAGCAGAATTACACACAACGAAGCAGTGAAAAGATTTATCTTTTTGTTCTCCTATTTCACTTTTTTTTATTATTAATAAATCATCTTCTTTGTTCTTTTACAGATATGCAATGGCCCTCTACAACCAGCATGTCTGCCCTGTGCACAACTGGTAAAAGACATAAACATGTACACCAATAATAATAATAATATTTGTTAGAATAATTATGCTGGTTATGTGGAACATTTAAAGCATTCACTGAACATTGTCAAATCTTACTGGAAAAAGCATATAGGCAAATTTACCTCTTTGGTTTGATTCTACTCATTAGATTTTATTTAAAATTGCTCTCATTTTATCTGCATACAGATAAACAAACCCTTTTTAAATGACCAATGTTTCAGATGCTACGGTGAAACTGCTTTAAAACCTCATCTGCCCATGTAAAGATAAACGTATGCAGGATAGTAGGCAGCATGGGTTTTAGCTTTCAAAACCGAGAAAATGAGTTGTGAAATGTAGACATTTCACCCAAGACATGTTTATTTCCTGAGCTGTCTCCACTCGACACACACCAGCACGTCCTCTCTCCAGGGTTAGTGATAATCCAAAGGAAGGAGAAATTAAGAAAAAATGCTTTTGGAAGTCAAATGTTGATGGGAGAGGTAGAGGTTTACAGGTTACGGCAAATTATACATATATTTGGTTAATTTTCTACTGTCATTTGAGCAAAATGAGAGCTGTGACGCGACAAGTGTTCAAGCCCGTTTTTAACCTTTAACAGTGTGTTCAAACATTTCTTTCGTTCACTTATTTTGCATCAGAAAATGTTTTATAATGAACCTTTAAGGTGAAAATATAACTGGAGATTGGAATAGTTTTCTTCAACTTGGAACCGTTTTAAAATACATTTTAGATGTGTTTCGTCTTAGGAGAGATGTCTTACGAATGTATGCAAACACTTGTTGGCACCACTAGTATATGTAAAAAGCCTAAAAATGTCAACAAAGTCTCCAGTGGCACAACTATTGGTAGTTCTATTTCTGCAATCCCAATAAAGATTTTGACATTGATCATAAAGAATAGTTTAATCTTTCAACATATTATTTTACATGAACATTGTTTTTTCTTCAAAACCAATACTCTTATTAGTACGCTGTTTTATTTACCCTATTTAGAAAAGGGCGCTGTACAAAGCAATGATTGTCGGGATACCATGGCGACAGATGTGTCACCAGTGAAATTCTTGAAAAAACAAATCAAAAAACTTGTTTGTTGACAAGGTAGTTTTTCTACATTGATTAAATGTTCTCAACTTAAAGATGATTCTTATTGTTATCAGGCACATAATGAGACTGTCCTTTGGATCCAATTAAAATTCAACCAAATACAAACAAAAGTAGTTGATAAAGCTGATTGAACTGAGTCACTGAGGTAGCAGTATGTGTGTTTTGACATTTGTCTCATGGTGCTCACCAAGTGGGCACCAAAGGAATTTCCCCAAGCACCCATCTACGCGGTCCTTCAATAACTAAACTGGTGTGTGAGTAGGATTTATCACTGACACCAGGTGAGTCTTCAGGTTGGAATTAGACTACTGCGACAACACATTATTTCCTTTTAAAGTTTTCTATATATGCTATTTTTTTCAGGGAATCCTGTCTGCAAACTGAATGAGTAGACTACATGGACATGTGTCTTTGCAGGTTGTATAACGAGTCCTGCGAGGAACAGCTCCCATCACAACGAGGACCTGAACTGTGCTGTACCCTGGACAACATACCCCTCATCAGGTCAGCGGTGTCAGGCTTCTTGCGTAAAGAGTTTGGCTCTGTCGGATTCACATGCAGATGTCATGGTTTTTCTGATCCCTGTTCTGCTATGCATTTTAAGTATGCACAAGGGGAAACAAAGCCCTTTAAGCTCCGTCAGCATCTTTCAAACAAAAGAAAGTATTCATTGTGAATAATCGTACATATCATCTGACATGGCTGTTGGTTTTTCTGCAGTGTGTGCTTTCCTGTCATTTTAAATCTGCTTTTAATTCCCCAAAAATGAAAATAAATGGGAACTTTCTTCCTTTGTGAATATGTCCTTTGTGAATATTTTTTTGTATGCAGAACTGGGGATTAAATCAGTATTAAGTTGGAGTTAGAAGTTTATTTGGCAGTCAGATTGTATTATTTTTGTTTGGGAAAAATATTAAGAAGAAAAAAAAAATTGCTAGGTGTCAATTTTCTAAGAGTACCAGGAGAGTCACACACATGCAGAGGGAGAACATGCTGACATGCTAGTGTGCAGCTTCCCCAGCAAAAAATTATGCTTCGACAAAAAATGTTTATGTTCTATCATACTGAAAAAATATTTATGTTGCCTAGTTATGTTAGCCTTGACATACAAGATTTAAAATCCTGATAAGTTTGTTTTGTTGACCTTGTGTTAAACATAACCAGCCTGGTCACTTAGAACAGCAATTTTCGACGTTCCCCCTCATTTCCTGACCTTTCATCATTTAGAGTTCCTACCTTTCAGATGAAGAAATTTCGCTAATGAGGGTAAATTCTGCCTAAATGTCGATCTCGACTGAGATGAGAAGGACCTTTTCACCTCCACAGTAAATGGAGCTCATGTTGCCAGTAGTAGATCCTTCACCGCTCTTTGAATTGCCACCGCAGAATGCAAACAACGATTCCCCCCCCCCCTGCAGAGGAATGAACAAGGAGTTTATGTTGGACACATTTCCAGCTTTTTTTTTCTCCAAAAGTAACGATGTGGTTTGTTCATAGTTCACATATTACTCCTGATAAAGATCTCACAAAGTTATTGAAGTGCACCTAAGTTACCATTAAACAGTTCAAAATTGTATTATAGTGCAGCTAAGGGATTCAATTCATGACTATATATGAATGCTGCTTATTATGATTGAATTTGAGACCAATTGAACTAGGACATTAAACTACAGTGCTTTTCTGTCGGCTCATGCTTCTGTCTTTTTCTGTTGCAGTAAATGTGGAACTCTGCCACCTGAAAGCTGTTTCTTCAGCCTCATATGCAGCACAGGAGCGTTCATGGGCAAGTGTCTTAACAATTAATATTAGAGAGACACCCACTTTTTTTGATCATCCAGATCAAAAAAGTTCAAGCTTGTTTTCCCAGCTGCAGCAACTCCAGCCTGCTCCTCTCTCCCCAGAATCCAAAGCTTGATCCAAATCTCAGTCCACAATCTGAGGGGGAAAAATTTACTCAGTTTCTTGAAAGGCGCTTTTTTTTTTTATGCCCCACATGAGCCACAAACATTCCCCCTCTGGACAAAAGGGGCAGCTTTTCCGTTCCACTGTGTGCCAAAACTTCTTTAAACCATCTATTTTGGGTGGTCCTCTCTGAGTTCAGGACCCATTGTGCTCAGTGTATGTTGGTTTTATGGATTTTTTAAGGGAGGCCTACAGGGAAGAGGAAGAGTTGGCTGGGAGGGCACAGGAGCTTTTGAGAAATGCTCCACACATGTTCATGTCTTGTTGTACAAGTTTGGAGGAACTGATGTTTGTCCTGGGCTTTACAGAGCACACTTAGTGGGGTTCTGATATCAAAGAGGCAGAAGCGTGTGACAGGGGTTTTCCTAACAGGACCGAGAACAGCTTTTACTGAAATCAACACATTAGGATTTTATGTTTTTCCCAGCTGATCACATAAACTGACTTTTATTCACATGGCCAAGCGGATCTTAGTTGTCCCTAACCAGTGGATATTGGTGGTCCATGACAGTGTATATATATTTTTTCAACTATGCTATTTTGATATCATATATAAAGCGTTTGAGCACATGAATGAAATGTTGCCGCAAAACAACTGAATGACTTGGGTCGGATGTTTTGGATTTTCTTCCAGAAGCCTTTCAAAATAGTTTGTGCAATTACTCCAGATGGAGCTGGCCTAACTGAGTCAGTTTTTCCTCAAACACACCGTTTGAGCTCTGCTCAAAAGGTTTATGGGACTGAGATCAGGCTTGTTCATGACTACCGCAAAACATTGACTTTCCTCTCCTTGAGCCACTTTGTAACTTATTTAGCTACTGAGTCATTGTCTGTTCGGAACGCTAATTTGTGCACAAGCTTTAATTTTCTAGCTGACGTCTCCAAATTTGCACACAGTGCTCTTTCCTCATTATCAGTTCTTTTGAAATGCCTCAGTGCCTTCATGCAATAAAAGAAAAAAAAAAACTCACAACATGAGGCTGCTACCCTCATGCTTCACAGTTGTTGGTGTCTTCTTTGTCTTCATGGGAAAACATTTCAATTTAGTTGCTTTGTATCACAGAAAAGGTCCTCCAAAAAAATAAGATTTTGCTCCAATAGTGCAATTGCTAACCAAAGTTGTAATTTGGCTTTTACAGCAATGCGTTGTTCCTCTTTGAGTAGCCTTTCACCTCATGCTGGAACAGAAGTCATTCATTGTAGGTATTGATACTTTCTTGTCAGTGTCAGCCGGTGTCTTGATAAGGTCTTCTGTTTTTGTTCTGATGTTGATTCATACATTTATTACCAAAATACAACAAGAACAATCTCCTTTTTGAATATACTTATGGCTGGTCTTTCCAATGTTGGTTGTGCTCGGAATTAATTGTGTGAGACAAGTGCAGCACCTTCTCACACCTGGAAATAACATGTTTAAGGTGTTGCCAGTGGAAGCCAACAAAGTCAATAAGGGTATAATTTGGGTTTTTTCAAACTGGTACAAAGTGTAACAATTTTAGTTATGTTCTTCAGACTTTGAAGAAAGTTTGTCTCTGGAAGAGAGAGTAAGACATTAACTTGACTCTTACATTGATTTTATGTGATCGAATGACACAGTTGTACTATATGACTGCAATGTGGAAGGAAAATTTTTATTTTTTATTAGTCTTTTTTTTTTTTTTTTTTTTCAAAAAAAAGTAAGTTGTTAATTATGTGCTTTCTTTTGTTGGTCTTGTAAATTGTTCAGGAATTAAAATATTCCTGCCTCCTTGATAGCAAACACAATCCAGAGTTTGTATTTGTTAGGGGTTTTTTTGTTTTCTGTTTTTTAACAGATTTGAAGAATGGCATTTGTCAATGCCCTATAAATCAGAAAGTATGTGCCTTACTGTCCAACTTCCCTTCGAAATGCTGAGAATATCCATAACTTTGAACATGGATTTCATACACAGCGTTCCCTTGATCATCAAAAGCTAACCGCTGCATTCATTTGGACTGCCAACAGGAACGTCCAAACAGGCTCTCTGAGCAATTTGTAGCATGATGAGCGCCAGATGTGAACGACGACGCTGCTGTGAGGCTTTGATGGAACTGTTTGATAAACAAATGGCAGGAATCTGCAGCATCACACTGCAGGAGGAAACAGCGAGCTCGCTGCTAATTCTGTCGCAGCTCATGTCATGCAGGTTGAGAAAGTTGGAGTTGCTTTGAGCAAAACTTTTTTTTCTTTTTTTTTTTTAAGCCAACAAGAAAACGCTGCAGAGGCAGGTTAGATAAAAACGTGTGGGGGGAGGGGAGGAACAAAGCTGGAGCTGACAACAGTGTGGTGTGTTTAACAGAGGCTGAATTTCTCCACCATATTTACAAAATAAAAACAGAAAAGAAAAGAAGGCCAGGTGCCCAGGAAAAAGAAGATGTAATCATATAATGATTTTTAATTTCCTCTCTTTCTTTTCAGTGATGCTAATCACTCTGTTGCGTTACGCTCACGTGATTGAGAAACACCAGAACTGTGTTCTGAACATGGCCAGCCTTTCCACCGGGTGGATCTGTGCTGCTGGTCTCGCCATGGTGGGAAACTTCCAGGTAATCGAAAACCTAGGAGTTCAGGTTTATCTCTGGATGCTTACCAGAGAAGCACAGTGAGGGAGGATATGTGTTTAGGATTCACCTTTGCACAGAGGTTTCTCTGGGTCTGTTAACATTTACTGAATGTAAATTAAGGGTAAGATTAGGTTAGGTGACCTGTTATGAATTCTATAGGCTCCAGGTAGTATGCTCACAATTATAGTTTTGAGGTCTAACATTTTAATCAAAACACCAGTTAAATATTAAGACACAGTCAAATCAAAAAATGAGGCCATAATAACATTTTTAAATGGAATAAGGAAATAAAATTTCTAAAAACTGTAATAATCTGGTGGCATAACTGTGCACATCTGTAAACTAATTGTTGAGGCACTTTTTTATACGTGTGCAGATTATAGAGAGTCAAAAGTCAGCTGTTAAGAGTAGAGAGACCAGGTTGACAGAAAACAAGGCTAACTCAGTGTGATTCAAACAAGAACTGCCAATGTGCTGCAGGGTTTTCTGGGTAGTTCTGGTTGTGTTCTACATGTGACAACTAAATATTCTCCATATATTTGGACAAACAAGAAAGGGTTGAGTGAAGCTTTTTCTTCCAAAGAGACCATCCAAGATCTGGCTACAATCACCCAAAACCTTGTGGAAGAACTTCTTGTGTTTTGATGAAACCAGACATGAGTTTCTTTTCTCAACAATTCCAAAAATATATGTTTTGAACAAACTACACAACACAAAAGAGTATAATACCCCAACTGAAACATGGTGATGGTGGTATTATGAGCTGGGGTTATTAAAGCTAAACTTTTGGCAAAAGGTAGAGAAATGTTTTTACAGAAAACCATGAGGTTTCTGTTGGAAAGCTTAAGATGTATTTTACTTTCCAGCAACATCAAACATCATGAATACTGAAACTGAATCAAAAATGTTTTACTTACAGGGAGTGCATAGATGATAAATGTGGAAAAGGTTTCGAAAGGATTCATAACACTCACTTATTTACCTTAATTAACTTGCTATTTTACCAGGCATGTGTAGACTTTTCATATACATAACTGAAAGTCTATGTTGCAAACAACATAGACTGTTGAAAACATTAAATACATTACTTTATGTCTGAAGATGAGATATGAGATCGTCAGAATCCATGCATGGAAAGTTAAAAGATACAGTAGCAATACCACAGACATTTGTCTTACTGGAATTTTGTGGGTTTTTTCTTTTTCTTTTTTGCCCTTTCTACCGTGACGAGTGGCTGTGAGAAAAACAAATGCAACTCTTATAAAAGTTGCATTTATTTTAAGACATTTTAAAACATCTATGGAGTTACATAATTTCCAGTCAAACTGTAATCTCATTGTGAGTTATTCACACCACTTCCAGCTTTTGTGCTGTTGGTTTGTTTGATATTTATGTTTGATCTTGGCAAGAATTTCAAGCCTAATCAGGACAAAATACCAATAGGATGTGCCGTTATTGTACATAGCAATATGCTCTTTGATCTCTAATAAGAATTTATATTTATACTAATATGATGTGTAATTTCACACCTTTTTGATTAAGAAATGGAATCAACTATTCCATGCAGATGTTGATGATGACGGAAAACATGATTTATGATTTACTTTGGATTATAGTGATCAGTTTTTGACACTCAAATGAAAGAATAATAGAAAATCTTGCTCACGTGTCCAGAAGATAAGAGTGGCTGCTATGTTGGCAGAAAGTTTAACAGCAAAACAATCACACACTGAACGTCTCAAAAGCTGCCATTAAATGCCGCTGGGATTGATAACGCTCTCCCATCACGTTCCCATGAAAACTCTGCTGTGCTCTGACTGCTGGGCCCATCTTGCGTTCTCTATTGTCCATTCTCTGTAGACCTTCCAAAATAAATGTTCTTTCATGTTCTGTTTGTTCAGTCTGAAAACACCCTTGCTGGGGTGGGATCTTAAAAAGCATTGTTTCTGTAAGGAGTGCAGGGCAGCTGGTAGATTTATTGAGGAGTCATACATGCGTCTCTACAGTGTTGAGTGTCTCGGGATTTTTCTGACCAAAAAAGTGTGAAAAAGTGGGGCTCGGGGGCCAGTTATAGCTCCTGGGTCCCAACCACAATGTGAGGGGGGTTACATATCTTGCTGACAAGCACCTGTGCTTGTCAGCAGCACAGAGGAGCAGGAGGAGAGGAGGAGATTTTGTTCACTGACCAATTGAAATCTTGTTTCAATAGCAAATGTTAGTAAAAATAACACTGTATTTGTAATAGTCACGCTTTTTTTCTTTTTATACATATACTTGATAGTTATTTTTGACCACTTTTATTGAATGACTTTTATTCAAAAGCAAATTTGGGGTTTTTTTTGTTTTGTTTTGTTTTTTAAGTTAAGCTTTGCTAATGCAAACATTCCCAATGCAAATGAGTCAAATTCCAAACAAGAAAAAAAAAAAAATACCAAGAAAGTAGAAAAAAAAACAATATATTAGCCTTTTAGTTGGAGACAACCATATAAAACCCTAAGTGATTATTTTTCTTTTATCTGCAGTAATCCAACTGTAAAACACTGACTCCTTTATTTTAATAATCATATCGCATGATTTATTAATAGGTTTTGTTGTAGCAAAATTAAAAAAAAACCCACATTTGAATACTTTTTACTTGGCAAGTGTGGATGAAAACTTAGGACAATACTGATTCAGACCTATTCATCAGTGGATCTGGAAAAGTCTGAGATCCCAAAATTTGTTCATCAGTTAGTTTGTCATTCATCCATCCATCCATCCTGGCATCTGTTTCATTTTTATTCACTGCATAAACCTAATTTCAATAACTTCCACTGTTTTTGATATAGAAGTAACAGAATATTTAGACATGGGCACCAAATTTGAGTTTTTCTACAGAGTATTCCTACTCTCTTAACATGTTGACACCTTTCAATTTTAGTTGACATTTAGAGCTAAAATACACGTGAAAAAAAAATAAAGTAGGCTCATTGTAATTTTGTTCATTGTTGTCAAAATTGTATATACAATAGTTTTAAGCGAAAAAAAATATATATATCACATTTCTGTGTCCGGGAAGCAGTTTTGACTTGATTTTGGCCCATACAAAACCTTTGGATGCAACTGTGTTAGAGAGTTTTCTGGTGCAGATTTAATTTTCCCAACTTGTTCTGGTTTCCTTTCTGTCCTGTAGAATTGATGACTGATTGAAGCACTACTTCACTGAGGACTCAGAATAACATGTAGATGGATATCAACTTTATTCCCTACTAACTTTTCCACATAAATGAATGGCGTAAATCCAAATAAATTCCCCTGATCTAATATAAATTAAATAAATGTTTGCACTTTCAACTATGTATTTCTTCACAATTGACATCAAAGTAATAGTCTAGCACTTGTGGTTTGAACATTTGCAATGTAGTTCTGGTCAGCATGTTTAGAAAAGCACTCAGTAATCATTCAATGCAAACGTGTGAGAGGGCTATCTTGATTAGACAAGAATACATTGCTGATCCATATTTGTGGGTCAGAGGTGAAAACAAATGAGGGCTGGTGTATTACCTGAAACAACCATTTTTTTTCTAAACACATTGGGAACATTTTCTAAAACGATACATGTAATTGACACATTTAATTTTCTTAGAAGTTACAAGCAAGATTTGTGCCTAGGTAGGTATTGTCGTCTTAACTGTTAGGTCATACGGTCAAGTAGCTTATCAAGTGAAGATGGTACATCAGTGATTAAAAAGCTGAGGTTCAGGAAAAACAGGTTTGTAGAAAATAAACTTTGTCCTTTGCCTCTACTCAGATTAGTAATTATTTGTGTTTATTTCAGGTGGATTTTGCCAAAGTCCTTCATTATATAGGTGCTGGAGTGGCGTTCCCATCCAGCGTGCTGTTTGTGAGCTTCCAAGCGGCTCTAACCTACAGATTGGCCAAAACCCAGGAGGAGTATTGGATGGGTCACATACGAACGGGGATGGCTCTGCTTGCACTGATCGCCCTGGTGCTCAGTATCCTCTGTGTGAAATGTTATTATGTTTCTCTAAAGTTTGGATTTTTTTTTTTGAGCAGTTCGCTGAAGGCCTTTAGGGTTTTGTTTACTTGCAAAATCTTACTTCTGAGGTTGCTGACCTCCCTCTCACAAGTTCAGAGGTAATTTAACATCACCCTCTGCTGGAGAAGAGACTGCTTTACATGGCAGTGTCACGGGATCTTAAATTTATTGCACTTGGAAAATCTCTAAAGTCTGTCAGCTGGAAACTCCTCCAAACTAAAATGCTTATATTTAGAAGAGAAGGTTTCATTTTTAGACCACATTTGTTTGCTTCAGTGTAATGACCTCCTAACCTGTCTTAAGTTACTGTGTTTACAGTCTATATTTTCAAAAATTACAGGTCAAATCAGACATGAAATTACATTACATGCTAATCAACAGACTGTGACGGTGCCAGTTTTCACTCAGAACGCAAAAGAGATCTGAAATATCTCAACACAGGCTCAGACAGCAACTAACATGACATTTTAAGA
The DNA here is from genome assembly GCA_922788865.1 of Poeciliopsis turneri. Taxonomy (NCBI): domain Eukaryota; kingdom Metazoa; phylum Chordata; class Actinopteri; order Cyprinodontiformes; family Poeciliidae; genus Poeciliopsis; species Poeciliopsis turneri. The sequence goes on along the minus strand of CAKLNU010000118.1, from coordinate 1,013,053 downwards.
CTGATAACTCAGTTCAACCAATCAACAAAACTCATTTGCTTTGTCCTGCCCATCAGATCTGGGGTAGTGTGTTGTTTCTCCTTAACCTCCCATCACCAGGTGGAGTTTTTTTTTGCCAGGAGAGCTTTTCCCTGCAGCACACCTCTGCCATCTTTGAGTGGATCTACTGCATGGTCATCATGTTCTTCTATGGGACTTTTGCCTTTGAGTTTGGAGGGGTGTCAGCGAACACCCTGATCGTTCTCTCCAAAGGAGGGGGACTTCCCAGCTTCTCCCTCACTGCTCACAAGCCGGAGATTGGCGGCGGGCCCGGCCACCACCAGGCAGAGAACCTGTCAATCCTTTAATGGAACATCACTGGAGGACACTGTGTAAAACATGGAGGAAGACCCTAATTGCTACGCTCGTGTTGCACATTCAGTAGCCTCAGCACCGAAGACACTCATAGACTTGTAGTCTGCTACGCTGCGTAACATTTGCACAGTGTCACCAGGGCCCTCTTGAAGACAGAGGCCAGTTACGATCTATACGTGTGGACAGAGTTCTCGTTGTTTGTTTTATTTTGTCCTTATGTAATGATCACCCTCTGAATCCTCAGCTGGAGCTGCCTTTCATCTGAACAAATATCTTCAAAAAGTGCCTCAGATGTCTCTCAGAGTTGAAATGTTCAGACACAGAGCCTGGGTATTGTTTTCTGTCAGGAAATTCTGTTACATCACCACCTCGCACCCTTTCTGTCGGCACTAAGGTGAGGTTTTCCAAAAGCTTCAGACAATGGGTGGACGTAACTGGGTGCCAAGAATAATTTTCTTTCATCTGAAGTGGATTTTTCATCCAAATCTCCAGATATGAGTATTTGTCTTCACCCTGAACAGCTCATGTGATTTGTTTTTCAGATTATAATATGCTAGCTAATGCAACATACTGTTGAGGTTGATGCCTCGTTTTTGCATATAAGCTCAGCTCTGTTGTATATTTGATCTCATCAGCTGTTTTGAGAATAAAATTCTGTATAGAGCATACAGACTAAAAAATAAAGCAAAGTGAAAAATGGGCGCTTGATTTTTTTTCATGTGTGAAATAAAGAGTGGCTAGACTGTTGCATGGAAGATAAATCAATTTCAGTTTGCCATAGATCAACTAAATAATACAGCAGACATGAATGAAGGGGCTCTGCTCAGATGAGACAAATAGATCTGTGAGCCATCTCGTTTTTGCATTTCCAAGTTAGATTTCTTCACTGCAAGGTGTGCAGAATCTTAATTTTACTCAAATGAATTGGCTATCATTTAAAGTGCTTTATGTAGAGGAAACCAGCCACTCTTAAGAGCCATTGAATGTAACATGGTTGTGGCAGTATTATGCCATCACAACCATGTGGCAGCATGCATATGAAAGCTGGTGGGAGTTAAATGCTTAAGGTGGTAGTGGAAGAAAACTTGAATAAGAACAGAAAAGACTTGAGTTCGAGGTAAAGGGTTAACTTCCAACAGGACAACACGATTTGCAGATGTAATTTTTGTGACATTTTCAGGGGTGCAACAAAGTATTAAATCAAGGCCCTGAATGCTAAATGAGATTTTTTTTTTGCAGATTTTTTTTTTTTTTTCAAAGACTGCATCTTTTCTTTCTGCTTCACATTTATGCAGATTTTTTGTTTCTCAATCCCCCCAGTGTTTGTTTTGTTTTTGCCCATAAACATGGGCAAAAAAAAAAAAAAAAAAAGATATCTTACTCACCGTTTCAGACATTTCTGACAAAACAAAGTATAGGTAAAGATCAAACGAAATCTAAGCTTTGTATTTTACTCTAATTTCGAAAGCATTGCAATTTACTTTTGAAGCCCCAATCCCTACCAGTTCAAACCCCCTGCCGGGTCGTGCATGACGTTTCTTCCGCTGGGCGCATGCGCAAAGGTTAACCTGTCCAGGTCTTCTTCCGGTGTGAGAGCAACAAGCAAAATATGACTTCCTTAAGAACTTATGTATGATGTTTGTTGCTAAGCCCGGGATGGGGCGGCACATTTTCAGCTTACGTTTAAATTTTAGTGCATGACGGTAAATATTTGCAGACCGGAAGAGGACTGAGAGCGGTGGGCGCTCGAGAGCGACGCTTTGCAGCTGGATGCCGGTGTTGCGTTCAGCGTCTGCTGCCAGGTGCTCTCGGACCTTATGGCCGAAGCTGCGCCCCGGAGGGTCCGCGGGTCTCCGGCCTGTCTGTGCGTCCTCTGCGGACTGCCTGCCGCCGGGAAGTCACAGCTGACCCGCAGGATTGTGGGTACCGCGGCGGAGCACGGCTGGAGAGCAGCGGCGGTGTCCTACGACGAGCTGATCCCCGAGGAGGCTTATCGCACCGAGGTGGAGGAGGATGGTCTCAATCTGACAGACATGGTAGACTGTTATTTTCAAGTCTTTATTAGCTAGTGAAAACATCTAAGATTTAAAACAGACCGATATGAAACAAGTGGGCTATGAAAAATGTGATTCATACCTGTTTGAAGGCTCTTTTGATCTGGAATGCATTTTGACTTAAAGTACTCTAAATATACGGATTTTTATCAGTGATCATGTTTTTTTGTTTGTTTTTTTTATTATTCCCTTATAGTACACTAATTGGAAGTCCTACAGACAAGCCGTGTTGCAGTGCATAGAGCAGGTCTTGGAGCGGCCTGAAGTGGTGATAGAGTTGCCAAGCAACCCTCTCATCAATAGAGCTGCATGGCAACCATGTGTTCAAGCTCTACTGCAGCCTAAAGAGTTACACACCGATGGGATGCCACTGCTCTTTCTTTTAGATGACAACTTCTACTACCCAAGCATGAGATACGAAGTGTACCAACTTGCAAGAAAGCGTAAGGATTCTTTGTCAAAAGAACATGCTCCTCAGCACCCTTAAGTGTTTTTTGTTTTTTTCCCAAACATGTCAATTGTGGTTGCTTGCAGTGTCACTGGGTTTCTGCCAGGTGTATCTGCAGTGTGATTTAGAGACCTGCATCAGGAGGAACCAAAGCAGACCGAAGCCCATTCCCGTCAAAGTGATCATGGAGATGGAGAAGCGTTTGGAATTTCCAAATCCACAAAAGAACCCATGGGAATCCCAAAGCATCTCGCTCGACTCGACAAACGACGTGTCCAAGTCCGACATGTAAGAGAGCAGAATTAACAGCTTTTTGGCTCTTATTTCTTAAATACAAAGTGATTTACAAAGCTTTTTTTTTTCTGGGTTTATCTTCCTGTGTGACTTTTTATCAGCCAGAGAGTAATGGAGTTGGTCTCTGTGGCATCAGACAATCCATTGAGCCCAGCTGAAGATAACGGCGAACAAAAGGTGTGTTGCAGTTCCTCACATCTGTGAAACGCAGTAAAACGGGAAGTGAAAGCTGGAAAGTTGAGATGTGAACAATTTCTCAAAAATGTACCGTACTAATGTTACAGGAAGCTGATCGTCTCAAGTGTGCCACAAGTGTGGTCCACCAGGCCGATCAGGCCTGTCGGCGTCTGATATCCGAGGCTATGAAGGCTGCCGGAGGTCAGCTGGGAACTTTACCAGTTGACATTTATTATATGCGTTCTCCATGTTTCATAATAACGATCTTTGCTGGCTTAATTTGCAGAAAATCAAGTCCCTTCTGAACACATGCGGGTTCTGGCTGCTCGGCTGAACGAATGCAAAGCGACTTTCCTTCACCACTTGAGGAAACGGTTCCTGCAGGAGGCGTCTTTCCTTCAAGAGGAGGACATCAGTGTGGAGCAGGTGGTGAAGAATATTTTTGATGGCAAAAAGAATGAAATCCTGTCACAGTTTATAAGCAACCACAAAACAATGTGATGTTTGTTTTTCAAGATAATGTCGAAGAAATTATGACTATGAATGATTGGTGTCTCTAAATATTTAAATTCAAATAAAATGTATTTTTACTGACTATTTGTGTTTAATTTAATTGAATCATGTTGAAGTAATTCATGACTTTGGAAATACTTTTTTTGTGAGAACATCAAACATGAGTAAAAGATTAACTCTTTATATACTTCAGAGCTGTATGTATAACAGTAAGGTGGCAGTGTATATTTAAAGCTGGTTCAACAGATACTGTTTTGGATTCATATGTACAGCAGCTTACTAAGCTGTTGCTGGTATCATTCTTATAATCCCCTCTAAATTGAATCATAAATGCCAATATGTCGACAAATTTAGACGGGATGTTGAACACGACGAAACACAATCGCATTTACAATCCAGCACAGAGTTTGTGTTACAAGCTTTGCGGTGTTTGAAACTGAGAGGAAATTTCTATGTTAATACAACAAAACAATGACATGTTTCAGCAGTGAGACATCATTCCAGTCCAGGTAGAGACTAAAAATTGTGTTTTGTTTATTGCTGATCAATGATACAACAAAAATAATTAAGAAAGTTGATTAATATGAAGTTGCAGAATATATAGTGAGAGTACTCTATATTCTGTTGGCATCTTAAGAAGCCAGACAGTAGAAATTCCTTCTAATTCTTACAGTGAAAGCATTAAGTCCTTTGAAATGTCTTGAGTGGTGATGTGAAATGTCCTGAGTCTGAGACTCGGGACTTCGATCCCGACTTAGATCCCGGGATCGAAGTCCCGAGTCTCTAAGTCAGGCCCACAGATGATTTCAGAATTACCACTTCCCTAACAACCCATATGTGCTTACTGCTGATGTAAAAAACACAAACTCTTTTAAATAAATGAAAATCTGAAAAGTGTGGTATTCATTTTTATTCATCCCTCTGAGAATCACCTCAGAGCTGCACTGGCAGCTGCAAGTAAGTGCAGCTGTAAGTGCACTTACATTTGCGGTGTGACGAGCAGCTTTGCACATCAAGAGACTGGCAGATTTTATTTTTTTTTATTTTTTATTTTTTTTTATCATTCGTTCCAAAACGGCTTAACCTCTATCAGAATGGTTAGACACGTCTGAACATCAGCTTTTAAGTCTATTCATAGATTTTCAGTTAGAGTTAAGTTCTCTAATACATAAGTATGCTTTGATATAAACCTTTCCATTGTGGATCTGGCTGTATCTTCTGCAGGAAGGTGAGCATCCACTTAGCCTCAAATCATTAGTTTTCTTCTATTATTTAGTTCCATGCATCTTCACATTAACTGAGTGGTTTTCTCTGTCCCTGCTGAAGAAAAGCATGCCCTCACCATCATGCTCCCGCCACAATGTCATACCATGGAATAGGCGTCTCTTACATTATAACAGTCCTTTCAACCTGAGCTCTGGGTATCTGCAGCTGCTCCAGAGTTACTTGGCTTGTCAGCTAAGGGAGAAAGCCTTATCTGGTTTCCAGCTGTGTTGTATTCTTTCATTGTCAGGTAACGCAATGAACAATGCTCTGTTTCCACGAAAGGTAATGGGTCGAGGTGAAGTGACTGTGTTGTATTCAATAAAACCACATATAGCCTTCACTTAACTTCAAATTGAGGCAGCACATTGTGTTAAGTCTATAAAAAATAAAACAAATGCAATACATTGAGGTTTACCGTTTTGACGTGACAAATCAGAATAAAAGGAAGGAAGGAAATCCGTAACTTCAATTTTCTGAGATTTCTGTGTACTTATTTCATTTCTTATGTTGCCCACGGGCAAAATGGCACGCAAAATTGTATTTGTCCATGCACATGTGACCACAGATGTTGCATTGGAATGGGTGTTCGTAGCCATGGCAGCCCATGTGAATGGTATAGATTATGTTGTCAGAAAAGCGGATATCACAATGCTGGCATCTGTGCAAAAGGTTTTGCTCTTCTTCGCTTGGAGCATTTGCAGCAGGCGTTGGTGTGCTCGCCTGGCTGTTGCTAACACTGCCACTCAAAGTGTTGACGTTAGTCTCCATGCCACAGCCAGACGCAGGACTGTAGCTCTTATGTCCTGAGGTGGGAGATTCTTTAGGCGGAAACGTCTGCACGCCGCTGGAGCAGACTGCCACCTGCTCCACCAGGATTGGTTTTTCGTCCGTTAAGGACTGCCTGTCGGAGGACGTGGGACTTTGAGGCTCAGGCAGAGCCTCAAAGTCCTGACCCGCAAGAGCAGAAAGCTGATCCAGCGAGTTTCTAAAGCCGTTTTCGCCACGGCCCCGGCTCTCGTTCTCGTCCATCTCGGGGGGCGTTTTGTATTCGCCGCCGTTCAACTGGTGGATTTTGTGTGAAAACTCGCTAAAATAGTCGGACCTGGGCACGACGACTGAGGGAGGGCTGAGGTTGATCAGGAGCCGCCGGCCGAATCCCAGAGAGCCCGTCCTCTTCTGCAAAGAGCTCAGCATCCTCTTGTTGGAGAAAGGGGAACGGGCCACTCTGGTGGGCAGGAGCTTGTGGCGGCGGCGGCGGTGGTGTGACAGGTTGCTGCGGTCGCTGCATCGGAAGGCGCAAAGGTCACACTTGTAGGGCTTCTCTCCCGTGTGGGAGCGCATGTGCGCTTCCAGGTGGCGCTCGTATGCCGAAGCAAACGGGCACAGCTGGCAGCGGTGAGGCTTTTCACCTACATGAAGAAATATTTCCAGTTTTATTACCAAACATACTGCAAAAACAGGTCATAACATTGCATTACATGTATGGTACCGATAAGTACAGTTGAAAACCAGATGTTTGCACACACCAAATAAAATGTCACACGCTAGACGAGAAGATGGTAAATGCACCTCGTGCTTAGTATGGTAGATTATCTGTGATCCTGTGGGCCTATTTGTATTGCAAGGGTCTTGCTAACGTAAGGTGAAAGATTTTAAGATACAAAAGTATAAGAAGATTTCACTTGGACAAAAATAGGTCAATGTATATAGGATAATGCACATAACATTTGGCAGTAACAACAAAGAAGTGGTTTGTTAAAAACATTTGTGTGTCCCCCAACCCCCACCCCCCTAAAATGACGTAAATTTGAATAAAAGGACGTTTTTTCCTTACAAAAAAAAAAAATTAGCATTTTACACATTTCTATCAGGAATGCCAACAGATTAGGGTTGAAGCTGGCAGCTTGTTATAACGCCCTAAAGTGTGAAAATGCAACGGAAGCTCTGACCTGTGTGGATGCGTATGTGCTCTATTAAACGAGCCATGCCTTTGTTAGCATAGCTGCAGTAGCTGCACTTGTATTTCCCATCGCAAGTTCTCTCCAGACTCTCCACTTGTATGTCTGATCCGTCCTCCATTGGCAGGCTCACCTCCACAGAAGGGGGTTCCAGGACATTCTGCTCACACCTCGGGGCAACTACAAACACACACATACATGATAAGACCACGGCTTCGGAGTAGATATTTATCTGACACACATTTCTCTTTTGTTTTGTACTCCTTCCCACCGGCATGAAACGGCTCCGTTGTCTCTTTTTCTCCGCAAACAGAGCCCGAAATCATGTTGACGTGCTGAGTTTGCTGTGTTAGGTATTCCTGAAACTCTTTCACGAAGTCCACAGGCTCAGTCTTTATCTCCTCCATGTTTTGTTTTCTCCGTTGAACCTGAAATAACATCCAAAGACGCCTAGAGAGAAATGTAGCTGCTCTTGTTATCTTCAATAGGTATCTATTGGTAGCATTGCTAACGCGTCCTTGTTCTTTCTAAATCTCTCTGAAGTTATTCTGTAAAATTCAAGTTTGAAACCATCTTCACCCGAGTTCCTATTTGACGTTTCGGATTCTAATGTTACGCACAGGAACATGAAGCTCATGTTTTATTGCTAGATAGCCGTTACCATAGCTCATGTTTTATTGCTTGTTAGCCGTTACCATAGACATACGGTAACGTCAACATGCCCGCCATATTGTGAGTGGCATTTAAATCTAAAACGTCTATATATATTATTTAAAAACAAATTACTTTTTAAGCTTAATAAACTTAAATGCTCGGTAATTAAATACGAGTGTCTTTAGTTCAAAATAAGCACCTGACTTCTAAATAAGGAGTAATAACATTGTTAATAACAATCTGACAATTTTATTACACACACACACACACACACACACACACACACACACACACACATACCCTTCAACTGTGAGTTTGACAATGAGGAACAGCATAAAAAAGTATGATTTTAACTAAAACGTGCAAATTTATCATACTGTGATGATTTAAAAATGTCTACTGGAACTCAAACATTTTAATGTTGCGAAAAGATGCCACTCACAACATGGTGGCCGCTGACGTATGGCTTTATATGGAGGCAGTGAATGCCGCATCTACCCTTTTACATCTATGCGTTCGAAATGTTGCCTTCTTGTAACATCAGACAAAGTCAATCAGTTAGATTCAGGCACAATTTCTGAAAAATATTTAGGACATTTGTACTAGAAAAAGTTGCCAGTACCTTAATATATTATACCGCAGTATTGATAGAAAGTGTAAAAAGCACATATCTTTAAAAAGAAACCATGGCTTCTGTGTGAAAAAGGGGAGATTCCTTATCTCCATGAAGGCACCATCAGCCTATCCCGTACTCGCAGTTTCATAACAAACCATGGCTGCCCCGTTGGTCAGATTTTTGTCAAAGGTGAGACTGTTCTGCGTTTCTCTCATATTAGGCTACTGCTCCATAAAACGGAAAATCAGTATTTTTCACTTATTTTGTCATCAATTTTACATTTATGTTACCTAGCTAGCTGATCACTCAGTAGATGCTAACGTTTGCTAAAGCATCAACCAACTAGTTGGATAACATAAACAACTGACTGGTTTCAAATGTATTGATAATCACTGAAAATTACGATGGACACTCGATGTGAATGCAGTGTTTCCTCTCTTGTTGACTGCCAGTCCCTCAGACAGATCTCTCGTCCATCATGGGGGTCATGTCAGTCTGGATTGAGGAGCAGGACCACTTCTGCCCCAGTAGTGGCTCCAAGCCAGGCAGGTGGAGTGGTGGCCTTCCCTCCGCTGCAGACGTACTCAGAGGAGGAGAGCATGATGAGGGACGCAGGTGAGCAGCAAAGCCGCTGCTGCAGAGAGCTGGAGACAAGACCTTCTAATCTTTGTTACTGATTAACAGTGAGGAAATACGCACAAGAGCGCATCGCCCCATTTGTGCCAATGATGGATGAAAATTCTGCCATGGATGAAGAAGTCATTAGATCCCTGTTTGAGCAGGGGGTATGTACTGCGTCTTAATATATTCCAAAAGAGAATAATTTGTTTTAATGCAGTAATGCCAGCTCTAACCCCCAATCTTTAGAATCAATTGAATTAAACGGCTAAAATGTGAAATTCTACATATAGTAAAATAATATATGTGCATTTCATGTTTTAACCAGTTTACTAAAATAAACTTTTCAGTGGTCTGTTGGTCTATTAATAAGCAATTATTAAGTCATTAACTTAAATATTCTTACATTTAAAGTTATTCTGAGCATTTTAGTTTTGATTCCTTTTTCTGCCCAGCTTATGGGGGTGGAAATTGACCCAGAATATGGCGGCACTGGCTCCTCGTTTTTCTCCTCGATCCTGGTGATTGAAGAGCTGGCGAAGGTGGATCCCTCTGTGGCTGTGCTCTGCGACATCCAAAACACACTCATCAACACGCTGTTTGTGAAACTTGGCACGCCGGCTCAGAAAGAGAAGTACCTCAGGCGACTGTCTACTGATATGGTGAGGCAGTCACTACCATATCCTAACGCTGAACAAACAATAATAAACTTAAATAAACAATACATTTTTATTTCATTCTGAATGGAAAAGTGTATGTTTTCATGACTGGGAGAAGACATGATGTCTGAAATCTACTGAACGTGTGTGGGTGGGGCAGTAGTCCATCAATGATCTGGTACACCTGGGCAGAAGAGAAACCTGTTTCTTAAATGCATATTACAAGATTGCACTGGTATATTTACCATATCGCACTACGGTTCTTGTAATGCTTTGCATCTTGTGTCTTCTGACAGATTGGAAGCTTCTGCCTCTCTGAAGCCGAATCGGGGAGCGATGCTTTTGCTCTGAAGACACGAGCGGAAAAACACAAGGACTATTTCATAATCAATGGATCCAAGATGTGGATCAGCAACGCAGAGCATGCAGGGGTTTTCCTAGTGATGGCCAACGTAGATCCCTCTGCTGTAAGGTTTTATAAAGCTTCTAAATGAGCATTTTTAATGGCAGCATACCCCAATCTTGGGTTTGGAGAATTACTAAAAGCTGGTAACATACCAGAATGCATCAGATGGGTTCTTGTGTCTTGTGCTAAGCATCAGTTTAAGACTTCTTGTTTTTATTTTGCAGGGATACAGAGGGATTACCTGCTTTATCGTGGACCGGGACACGCCGGGGCTCGAGATTTGCAAGAAGGAGAACAAGCTTGGCCTGCGTGCATCCTCCACCTGCCCTCTTAACTTTGACAACGTCAAGGTGGAGCCAAACACTCTGAGCTGAACTGGACTGCTGTAGACCAGGTTTTTTGTTTTTCTCTACAAACCTGCAGTTGTCTGTTGTAGGTGCCAGAGGCGAATATTTTAGGAGAGGTCGGTCATGGATACAAATATGCTATTGGAATGTTGAACGAAGGCAGGATTGGAATTGCTGCACAGGTATGCAGCAGAAATTTTGGACGTTAATGGTTTTCAATGAAAAGCATTCATTACTACTTAGTGATGTGTTCACTTTCCCCACCCTGGACTGCAGATGGTTGGCCTGGCTCTGGGTTGCTTTGACCATACTATTCCTTACACCAGACAGCGGGTGCAGTTTGGAAAGCGCATCTTTGACTTTCAGGTGTGCGGGATCTTAAAGACAACTCCCCTCTTCTGTACATGCACATTCACTTTTGAGGGCAGGGTATTGTTTATTAACAACGCACTATTCTGTATCCCAGGGCATGCAGCATCAAATAGCTCATGTTGCGACCCAGATCGAAGCGGCGCGTCTGCTGACGTACAACGCCGCCCGTCTGAAAGAAGCCGGCAGACCTTTCATCAAAGAGGCCTGCATGGCCAAATACTTCTCCTCCGAGGTGTGCTTTTTGATTGCTTAGAAAAAAGGAAGTTGTGTGCATTTTCCTGTCTCTGACCCAGGCCTCTGTGTTTGTCAAGAAATCTCTAGTGGAACTTGACGACATCAGTTTGAGTCAAGCATCGTGAAGTGTTTGTGTTTTGTTTCATTTTGTCCAAGGTTGCAACTCTAACTACGTCAAAATGCATCGAATGGATGGGAGGAGTCGGCTTCACCAAGGACTACCCCATAGAGAAATACTACAGAGACTGTAAAATCGGTGAGCCTCAACGAGACGTTGCACCGCTTCACTGAAACTGCTTTGATTTCATGTGATAGATAGAGAAAACCCAAAGTGGCACATAATTGAACATTTCTGGTTAAAATAGTAAATAATTTTACATTTCAAAATAAAAATCTCCATTAAAACACCTTTACTATGACGTTACATGATGATAGCACCATCATGTTGTGGAGATGTGTTTGTGCAGTCCTGGAATAAAATCTAAATTTTCTGTTTTTCTCCACGTATAGGAACCATTTATGAGGGTACAACAAATGTCCAGCTCTCTACAATGGCCAAGTTCATTGATAAGGAGTATGACCGCTGAAACCATCAAGCCACAAACTGATTGATTCAGTTTGTGTTTGTTTTCCTGTTTCACTCTGTAATCTTGTCATTTTTGCGATAATTCAACCCTGCAGAATTGTGTTGTTGTAGAACTGTTCTAATAGGGTTTTGTTGTAACGTTACAAAGTAGTTCCTATGACTGATGTCACGGATTCTTTAAGGTTTAAAGTTGAGTTGTTTTTGCATTTTCTGCATGACATTTTCCCAAATCAGTGCAGAAAGGAGATTGGTCACTTTTAAGCCTTCACAGCATCATGTCTCTCCCACATTTGTTGCGTATGTCGATGTCTATGGATCAGTTTTGCGAGCGCAACATCCCCAAGGGTTAGAATATGGGTTTGAATGTTTGAGTTTGATCAAATTATTCTTCAAATGATTCAGTGCCTTCAGAGAATTTTGTCTTCAGCGGTTGGACTGTGGTTTGTTTCCTTACATACTGTAAGCTGACGGATTTTACATTATAATAAAAACTTCCAAAACATGCTAATATATGACCTGTCTCTGTGCCATCTTTACTGTGGTTGAGTTCAATATGGAGAGGGAAAAAAAATATGTACGCGCATCTATCTGTAGCCTATACTCATTTGTCTCTTCATAGTCACAGGAGTCTCGTCCATGTCCATGTATCTGAGAGTCCAAAAATCAACTTTTTCAAAATAACATAGGCAATATAAAGCTTCCGTCTAGCTTTATATTCCCAATCAGTTTGTCCTTGTTTTATCTTTCATGTTTTCCATTATCCATGTGTTTCCCTTTCTAATCATTTGTCCAAAATTTTCTCTCTCATTCATCTTTTTCTCAATTACCTATTGTAATTGATGAACATCTCCTTCTCACCAATTTGATATTTTTCATCGCCTTTCCACCACCTTCTACCAGCTCATCCATCTTTCCTTCAGTATGTTTTCACAGGTTTTGTAATCAACTAATTACACTTTAATTACAGTATAACAACCGTAAAATATTCCCGGTGAAGCAAATTTTGCATTATGGACTGGGAACACGAAATTTGAGTCATGGGAAAGTCTGGCATTTGAAACCGCGGCTGAAAGCCGGTGCCAAACATTTCCGCTAGATGGCAGCACTTCTCCAAAACAAGCCCCGCACTCTTGTTTGCGGAGGCAGCTCCTCAATGAGAGTTCAGTCAATTATTGTGTCTTTTAACAGCCTGTCACCTCTAATGATATTTTATATCAGCTTAATTATCCCGATGCTTCAGATGAAAAGAGCCTGCGTTGCATAATTCACTCACTGATCATTTTGTAGCTGAGGCTAATTAAATTTCCGCAGCCTGCGTCGAGCCGCTCAGAATAAGCTCCATTGTTTCAGCCACGGGCTGTTCCCGAAGAGCACAGACCCAGATAGAGCACGCAAACACTTAAGAGGAATTATAATGTTTCTTGCAAGAGTGTCCCGTCTGACAAAAGGCGAACTTTAAAAAGAAGGAGGTTTGTTAGAGAACATAAGCAGGCAAACAGTGTGGAGTCCAAGAAACGCAGCCAATGGATCAGACATAAATTTGTGGGGAGGATTAAAGCAGGGTTTGGTTTCAAAAAGAATATTCCAAGCTTCGAAGATCTCATCAACCACTGTTAAATCAGCTAAACTGACAGACCAGGAGAACTTTAATGAGAAAAGCAGCCAATAGGTCCATGGTCACTCAAGAGGAGCTGCAGAAGTCCACTGCTCAGTTGGGAGGATGACTGTTATTTGTGTAATCTACAAACCGTGGAAAGGTTAAAGGCAGGCACAAGAAGTCCCCTTGGCAGTTTGCTACGAGCTTTATTAGGGACATGGCCAATATGTTTAAGAAGGTGCTCTGGTCAGAATTCATGGGAAGATTGATGGAGTTAATTAATTTCTGGGTAACCCAGGGAGAAAACCTGCAAAGGCTGTAAAAGACTTGAGGTGGTTACGCTTCAACCAGAAGAACAGGTATATACAAACAAACATTATGTTGCATATTGGTATGGTTTAAATCAAAGCATGTTCATATATATGTGGAACAGACAAACTCCAGAACTCTAGAGTTGTTTTCAAAATCCTCATATCAAATTTGGCCTCCATTTCGCTTCTCTCCTCTGATCTGTTCTCAGCTGTCTGTTCGGTGAACACAATCTCCTGAAAACACACAACTGCTTTTCACTTTGCCTCTCTAAATGCAGCTCAGCTAGCCTCTTTTCTCCACCCCCATCTTCAACACGGCTATGAGACCTCTAATTATGCAAGGATTCAAGTAGCTTTTCACAAAACACTGTGTTGTCCTTTTGCGTTGGAGAGCGCTCGACGAGTTAAAAGGACAGGCTGTGTGCATGCAGGTTGAGCAAATTCAATTTGGCTGATTAATTCTCTTCGTCTGCTACTGGTTTGGTTTAAATGACAAATGCAGTGTTTTATAGATTTGTTGTTTTTTTTTTTGTTTTTTTTTTTACCACTTTTTCTTAAGTAACAATGTAAATCAATCCAGATAATATAAATGAGTACAGATATCCTCTTCCTGCACTGTGACATGAATTAAAACAGAAAACATCTACATTAATCTCACCACCAAAAATCGCATTTCACCTCTTTCCACTCATTGTGAGCACTTAGCTGTTCATTTCTTACATTTTTAGGACATCCGGAGCATTAATGTAGGGGGAAGCTACATGGAAACGGTTTAAAAAAAAAAAAAAACCCTTAAAAACTGAGACATGTTTGCGAATGCACTCACAAAAATAAACATTTTCTCAGCTAATATGTTTTAATTGGCTTATTACCCACTCACATATCCAGTGTGAGGCGTTCCAAGTATCGGTGGATTTATTCATGAAAAATACCAAGTGTGAAACATTTTTCAAAATAAAATCTTTTTACAATATCAACTATTTGATTGTGTAGATTATCACACAGCTTTGCGTTTTCTTTCAAATCAAACCAAAACGAATGGCTAAAAAGCTGTTCTTATTCCTAAATTTAAGTCACCGCTTAAGTGAGAACAGAGCATTTTGTTATTATGTAAAGTTGAGTGGAGGGAAAAAATGCATAAAAACTGCACCCATGAGAAGATTGTGAAGCAAAACCAGTTAAAGAGTTCTTGGGGAGATTTACGAAGCAAGATGCACCACACACTTATATAAATCTGGACATGGTTTACTTCTTTGACATCCCTCTCAAGAGCGAGAGACAAGGTCAAACGCCTTTACCTAGATTAAGAATTTTAAAAAGCATTAAACTCTTTGATTCAAAATTCTCTTTTCAGATTAAAGTTAATTATACATTTAATCTTAAAATCAATATCTAATTGAACGCTGGGGCACAGAATCAAAATCAAGGTTGCTATTTAAGCAAACTGGGTTGCTTTAACAACTCAGCAGACACATAGGTTGATTGCCTCCGCGCCATGCCGCATTGATGCAGTGTTTCCTACAAAAGGATCCCCAACCAAATACTAAGTGCATTTATGCTCTGCATTGCATATACATACTTTTCAGAGGGCAGGCTTTTCTGTAATAAAAATTCTTATAATATTGACATTTTCTAAAAAATTCAATCTTGGTTTTTCTTTAGCTGTAGGTCATAATTGTGAAAATTAAAAATAAATAAATAAATGTTTGTAATTTATAGTTCTGTGTGTTTATAATATATTTGCTACAGAAGTTTGGAAGTTAACCAGATTGAGTTTTTAATTAATAAGATAAGACTGATCATTTTTGTTCACTGCGTTTATTTTGGACACATGCAGGAATTTAACAACACACTGTACATCATTTAGTCACATATCCAAGAAATCAGTTTCTTGCTCAGCTTCTTAAAGGAGCGTCCCATTTTACTGTGGAACCTTTCAGCCTCTCAGTTCAGCACCAAGGGACCAGAGGAGTGCTGCAGGGGAGGGATAGCCCTACGAAACAGGATTCAGCCCCACATGTTTCATTCCACAAATGTCATCTGCTTCATTCATGTGCTTTTACATTTCACAGGGACATTGTATACTGTTGTCATTCGCATTAGGTCACCTGTTGGGGTTTTTAGTACAAAGCTGACCTGAAAGGGCTTTATCAGGATGGAAGGCATTCAGTTTGTAACTCGCCTGCAGCGTTTCCTGTCTAATAAAATTACACTGAAGTCAATAAGCTCTGGTCCAGGTAAACTGCACATATTTCTCTGCTGAAGGTGGAACAGATGAACCACAGCCTCCATCAGAACAGATACCACTTAAACAAATGAAATCAGTGATTATTTAGTGGCTTTTTGATTTTTGTGCTTTTAAAGACACTGTCCAGAGGTCTTGTTTTTCAGCAAAAACATAGCTGGGTAATTAAATATTCCACAGCAAGATTTCACAACAGGTAAAGGCTTTAAAAATAAACTTTATAAAAGGTTTCAATTTATTAAAGGAAAATGAAAATGTTATCCAAACGTACCTCTCCCTATTAAATCACAAAATATAAGATATATGACATATATTGGTTCGATTTCAGAAGTGACACCGTGACTAATTACTGGCTGACCTGTAGAGTCAACACAACACTTTCAGTATCTGTCTGTTGACATGACAACGATCTGAAAAACCGGCATTGTGGAACAAAAATATTTGAGAACTAGGAGTCTGGAAAAGGCTAAAAAGTAATTCCCAATGTTTTGGGACTCCGATAAACAGTGAGAGTTGTTATCAACGAATGGCGAACTAAAATTACACCAAGAGTGCATCAACTAATCCAGGAGGTCACAGAAGATCCCACAATAACATCAAATGCTCTGCAGGTCACTCTTACCTCAGTGAAGGTCAAGGACATGTGGTGGTTTGTTTATATAACTAATAAATTTCTGTATTTTAAATAATGTATTTTTTTTTTCTGGACAGGTTGTGAATCTATAATTATATGATGTTTTTACTAAAGAAAACCAGTAAGTAGCTAGTTACCCACTAATGCTTCAGAAGCGAAGAACTGCGAAATAAAATAATAAAATAATTTAATGGTGAAAACATCCTGATGTTGAAACTTACAATGCGTGGATAGGGAACAAAAATTGTCTCTAGCCCAGAAATTACATCCTCCTCCTTCCTACCCTGGTGTTTCAACTGTACCTAAATGAAGTTTGATGTGTTGCTTGGTGAAGTTCTTTGAATACTCTTTGAAAATCCTTTGGTAACGCTGTGCGTAAATGTGTGAACACGGAATTTACGACCCAAACCTTCTCTGTGTCGTCCACGTTTTACTCAATTTACTGCCAGGTGATTGTGGTTTGCGCGCGGCCTCCCGAGCCCGCACCAAAAACCCAGAGAGAGATTTTCCTCTTTAATCTAATTGGATGATAAGTGGGTGCGTTACTATTGAGCCCGGAGCCAAAACGCTTGCGCGGGCCTTCTTCTTCTGTTTGGATCCTGTTCCCGTCACAGCCCCCATCGCGTTTCCCATTTGCTATTGTACCTACCCAATAGCAGAGACCGAGCGCGCTTTAAGTCAGATGGCATTTCCATTCTCCGTCATTACAATACGGCGCGAGTTTGACGCAGTGATCCCTGCGCGTTTTCACTCCAAATCCTCCTCTGGAGAGGCCGGGACGCAACTTCTTCTTCTTCTTCTTTTTTTTTTTTTCTTTCTTTTACATCCTTCTCTTTGGTAGATTTTCTTAAAATCGACAACAAGCTGGAAGGAAATTTTTTTACTGTTTCTACCTCCAGAACTTGTTGATGGTCGTCCACATCGGACAATAAGCGGTAATGGCAGAATCTGACACGCAGGAGACTCGCCAAGCCGCAAAGGATTCGCCGTTTTCCATAAAGAACCTGCTCAACATCGAAGACAAGCCCTCGAAGCCTACACCCGCCCTCGGGTCCTCCAAAGTCTTTGAAGGCACATTTTTCTCCAGGCTCAGCGATCTGTCTCTGCCTCGATTTGAGCTGCCCGGGCAGAGGCTCGGACTGTCAGCGCAGTATTTGGAGAGAGCGTCTGCCTGGTGGTATCCATACACGTTGGGAGCGCATTTTAGGACTGCGTCGGGTAAATATTTTTTCCCTAAAAAAAGAGAAAAAGTTGGTGTTTTATTTTCTAAATTTCCGTTAAACGGTCTAACTGATAATATGTTCTTTCATAAAGACATAGCTTACTGTTCATCCAATTTATTTGGCTACTACAAACAAACTGATTCGTGCAACGTTTATGCAGTAAAAACATGTTCACGTCTTAAAGTGTATTTTATATGTATATATATATTTTTTTTCCTTCAGCAGGTTCGGAGAAAATCAGCCAGAGGGAAGAAGACAGGCGCTCGCCGGACCTCCAAAAAAGCGACAGAGATGCCAAAGAGGAGAGCGCCGACGACGACCTGGCGCTGGACGAGAGCGACGCCGACGAGTCCAAGAAGGAAACCGACCCGGAGGAGGACTGGAGGAGAAAACCGGACGAGCTGGACGCCGACAAGAAGCCCTGTCGCAAGAAGAAGACGCGCACGGTGTTCTCCAGGAGCCAGGTGTTCCAGCTGGAGTCCACCTTCGACATCAAGCGCTACCTGAGCAGCTCGGAGCGCGCCGGCCTGGCCGCGTCGCTGCACCTCACCGAGACGCAGGTGAAGATCTGGTTCCAGAACCGGAGGAACAAGTGGAAGAGGCAGCTGGCCGCCGAGCTGGAAGCGGCGAACATGAGCCACGCAGCGGCCAGAGGATCGTGCGGGTGCCGATACTTTACCACGAGAGCGGGGCCTCGGACGCGAGCGGCAGCCCCGGTACGAACTCGCCGGGCAGCCAGTCACTGCTGGCTTTCCCCCATCACATGTACTATTCCCATTCCACGCCGCTGCTGAGGCCGGTTTAACAATACTTGTGCTTTTAAACGGGAGCAGTTGAAAAAAAAAAAAAAAAAAATCAAATTTTGTACATTTTGTATATTATTATTATTATTATTATTATTATTATTATTATTATTATTATTATTATTATTATAAGACCAAAACATTGTAAATAAAATCTTGCTGTTGACTCCCAAAAATATTTTAATGTAGGCCTATTCAATTTTGGGGGAAACATGAAACGGGGGTCATTTTGTCTGTACTTCAGAAATTTGCGTCAGTGTTTGGAAAAAAAAACAAAAAACAAAAACAAACAAAAAACCCCAAAACAAACAAACAAACAAAAAAACAAAACCAAAAAAAAAACAAAAAAAAAACGTGGAAATGATTTTAGTATCTTTAAACCGTGCAATACTGTTGGCTTGTCAGCCTTTTATTTTTGTCACAGCTCAGTTTCAAAAAGGCAAAACATTGCTCTTTTTTTTTTTTTTAATAGGGAGGACAATCATGTGATTCTTAACCTGAACGCTGTACAAAACATTTC
Organism: Poeciliopsis turneri; assembly: GCA_922788865.1. Taxonomy (NCBI): domain Eukaryota; kingdom Metazoa; phylum Chordata; class Actinopteri; order Cyprinodontiformes; family Poeciliidae; genus Poeciliopsis; species Poeciliopsis turneri. Next base: position 994,164 of record CAKLNU010000118.1, on the reverse strand, counting down.
TTTGCTTTTTTGTTGTTGTTGTTGTTTGTTGTTTAGTTTTTTTTATGATTGCTATATAGTTTAAAAGCTACGAAAGAGCCAAAAAAATAGCCTCAATTTCTGCCTCTATGTTTTTTTTTTTCTTCCTCATATTAAAATTCTGTATAAGCTCAGTAAAGTTCATTCAAAAGAAGTTTGCTCATCTGTTATTATTGTGAAGAAATAAACAATTTAATCAGTTTTTAGTTGTACCAAAGTATATATGGGATCAAAACTGAAGTCTTTTATGTCTTTCCTTTATTCTTATTTAAAGAAGAAAAACAATTCCATGGTGGGAGTGCAATGTCCCAAGTTAAATATTTGAGCCTTCATTTTCAATTGGGTGCAATAGCCTGTCTTAATTAGTCTTTATGCAGATAATTATGCATTATAGTTAGGGATTTTTTTTTAGTTAGGGGCCTCTGTTAGTGTTTATTTTGTTGTTGTTTGTTTGTTTTTATTCATGTATTTCTTATGTAATATATACTTCTGTAATTATAGGTCCCTGAACAGCAACAAAAAGACCAAAAAGCAAGGATCAATCAATTAAAACCATTGCGAAATCTGTCATATCACTGTAAAAATGAATCTTGAGGGGGTATTAAATGTTAACAAAATTCACAAAATGTTAAATAAGTATTATGGGTTCCAACTGTAGTTTTAATGGTTACATTCTAATAAAAAAAAACAAAACAAAAAAAACGTACTTTTAGTCACAAGATTTTGATTTGAGTTTAGCTCAAGATGTTTGTTCATTCGAATCAAGTTTATGTTTGTTCTGTGTGCTGTCCAAACGAAAATATTGACAGTGTTGTTTTTAGTAAATATATCACTATCAGAAAGCTTGTACAGGTTCAGAACTGCAGGTAGACTAAGATGTTCCAGGAATTATATTTAGCTTTACCTTATTTAGAAATACCACTGATGCTGAGGTCAAATTTGATACCAGAGAAATTGTTCTATGTCTTACCTATGGTTATAGGGAAAATTATTACATGTTACTTTGTCAGGTTAGATTTTAAAATGTTTAAAACTATTTTTTTATAACATTCCAAGGAAAAATTACAAACCAAATCTGTACTGTTAGATAAGCAAAATTATAAAAAAAACAAACAAACTAGAATTCAGTTGAGTAAGTATAATTCAAAAATTGGGCTGAACTTAAACTTTTTTGTCTTTAAGTTTCATTTTATTTGATCAACAAATGTCAAAATTCTGGGTTTATGCTCTGTTTTCAGATTTAAGCATTAATGGGAGGCTCTGAAAGTTTGGGGATCCTAAGCAGCTGTTCAGCTCACTTATGACTTATGAAGGCTCTGGTATGACTTTACACAGTGATAAAATTTAAAATAACATTGCAGACATAATTTGGTTGAATTTAATATTAAACTACTTAGAAGGACAACCACTTCTGGGTATGTCAGAGATGATAGTGTATAAATCCGGTACAGACAATAAAAGAGAAGGGCCAGAGAAGAACAGGCTAAGTGGTAGGGTTGGCCTTGAAGAGTTGGGCCATCAAGAGGTTCTTGAAGACAGACAGGAACATCCCTGTTCTGGTTGCACTTGGTTATTCCACCATCATGGAACAAACACCAGTCCTGCTTTGTGCTAGACCACAATTATTATTACTTTTCAACTTTTAGACTTCTGTCTTGTAAAAAGAAAAACCTAAATGGGATAGTATGACAGTTTTTAACAATATTCATAACATTTACTAAGCACATTAATATGAGAGACTGCTTATAAATGTTCTCGTGAATGAGAGCGATGCTTCACTAAACCAGGATAATCAGGTACATTCTAATATATGCAGGATCTGCCACCAAAGCAGACCAGGTAATAGAATGAATGTTACATTCACAATGTGAATGCTTCATGAAAAATGTGAATACTTTTTTTTTTTGGCTAACCATATAGTGCCTAACCTAATACTCACTGCAGACCAGAATTTTGCTACCAAGATACTGAAATCCATCTTGATTTTTTAATAATCAAAAATTGCTTTTCATTTTCTAATAATCGCAAAACAAATAAATAAGAACAAAACTGGAGACCCGTGTCACGTGATTTGTGTGGCTTCTACGGAAATATACGTAGTTTTAAAGCGAACCAATAATGTTGCAGGCGCCGATTTGAACGCTAACGTCAGCCAATCAGTGAGTTGATATTGTTCCTTGTGCTAGCAAGCGAACTAGCTACACGCGACTGCCTCTGTTTCTAGCATTTTCTAACTGTATTTTTTAACATTTTAATTTGGTCTGAGTAGTAATACTTAGTCCTGCGAGACATATTACCCAGTCGCGCTTGTAAAACACGAAACTGAAGCGGTAAGTGAAGTGAAAACGCCACCACGAATGTTTGTAGCCACTTGCTAGCGCTAGCTGAACTGGGCTCGGTGTAATTACTGGAGCTAGCTGTACAAGAAGAGTTCTGACTTTAATCCCAACTAAATGAACAACAAATAGCTCAGAAACGTGTGCAAGAGTTTGACGTTTGTTAAAGATTGTGTTTATGTCATATTTATGCCGTAAATGTTAGTTCTTTAGAGATTTGGAAAGTCATTATCTTTATCATTGACTCTTAAACTCTTAATGTCCCCGAGTGGAACACAGGCGTTCAACGCTAACTTCATTCACTGCCTTTGCTAGAACCTGAAGCTTTAGTTAATCTGTTTATCAATCCATCTAATTGTCCTTCATCAGTTCATCTGTTTATAAGTCCATTGATGCTCATTACCTATCCCGGGCTTTGTTTTTCCAACTTTGCTTAAGTGTAAAAATATCTGCCAGAGATTGATAGTAAGTTTTAAAAATATGTAAGCCTAATATATTTACCTTTTCTACCTTGCTTTTTGCTCTCTTGTTTTGATTTAAATCTTGTTCCATGTTCCATATGGCTGTAATAATGCATAAAATATCAAGACTTTGCTACAGAAAACTTTGGAAGAGTTTGTGTTTTTTAATATTTCTGTTAGTTACATTGATCTGACTATTATAAACTGTTTTAATCAACATCCAAAATTATTCTAATCAGTTGTTGACGTTCTAATATTTATGGCTAAGTGTAGATTTGCCTTATCCTCCTCTTCCACAGATGACAGGCTGTAATGAATACAAGCTAAACCAGGGGCCAGAAGACAGCATCTCTGCTGTGAAGTTCAGCCCCAGCACTGCCCAGTTCCTCTTGGTTTCCTCATGGGACTGCACTGTCCGCCTCTACGATGTGGGAGGAAACACAATGAGGATGAAGTACCAGCACACAGCTCCTGTTCTTGATTGTGCTTTTTATGTAGGTTGACTTGTCTTTGACATAATGCTGTGACCTTACTTAACAAGTGTGATTCAAGTGGATAATGTCAAGTTTTGCTTGCAGGACCCAACACATTCTTGGAGTGGAGGTTTAGATTCCCAGTTAAAGACTCATGATTTGAACACAGACCAAGGTACACCATTAGCATCCTTTAAGTTAAAAGTTATAGGCATAAAATATGTACTCTGTGGATATGCGCTCTGACCTGCCCATACTGATTTCAGACAATTTCTTTTTCTCTTCTGAGCTTCTGCTTACAAATCAGACAATTGTAAATTTGGTTGAATTTATTCTTATTACCAAGTATTAAATTTGTTTACTTTTATTCTTTGCACAGATACAATAGTTGGAACACATGATGCCCCCATTCGTTGTGTGGAGTATTGCCCAGAGGTTAACGTCATGGTAACGGGCAGCTGGGATAGATCAGTACGACTGTGGGACCCGCGGACGCCTTGCAACGCTGGCACCTTCACCCAGCCAGACAAGGTAGCAAAACACATTAAAGGTAACTATAGATTTATTCCCTTTAACACTTCACTGGTTTTAAACCTGCTGTCTTTTGTGAAGGTTTACACCCTCTCTGTGGCCGGAGACAGGCTGATCGTTGGCACAGCAGGAAGACGGGTGTTGGTGTGGGATTTGCGGAATATGGGTTACGTACAGCAGAGAAGAGAATCCAGCCTCAAGTATCAGACTCGTTGCATCAGAGCCTTCCCCAACAAACAGGTACACTTTGTGCATGACAAAGAAAGGCTGTATCAAATTTCTTCAAGCGTTTCTCTCAACTGAAACTAATGTTATGAATACATATTTCTTATTGAGATGAAGCTGGATTGCAGTTTTCTTTCTGCTTTTCGTCTTGGCTTCAGGGCTATGTGTTGAGTTCAATCGAAGGCCGAGTAGCTGTGGAGTACCTGGATCCGAGCCAGGAGGTTCAGAAGAAGAAATATGCCTTTAAGTGCCATCGGCTAAAGGAGGAAGGAATTGAACACGTCTACCCTGTCAATGCCATTTCTTTTCACAGTGTTCACAACACTTTTGCTACAGGTACATAGAGTTTTCAGCAAACTGCATTGAGGTTTGTGGCTGTAAAGTGTCTTTATAAGCCACTATTTTGGTATGATGTAATTGTAAAAGCATTGGAATTACAATTTGGACTCCTAAAACTCCAAAAATAACCAGGTGAACTTTTATTTTTTCAGGTTTATATAGGTCTGATATCTAAAGCAAAATGGTCTCAAAAAACCTTAAATGAAATTTTATTTTTATTAGAACTTGAATTAAACAATTTTTCTTTCAATATATTGCTAAACTGATTCTGTTTTGAAAAGCTTCTTTTGACCTTTTGTCACTGACCTGTCACAATCTGCTAATAAAGACCTAATCTCTATTCTAACTGTTTGAAACTTCTGAGGTTGACCTTGAGCTTCTCCTCTCTGCAGGTGGCTCTGACGGCTTTGTGAATATCTGGGATCCATTCAACAAAAAGCGCCTGTGTCAGTTCCACCGCTACCCCACTAGCATTGCTTCCCTGGCTTTCAGCAACGACGGGACCATGCTCGCCATTGCCTCGTCCTACATGCACGAGAAAGGAGACATCAGCCACCCAGAGGACGCCATCTTCATCCGTCAGGTCACAGATGCTGAGACGAAGCCCAAGTGAGTTTTCTAAAAAAAAAAAAAAAAAAAAATTAACCACATTGAGGCACACCGTTTACACCTCCCCCATCCCACCCGTTATGTTTGCAGAGAGCATGTCCAGCTGCAGACACACCGATCTGTATCTCTTTGTCCACTTTGCAATATTTGACAGGCTGAAAGACACAGAAGAGCATTTCAGCTTTCCCATTTGGAATACCTTTGAAAGTCCTGCTGAATGTTTACAGCAGGACTGCATGAGTTAAAACCTGATTAAAATGCAACCAAATTCATTATTACATATATAAAAGCTTCCAGTTGCATTTGGACTACTGTTGCACTCAGAAGTGTAAACAATTAACAATTTTTGAATGTATTAATGTTTATGGACGCTCTCATGGAACAAATTGGTTAAGTAGAAAAAAATGACAACTGTATCAATACAATCAGTTTCTGGAGTTTTCAAACATTAATTTGAATCTATTGTTTACCAATAGAAGAAATTCTAAAAAATTAATCTTGATCATGATAGAGGATACAATAAATGCCTAAATACATAATGGCAAAGTCCAACAGCTAGGATTTCTTTGAAAGATACTTAATTGTTTCCTGTTCTGATCTTTAATGTTGTTTTTTTTCTTCTTCTTTAAAGGTCAACTTAAAACTGAAGTGTACTGGACTCCTTCACCATTCTAGATTTCTGTTCTTTATCACAACTGCTTGTGATGTATGTTTGCTATAACCTGCATGGTAAATATTTCTTTGTTTCTTGTGTTGTCTAGTATTTTCTTCAGCAAAGCTGATTTAAACTTAAATACACCGTCTTGAGCTCTTTTCCCTATGTTTAAAGTTCAGAATTTAACATCACGCTTTTTCTGTCCTTTACTCCTTGTTTTATCACTGATTTATGGGTTAAGTTCATATATGAATGAAAATAAAACCTTTTCATAAACTTTGAGTATGAATTCAATCCTTTCTGTCGCATACCAGGAAGAGAACATGAGATGTGCTAGGAATGTGTCAAAGCAGTAGTTTCACTTCTGATGATGTGTCGAGACAAAGTGGGGATACTGTGGTTATGCTGGGGGCTACACTTGCCCAAGACAGTGACCTGTGCTGATAATCATCACAGTTTTGTGATCCAAGGAAAATTCTTGTTTATTACTCAGCAAACTGGTAGAAAACCACTAAACTGACTCTCCTGGCATGCTGGCAACTTGCCAACATGGAAGAATGTTAACTAAATCAGAAAGCATCCCGAGATTATTCTAAGACCTTTACGACCTCAATGATGGTGTTCAGATTTCTAAATCCACTTAAAAATGTTAATGAACTAACACATCATATATTAATCTGTCCAAATATGTTTGTATAGATTTTACAGGTTCATCGATGTTTTGGAAATGCTTTTTCTGCTTTCTGGAAATGATTGGTTTGGTAAAATTATTGAGCACATTTCTGTGACTATCTCAAAACAGGCCAGCCTTTGACGTCTGACTATAGCTTGATATGAAGTGGCTTTTATTTTAGACCATAATTACAGCCACTGAGGCAGATGCAGGATAGCGGGGAGTTTATTGGGGTTAAAGTGAATTATTTATTTTCCTGTCATCTCTGGCTGCTGCTGAATTGCAAAGTTGCGTTTGGGAGAACATATCAAACCTGTTGGAGCTTGTCTATTTTGTGCTTGCTTTTGGAAATAAAAGTAATTTAGATTTTATTTTAAGAGGCGCACGTCTTCAATTTGGAAACCTGCAATTGCATTTAATACATTTGCCGCCTTCTAAGGTTTAAAACAGCTTTTTCATGTCTTGCAATCACAAATCTTAATTTATTTTGCTGGAGTTTTGTGATAGACCAGCATGAAATTTGTATTATTCTGATGTGGAGTTAAGGTTACACATGGTTTTTATGATTTGTCTGAAATGTGTGGTGTGCATTCAGATGTGTTCACCTTCACCGTGGCCCCTTTATATAATATCTATATGACCTTTCGCGTGGCATGGAAGTAGCAGCATCGAGATGCAGAGAAGTTTGACTTCACCTGAGATGGGGAATCTGGAATCTTTTTTTTCTGTATTGAAGTGGCCCAAAGTCCAGGCCTACATTAATTTAAGAATTTGTGGCTAAACTGTAAAACTGATGTTCAAAGATGCTTTCTGTTCTGTCTGACGGAGCTCGAATTATTTTACAAAAAAATCTCCAGATGTGCAAAACCGATAAAATATACAAGCATACCACATTTCAAAATCCTTTGTTTGTTTTCCATTCCCAACAGAATGTATAAAACTGAAATTGACACTATTAAATTTGAATAGTATTAACACATTTACAGTGTACTGTCAATTTAATCAGTTGAAGTATTTAATTATGCTTTATTGTCAGTGTCCTACTACAAAAGCCCACCAATTTTTTCCAATGCTCATGTGGCAGCCATCCAGATAACCACACCAGTGTGTGGCTTGTGTGGCTGAGCTCTGGTTTCTAGCAGCTGAAGTGTTGCAGACAGTTTGGCTCTACATGAAACCGTTACATGACAATTAAAAAGGGTGACTCCGCTGCAGTGGCTTGTCAGGTGCATTTAACCTGACCACAAAGGGCTCTTATGTTCACTCAAGAGGGCACTGATGACCTTCAGTCAGACACCTTATCCCTCAAGACCGGCTTCTAATACAAAGGCGATGATACCATCCTTCATGAGCCGCTGGAAGTTATGGGAAGTCATGTGACGCGTCAGGAAAATATTGACAACATTTTGTCTTTAATTTCATTACTCCAGACAGTTGTCAGAATGCTAACAATTCATTTATTTATAATTAGAGGTAGAGGTGTAAGATTGGATTTCACATTATAAATGAACACTTTTGTTTCATTTTTTCCCTAAACAAACTTTTCCATTTGTAAGGGACTTGTTATAGTTTCATGGATGTAATAGTTGATATTTGTAAATAGATTTCTGAATAGTTTTTAGAAATTTGCAAAGATTGCATCCAGATTTGGCATCAGTATATTTTATATTAACCACGCTCATTTTGGGAGCAAAAACCTTTCACAGATTCATTTTGGATACGTTTTTCTAATGTCTCAAACACTCATCACAGGCAGTGAACAAGCTTTGGTTTTGCTTGTAAAATTGAACAAAACATTTAAAGCAGATATATTTTACGATTTAACAATGGACATGATTACTTTTTCACAGTTCTAGATAGTTTTTTTTTTTTTTATTTGTTACATTTATTTTGATCAGAACGAATATGATCCTTTTAAACTATTGAGTATAAATAGTTAAGATGCGTTTATTTTCCAAATTGGAAATTCAGTTGTCCCCCCCCCACCCCCCTTTTAATCAACAAAATACTGTTTCCAGTACATTGAAGCAAAAGATCAGGAAACCTGACCCTTTCTCTTGGACATGGCTGTGGTCTGCCACAGGACCTCACTCCAAGCTGTCCCCTGCTGCCCCAGGGAGGCTTTTAAAGAGCCTTGGCGGGCAAGACAACATCTTCTCGAGAGCATTGTAGTTACATTAGAGCCTAATTAGACGATAAACCTCAAGGCCATGTAACTCACTGCTAGGTGTCACACTAACAGCCATCCATCTCTGTCCAGGCCCGACAGGCAGCCAGCGTGGGTTGACTAGTGAAGGGTGCGCTCACCCGGCAGCTGGACTGCAGTAAATCACAAATCTTTCAGCGTGGCAAGAAGCTGGGAAATATATTTGGGATTCGAGGTTTCAGTTTAGCTCTGAGGTGTTGTGAAGGAAATGAATCAACTGACAAATGGGATGTGTGGAATTGGCGTTACTACAAACCTTTCCAGAATTACGAAGCACAGATTCGGTTCTTTATAAGCAGCATTCTGTCATTTATTCTGAAAAGGAAATGTGTGTTATGCTGAAACAACACTACATGAGTTAATGACATAGACGAATTGTCCTATCTGCTCTGTTAAAGCAACACAAAGGAAAAAGAGATTAATAAATTATGTCATTGAAAAGTTAATTTATTACAGTAATTCAGTTCAAAGAATGACAGAGTCACTTCTTCTTAAACTACTTAGCCCTGTTTTTTTTGTTGTTGTTTTTTTTAAAAAAGAAGGTTGTGTTCAAAATGACGCATCCAAGTATATTATAAATGATTGAGTGGAAGGAAAAAGTCAAGATGCACCAAGAATATCCAGGACATTGACTACAACTGTCGCATTGCTTGTGTTAATCTAGACACAGTCTGAAGTTTCTATTCTGGTGTTTTTTTGGGGGAAAATAGGCTGGAATGCTGTTCAGCAATCTGAAATCTCCTTATAAGGTAACTTTAAATTTGTATTTTTATTTGTATTTTTTCAGTGACTCTTTGGGATATGTGACTCTGATTTCCAATAAAATGACTCCTCTAAACTCTTGAACAGATCACAATATCATCTTGTGACCTCAGATACCTTTGTTACTTAACCACTTTTTCTTATTTAAGCTTTTTTCTTCCACTCAACCTTAAATTTATTTGAAATCTACAGTATTTTTTTTGTCTGAATTACTTTAATAGCTTATAAACTTTTTTTTAAACAATGGTGTAAGGCTTAAATGAGCTCGGATGTCATCTGTCAAAATGATAAATGCGTGTACACAGAAGATGAGAAACAGAGGTCAATCGGGTCATGTTTGGAAATGTTTTGTTTAATAACTTCTAGGATAATTGAGACAGAAGATGGAATTGCACACAAAATAGGCTAAGAAAACCAACTCCATTTCATCCATTTATTGAAACATTTAGACTTAGTTGAGGGTGTTGGAAAACAAAAGTAATACCGCAAATAGTTGATAACATTCCCGGGTATTCTCTGTCAAATTCTACCCCGGGTGGTTGTGAACGTCCCCAAGGGATGGAACCGTAAACACGTGTCCAATAGAAAGTTCAGTGAATTTCCTGCATTAATGACAGGTAGATTTAGCACTTCCAAAGAGAGAAGACTGGAAAAACAGTTGTTTTCTCTCTTCAGACAGAAATCAGATTGTACCTTTCTGTCTGTTTCTACCAAACTCCCTGGGTTATTTAATGACTTCATGGCCACAGGGCAAGGGTTACAGTTTGTCCTTTCCTGCAATTAGCATTCACGGTTAGCTTAGCAGAACTAATGCTCCGCAGTCTTTGAGGCTCAGGTTTCCCTTGCGCCCCTGAGTGACTGCGGACAAGATTTAACTGACTGCTTGTATCCATTTCAAGATGCCTTAATAGATCTTACTTGCAAAATCCCCAAAAGAATACAACATAAATTATCAGCGTAAACGTCACAGTTTTGCTCTTTGGAAGAAAAAATAAATAAATAAATGAGATTCTGAATTTTATTTGTCGGTAATGCTTTTGGTTATTTAGTTACACAGCTGTTGACACAAGTGTCTCAGAGGATGTCTGACAGAGCCGCGTATCCAGATCAATATGACGCAATTATGTCTGCTTTTATCTTTCATATATGTCTCATAACATCATTAATTGATTAGTTTTATGCTTCATCCACCGACATTTAAGCAATTAGGTCAAAACCAACTGATATTATGGATATATTTGCCAGACAGGAACATTTACACCAAAGCGTATTCAGATATATTTTTTTGGGGGGTTTACATGGAAATTCTTAATCATTATTGTAATTCAGGTTATACATGAATACAAATACATTATACATATACACATATATTGATCTACGCATAGCTACACATGTATATTTATATTTTCACAAACTGTAATTTTGCTCCTAAATCATCAACATATCAGTCTAATGGAGCATAAATCTACATGCTTCTGCTATTTCTATCACACTTAAATATTTTACATCATAAAACAATTTTTTTGTATCAGTCCAAGATAACCTGAGCAAATAGATAAAGTTTAATTTATATCAGGATTTCATTCAAAAAAATGAATAAGCTTTCCAACCAAACCTGGCTCTCTGAGACAAACCTGATAACCGAAACCCTGAACTTGATAACCGTCGGTGCCAGCTGAAGCTGTTTTGGAACCTGTCTGACAACACGAAGTGGGCTAAAGATCTCAAAAGGGATTAAGTGTTCGCTGGAGTCTTTTAAATCCCTCCCCCCACTCTTTTCAATGGCCTCTCCCGGGACCTATAATTGATGTCCGGACCCCTGGGACAGTATTTGTCCAAACACCCTGAGAGGACACAGAAAAGACAGGTAAGTCACTCCACACCTAACAAATTATGCACAACATTTACTTAATTTTACCCACCCACAGCTCATGGCTCTGAGTAACAATTATCGTCCCTTCACAGGCAACTACCTCAACTGGCCAATGAGGAGCAGCTGTGCAGAGCCCAGAACAAAGGCTACATACCAATCACTAAAATGCTCAATAAATACAATTAAAACTTCCTGTGTACAAATTGTTAATAATTTACAAATCTACACTTACAGTGCAGTGCTAAATAAAGTACATAGTGACAAAGTGCAAAAGTGTTTTTGTAAAGTGCTATACAATATAAATCTACAGTTTCAGTAATGAAGATCTCTTCATTACACACACACATATATATATATATATATATATATACATATATATATATATATATGTATATATATATGTATATATCCAGTCAGCTGACTGGATAGCTCAATAGATAAGGCATCAGTATATCACCCGAGAGGGCGAGGTTTGAATCCATATTCGGTAAATATCAGATTTATTGTTCCAGGTTGGGAAAGCATTGCCTTGCTGTATTTTACAATGAAGTTTTATATCCGGACTGTCAAAGACTCTGACAGAAAACAGATATTAAAACAATTTAAATCATTTCTGCTTCGAATGTTGGGAACCGAAGCCCATTGGCTTTTTTCTTTTCTTGAGTACTGTTTATCTGTATTTATCTGTTTTGGTTTTTCTTGAGTCATAATAAATGTTTCACTCTGTCGTCACACAGTGTATCTGCGAATAAAGTTTAAAAAACACACATCCGCCCCCCCTTTTTAATTCCCTCATACAACAGACGTCTTGTGGCTTTGATGTGAAACTGTGATGTCACTCATCCTGTCTGTGACATCACTGGTGACTGTCTCTATATTCCCAGATTCCTCAGAGAGATTCATTTGCAGCTTCAGGTCCGATAAAAATAACAATGGCACAGAAAGGATTAGGATTATTTATCACAGAGGTTCAACCCGCCACAATGCGAGAAAATGATTTTTTATTGGCAACAATTGATATTTTAAGAAATAGTCGGAGGATGTTCAGGAGCAGAACCGAACTCCGAAAACAGAATAATCATTTGAGGGGCACGATTGAGATCTACCGTAAATTTAGCAGCAGTAGTGCGAGGAGGCTACAAATAGAAAACGAGCAATTGGAAACAAAACACAGACGATACAAACAACAAGTAAGGATACTAAATTCTGATTTGGAACAGGAAAAAGCAAAACGGCAAAGATTGAACCGAAACTATGAATCCATGGCACAGTCCTATGTGGTCCTTGATCGGACGCATAGGACGACCAGGGAGAACGCTGAGGAATCCTACGCAGAGAAGTGTAGAGAACTGGAGTCCCTCAGAGCAAAAAATCAAGAGCTCCACCAACATGTCTTTTATTTTAGGGATAAACTTGAAAAGATTAATGCCCAGGCGAAGGCGGAGTCTGAGGCCATCCCACCAAAAAGAGGAGACTCCAGTTCAACTACAAGAAGAAGGCAAACACGATCGATCCAGAAGAAAGGCCGACAATCCTCAGAAGATTTGCAAATGCGTTTGTAAATTTATATAATTCGGGTACATTGCGATACTGGGTTCCCGAGTGGATATTTTAATTTCTGAATGGGCTTTTTGGGGTATAGCGGCAGCAGAGGGAGACATTTTGGGGGCCGCTATGACTAGGAGCCTTGGAGTATAGCGGCAGCAGAGGGAGACATTTGGGGGCCGCTATGACTAGGAGCCTTGGAGTATAGCGGCAGCAGAGGGAGACATTTGGGGGCCGCTATGACTAGGAGCCTTGGAGTATAGCGGCAGCAGAGGGGGACATTTTGGGGGTTGCTAGACTAGGAACTTTGGAGTATGCGGAGAGGGGGAGTGGGGGGGTGCGACCGGGAGCCTTGGGGGAAACTTCAAAAATTTTTTACCGCAGCAGGCATGCGTATCAATGTCATAAAAGTTTGATACCGATAGGTCGATATTTGTGGGCGTGACGGCGATTTAAAAATTTATTTAGGGCCAAAAATCTACTTCATTTGTAGCTCTATTGGAGTGGCAGTTGGTGGCGTTTATACTCTGCGTTTCGGCAGTTGGAAATTGTAACTCCAAATCCCAATAATGAGATACTATCTCTTTATAATATATACATATAAATATATACATATATATATATAAATATATACTTATATATACATATATAAGATATATATTTATATTATATATATATAAATATATATATATATATATACATATATATATATATATCATAATGAGATACTATCTCATTATAATATATACATATATATATATATATATATATATATATATATATTGTATCCATTTCAAGATGCTTTAATAGATCTTACTTGCAAAATCCCCAAAAGAATACAACATAAATTATCAGCGTAAACGTCACAGTTTTGCTCTTTGGAAGAAAAAATAAATAAATAAATGAGATTCTGAATTTTATTTGTCGGTAATGCTTTTGGTTATTTAGTTACACAGCTGTTGACACAAGTGTCTCAGAGGATGTCTGACAGAGCCGCGTATCCAGATCAATATGACGCAATTATGTCTGCTTTTATCTTTCATATATGTCTCATAACATCATTAATTGATTAGTTTTATGCTTCATCCACCGACATTTAAGCAATTAGGTCAAAACCAACTGATATTATGGATATATTTGCCAGACAGGAACATTTACACCAAAACATATTCAGATATATTTTTGGAGGGGGTTACATGGAAATTCTTAATCATTATTGTAATTCAGGTTATACATGAATACAAATACATTATACATATACACATATATTGATCTACGCATAGCTACACATGTATATTTATATTTTCACAAACTGTAATTTTGCTCCTAAATCATCAACATATCAGTCTAATGGAGCATAAATCTACATGCTTCTGCTATTTCTATCACACTTAAATATTTTTACATCATAAAACAATTTTTTTTGTATCAGTCCAAGATAACCTGAGCAAATAGATAAAGTTTAATTTATATCAGGATTTCATTCAAAAAAATGAAAAAGCTTTCCAACCAAACCTGGCTCTCTGAGACAAACCTGATAACCGAAACCCTGAACTTGATAACCGCCGGTGCCAGCTGAAGCTGTTTTGGAACCTGTCTGACAACACGAAGTGGGCTAAAGATCTCAAAAAGGGATTAAGTGTTCGCTGAGTCTTTTAAATCCTCCCCCACTCTTTTCAATGGCCTCTCGGGACCTATAATTGATGTCCGGGACCCCTGGGACAGTATTTGTCCAAACACCCTGAGAGGACACAGAAAAGACAGGTAAGTCACTCCACACCTAACAAATTATGCACAACATTTACTTAATTTTACCCACCCACAGCTCATGGCTCTGAGTAACAATTATCGTCCCTTCACAGGCAACTACCTCAACTGGCCAATGAGGAGCAGCTGTGCAGAGCCCAGAACAAAGGCTACATACCAATCACTAAAATGCTCAATAAATACAATTAAAACTTCCTGTGTACAAATTGTTAATAATTTACAAATCTACACTTACAGTGCAGTGCTAAATAAAGTACATAGTGACAAAGTGCAAAAAGTGTTTTTTGTAAAGTGCTATACAATGTCTTGAATAAAATAGTTTCTGTAATGAAGATCTCTTCATTACACACACACATATATATATATACATATACACACACACATATATATATATATATATATATATATACATATATATATATATATGTATATATATATGTATATATCCAGTCAGCTGACTGGATAGCTCAATAGATAAGGCATCAGTATATCACACGAGAGGGCGAGGTTTGAATCCATATCTGTAAATATCAGATTTATTGTTCCAGGTTGGGAAAGCATTGCCTTGCTGTATTTTACAATGAAGTTTTATATCCGGACTGTCAAAGACTCTGACAGAAAACAGATATTAAAACAATTTAAATCATTTCTGCTTTCAATGTTGGGAACCGGCCCATTGGCTTTTTCTCTTTTCTTGAGTACTGTTTATCTGTATTTATCTGTTTTGGTTTTTTCTTGAGTCATAATAAATGTTTCACTCTGTCAGTCACACAGTGTATCTGCGAATAAAGTTTAAAAAACACACATCCCCCCTTTTAATTCCCCCCTCATACAACAGACGTCTTGTGGCTTTGATGTGAAACTGTGATGTCACTCATCCTGTCTGTGACATCACTGGTGACTGTCTCTATATTCCCAGATTCCTCAGAGAGATTCATTTGCAGCTTCAGGTCCGATAAAAATAACAATGGCACAGAAAGGATTAGGATTATTTATCACAGAGGTTCAACCCGCCACAATGCGAGAAAATGATTTTTTATTGGCAACAATTGATATTTTAAGAAATAGTCGGAGGATGTTCAGGGAGCAGAACCGGGAACTCCGAAAACAGAATAATCATTTGAGGGGCACGATTGAGATCTACCGTAAATTTAGCAGCAGTAGTGCGAGGAGGCTACAAATAGAAAACGAGCAATTGGAAACAAAACACAGACGATACAAACAACAAGTAAGGATACTAAATTCTGATTTGGAACAGGAAAAAGCAAAACGGCAAAGATTGAACCGAAACTATGAATCCATGGCACAGTCCTATGTGGTCCTTTGATCGGACGCATAGGACGACCAGGGAGAACGCTGAGGAATCCTACGCAGAGAAGTGTAGAGAACTGGAGTCCCTCAGAGCAAAAAAATCAAGAGCTCCACCAACATGTCTTTTATTTTAGGGATAAACTTGAAAAGATTAATGCCCAGGCGAAGGCGGAGTCTGAGGCCATCCCACCAAAAAGAGGAGACTCCAGTTCAACTACAAGAAGAAGGCAAACACGACAATCCAGAAGAAAGGCCGACAATCCTCAGAAGATTTGCAAATGCGCTTGTAAATTTATATAATTCGGGTACATTGCGATACTGGGTTCCCGAGTGGATATTTTAATTTCTGAATGGGCTTTTTGGGGTATAGCGGCAGCAGAGGGGAGACATTTTGGGGGGCCGCTGGGGACCAGGAGCCTTGGGGTATAGCGGCAGCAGAGGGGAGACATTTGGGGGCCGCTATGACTAGGAGCCTTGGAGTATAGCGGCAGCAGAGGGAGACATTTTGGGGGCCGCTGGGACCAGGAACCTTGGGGTATAGCGCAGCAGAGGGGAATTTTGGGGGGTTGCTATGACTAGGAACCTTTGGAGTATAGTGGCAGCAGAGGGGGACATTTTGGGGGTCGCTGACCGAGCCTTGGGGGAAACTTCAAAAATTTTTTACCGCAGCAGGCATGCGTGATCAATGTCATAAAGTTTGATACCGATAGGTCGATATTTGTGGGCGTGACGGCAATTTAAAAATTTATTTAGGGGCCAAAAATCTACTTCATTTGTAGCTCTAATGGAGTGGCAGTTGGTGGCGTTATACTCTGCGTTTCGGCAGTTGGAAATTGTAACTCCAAATCCCAATAATGAGATACTATCTCATTATAATATATACATATAAATATATACATATATATATATAAATATATACTTATATATACATATATAAGTATATATATTTATATATATATATATATATATATATATATATATATATATATATATATATATATATATATATATGTATCCATTTCAAGATGCTTTAATAGATCTTACTTGCAAAATCCCCCAAAAGAATACAACATAAATTATCAGCGTAAACGTCTACAGTTTTTGCTCTTTGAAGAAAAAAAATAAATAAATAAATGAGATTCTGAATTTTATTTGTCGGTAATGCTTTTTGGTTATTTAGTTACACAGCTGTTGACACAAGTGTCTCAGAGGATGTCTGACAGAGCCGCGTATCCAGATCAATATGACGCAATTATGTCTGCTTTTATCTTTCATATATGTCTCATAACATCATTAATTGATTAGTTTTATGCTTCATCCACCGACATTTAAGCAATTAGGTCAAAACCAACTGATATTATGGATATATTTGCCAGACAGGAACATTTACACCAAAACATATTCAGATATATTTTTGGAGGGGGTTACATGGAAATTCTTAATCATTATTGTAATTCAGGTTATACATGAATACAAATACATTATACATATACACATATATTGATCTACGCATAGCTACACATGTATATTTATATTTTCACAAACTGTAATTTTGCTCCTAAATCATCAACATATCAGTCTAATGGAGCATAAATCTACATGCTTCTGCTATTTTTGTATCAGTCCAAGATAACCTGAGCAAATAGATAAAGTTTAATTTATATCAGGATTTCATTCAAAAATGAAAAGCTTTCCAACCAAACCTGGCTCTCTGAGACAAACCTGATAACCGAAAACCCTGAACTTGATAACCGCCGGTGCCAGCTGAAGCTGTTTTGGGAACCTGTCTGACAACACGAAGTGGGCTAAAGATCCTCAAAAGGGATTAAGTGTTCGCTGGAGTCTTTTAAATCCCTCCCCCACTCTTTTCAATGGCCTCCCGGGACCTATAATTGATGTCCGGACCCTGGGACAGTATTTGTCCAAACACCCTGAGAGAGGACACAGAAAAGACAGGTAAGTCACTCCACACCTAACAAATTATGCACAACATTTACTTAATTTTACCCACCCACAGCTCATGGCTCTGAGTAACAATTATCGTCCCTTCACAGGCAACTACCTCAACTGGCCAATGAGGAGCAGCTGTGCAGAGCCCAGAACAAAGGCTACATACCAATCACTAAAATGCTCAATAAATACAATTAAAACTTCCTGTGTACAAATTGTTAATAATTTACAAATCTACACTTACAGTGCAGTGCTAAATAAAGTACATAGTGACAAAGTGCAAAAGTGTTTTTGTAAAGTGCTATACAATGCCTTGAATAAAATAGTTTCAGTAATGAAGATCTCTTCATTATACACACACATATATATATATATACATATACACACACACATATATATATATATATATATATATATATATATATATATATATATGTATATATATATGTATATATCCAGTCAGCTGACTGGATAGCTCAATAGATAAGCATCAGTATATCACCCGAGAGGGCGAGGTTTGAATCCATATTCGGTAAATATCAGATTTATTGTTCCAGGTTGGGAAAGCATTGCCTTGCTGTATTTTACAATGAAGTTTTATATCCGGACTGTCAAAGACTCTGACAGAAAACAGATATTAAAACAATTTAAATCATTTCTGCTTCGAATGTTGGGAACCGCCCATTGGCTTTTTTCTTTTTTCTTTTCTTGAGTACTGTTTATCTGTATTTATCTGTTTTGGTTTTTCTTGAGTCATAATAAATGTTTCACTCTGTCGTCACACAGTGTATCTGCGAATAAAGTTTAAAAAACACACATCCGCTTTAATTCCCCCCTCATACAACAGACGTCTTGTGGCTTTGATGTGAAACTGTGATGTCCCTCATCCTGTCTGTGACATCACTGGTGACTGTCTCTATATTCCCAGATTCCTCAGAGAGATTCATTTGCAGCTTCAGGTCCGATAAAAATAACAATGGCACAGAAAGGATTAGGATTATTTATCACAGAGGTTCAACCCGCCACAATGCGAGAAAATGATTTTTTATTGGCAACAATTGATATTTTAAGAAATAGTCGGAGGATGTTCAGGGAGCAGAACCGAACTCCGAAAACAGAATAATCATTTGAGGGGCACGATTGAGATCTACCGTGAAATTTAGCAGCAGTAGTAGTGAGGAGGCTACAAATAGAAAACGAGCAATTGGAAACAAAACACAGACGATACAAACAACAAGTAAGGATACTAAATTCTGATTTGGAACAGGAAAAAGCAAAACGGCAAAGATTGAACCGAAACTATGAATCCATGGCACAGTCCTATGTGGTCCTTGATCGGACGC
Source organism: Poeciliopsis turneri (assembly GCA_922788865.1). Lineage (NCBI taxonomy): Eukaryota > Metazoa > Chordata > Actinopteri > Cyprinodontiformes > Poeciliidae > Poeciliopsis > Poeciliopsis turneri. The sequence continues at coordinate 975,087 of CAKLNU010000118.1, read as the reverse complement.
ATAGGACGACCAGGGAGAACGCTGAGGAATCCTACGCAGAGAAGTGTAGAGAACTGGAGTCCCTCAGAGCAAAAAAATCAAGAGCTCCACCAACATGTCTTTTATTTTAGGGATAAACTTGAAAAGATTAATGCCCAGGCGAAGGCGGAGTCTGAGGCCATCCCACCAAAAGAGGAGACTCCAGTTCAACTACAAGAAGAAGGCAAACACGACGATCCAGAAGAAAGGCCGACAATCCTCAGAAGATTTGCAAATGCGTTTGTAAATTTATATAATTCGGGTACATTGCGATACTGGGTTCCCGAGTGGATATTTTAATTTCTGAATGGGCTTTTTGGAGTATAGCGGCAGCAGAGGGAGACATTTTGGGGGCCGCTATGACTAGGAGCCTTGGAGTATAGCGGCAGCAGAGGGAGACATTTTGGGGGCCGCTATGACTAGGAACCTTGGAGTATAGCGGCAGCAGAGGGAGACATTTTGGGGGCCGCTATGACTAGGAGCCTTGGAGTATAGCGGCAGCAGAGGGGGACATTTTGGGGGTTGCTATGACTAGGAACTTTGGAGTATAGCGGCAGCAGAGGGGGACATTTTGGGGGTCGCTGCGACCGGGAGCCTTGGGGGAAACTTCAAAAATTTTTTACCGCAGCAGGCATGCGTATCAATGTCATAAAAGTTTGATACCGATAGGTCGATATTTGTGGGCGTGACGGCAATTTAAAAATTTATTTAGGGCCAAAAATCTACTTCATTTGTAGCTCTATTGGAGTGGCAGTTGGTGGCGTTTATACTCTGCGTTTCGGCAGTTGGAAATTGTAACTCCAAATCCCAATAATGAGATACTATCTCTTTATAATATATATATATATATATATATATATATATATATATATATATATTATATATGATATATATATATATATTGTATCCATTTCAAGATGCTTTAATAGATCTTACTTGCAAAATCCCCAAAAGAATACAACATAAATTATCAGCGTAAACGTCACAGTTTTGCTCTTTGGAAGAAAAAATAAATAAATAAATGAGATTCTGAATTTTATTTGTCGGTAATGCTTTTTGGTTATTTAGTTACACAGCTGTTGACACAAGTGTCTCAGAGGATGTCTGACAGAGCCGCGTATCCAGATCAATATGACGCAATTATGTCTGCTTTATCTTTCATATATGTCTCATAACATCATTAATTGATTAGTTTTATGCTTCATCCACTCGATCATTTAAGCAATTAGGTCAAAACCAACTGATATTATGGATATATTTGCCAGACAGGAACATTTACACCAAAACATATTCAGATATATTTTTGGAGGGGGTTACATGGAAATTCTTAATCATTATTGTAATTCAGGTTATACATGAATACAAATACATTATACATATACACATATATTGATCTACGCATAGCTACACATGTATATTTATATTTTCACAAACTGTAATTTTGCTCCTAAATCATCAACATATCAGTCTAATGGAGCATAAATCTACATGCTTCTGCTATTTCTATCACACTTAAATATTTTACATCATAAAACAATTTTTTTGTATCAGTCCAAGATAACCTGAGCAAATAGATAAAGTTTAATTTATATCAGGATTTCATTCAAAAAATGAAAAAGCTTTCCAACCAAACCTGGCTCTCTGAGACAAACCTGATAACCGAAACCCTTAACTTGATAACCGTCGGTGCCAGCTGAAGCTGTTTTGGAACCTGTCTGACAACACGAAGTGGGCTAAAGATCTCAAAAGGGATTAAGTGTTCGCTGGAGTCTTTAAATCCCTCCCCCACTCTTTCAATGGCCTCCCGGGACCTATAATTGATGTCCGGACCCCTGGGACAGTATTTGTCCAAACACCCTGAGAGGACACAGAAAAGACAGGTAAGTCACTCCACACCTAACAAATTATGCACAACATTTACTTAATTTTACCCACCCACAGCTCATGGCTCTGAGTAACAATTATCCTCCCTTCACAGGCAACTACCTCAACTGGCCAATGAGGAGCAGCTGTGCAGAGCCCAGAACAAAGGCTACATACCAATCACTAAAATGCTCAATAAATACAATTAAAACTTCCTGTGTACAAATTGTTAATAATTTACAAATCTACACTTACAGTGCAGTGCTAAATAAAGTACATAGTGACAAAGTGCAAAAAGTGTTTTTGTAAAGTGCTATACAATGCCTTGAATAAAATATTTTCAGTAATGAAGCTCTCTTCATTACACACACACATATATATATATACATATACACACACACATATATATATATATATATATATATATACATATATATATATATATGTATATATATATGTATATATCCAGTCAGCTGACTGGATAGCTCAATAGATAAGGCATCAGTATATCACCCGAGAGGGCGAGGTTTGAATCCATATTCGGTAAATATCAGATTTATTGTTCCAGGTTGGGAAAGCATTGCCTTGCTGTATTTTACAATGAAGTTTTATATCCGGACTGTCAAAGACTCTGACAGAAAACAGATATTAAAACAATTTAAATCATTTCTGCTTCGAATGTTGGGAACCGAAGCCCATTGGCTTTTTCTTTTTCTTGAGTACTGTTTATCTGTATTTATCTGTTTTGGTTTTTCTTGAGTCATAATAAATGTTTCACTCTGTCGTCACACAGTGTATCTGCGAATAAAGTTTAAAAAACACACACCCCCCCCCCCCCCCCCCTTTAATTCCCCCCTCATACAACAGACGTCTTGTGGCTTTGATGTGAAACTGTGATGTCACTCATCCTGTCTGTGACATCACTGGTGACTGTCTCTATATTCCCAGATTCCTCAGAGAGATTCATTTGCAGCTTCAGGTCCGATAAAAATAACAATGGCACAGAAAGGATTAGGATTATTTATCACAGAGGTTCAACCCGCCACAATGCGAGAAAATGATTTTTTATTGGCAACAATTGATATTTTAAGAAATAGTCGGAGGATGTTCAGGGAGCAGAACCGGGAACTCCGAAAACAGAATAATCATTTGAGGGGCACGATTGAGATCTACCGTAAATTTAGCAGCAGTAAAGCGTAGGAGGCTACAAATAGAAAACGAGCAATTGGAAACAAAACACAGACGATACAAACAACAAGTAAGGATACTAAATTCTGATTTGGAACAGGAAAAAGCAAAACGGCAAAGATTGAACCGAAACTATGAATCCATGGCACAGTCCTATGTGGTCCTTGATCGGACGCATAGGACGACCAGGGAGAACGCTGAGGAATCCTACGCAGAGAAGTGTAGAGAACTGGAGTCCCTCAGAGCAAAAAAATCAAGAGCTCCACCAACATGTCTTTTATTTTTGGGATAAACTTGAAAAGATTAATGCCCAGGCGAAGGCGGAGTCTGAGGCCATCCCACCAAAAGAGGAGACTCCAGTTCAACTACAAGAAGAAGGCAAACACGACAATCCAGAAGAAAGGCCGACAATCCTCAGAAGATTTGCAAATGCGTTTGTAAATTTATATAATTCGGGTACATTGCGATACTGGGTTCCCGAGTGGATATTTTAATTTCTGAATGGGCTTTTTGGGGTATAGCGGCAGCAGAGGGAGACATTTTGGGGGCCGCTATGACTAGGAGCCTTGGAGTATAGCGGCAGCAGAGGGAGACATTTGGGGGCCGCTATGACTAGGAGCCTTGGAGTATAGCGGCAGCAGAGGGAGACATTTGGGGGTTGCTATGACTAGGAACTTTGGAGTATAGCGGCAGCAGAGGGAGACATTTTGGGGGTTGCTATGACTAGGAACCTTGGAGTATAGTGGCAGCAGAGGGGGACATTTTGGGGGTCGCTGCGACCGGGAGCCTTGGGGGAAACTTCAAAAATTTTTTACCGCAGCAGGCATGCGTATCAATGTCATAAAAGTTTGATACCGATAGGTCGATATTTGTGGGCGTGACGGCAATTTAAAAAATTTATTTAGGGGCCAAAAATCTACTTCATTTGTAGCTCTAATGGAGTGGCAGTTGGTGGCGTTATACTCATGCTTCGGCAGTTTGAAATTGTAACTCCAAAGTCCCAATAATGAGATACTATCTCATTATAATATATACATATAAATATATACATATCTATATATAAATATATACTTATATATACATATATAAGTATATAGATTTATATATATATACATATAAATATATATATATATATATATATATATATATATATATATATATATATATATATATATATATATATATATTGTATCCATTTCAAGATGCTTTAATAGATCTTACTTGCAAAATCCCCAAAAGAATACAACATAAATTATCAGCGTAAACGTCACAGTTTTGCTCTTTGGAAGAAAAAATAAATAAATAAATGAGATTCTGAATTTTATTTGTCGGTAATGCTTTTGGTTATTTAGTTACACAGCTGTTGACACAAGTGTCTCAGAGGATGTCTGACAGAGCCGCGTATCCAGATCAATATGACGCAATTATGTCTGCTTTTATCTTTCATATATGTCTCATAACATCATTAATTGATTAGTTTTATGCTTCATCCACCGACATTTAAGCAATTAGGTCAAAACCAACTGATATTATGGATATATTTGCCAGACAGGAACATTTACACCAAAACATATTCAGATATATTTTTTGGGGGGGTTACATGGAAATTCTTAATCATTATTGTAATTCAGGTTATACATGAATACAAATACATTATACATATACACATATATTGATCTACGCATAGCTACACATGTATATTTATATTTTCACAAACTGTAATTTTGCTCCTAAATCATCAACATATCAGTCTAATGGAGCATAAATCTACATGCTTCTGCTATTTCTATCACACTTAAATATTTTACATCATAAAACAATTTTTTTGTATCAGTCCAAGATAACCTGAGCAAATAGATAAAGTTTAATTTATATCAGGATTTCATTCAAAAAATGAAAAAGCTTTCCAACCAAACCTGGCTCTCTGAGACAAACCTGATAACCTAAAACCCTGAACTTGATAACCGTCGGTGCCAGCTGAAGCTGTTTTGGAACCTGTCTGACAACACGAAGTGGGCTAAAGATCTCAAAAGGGATTAAGTGTTCGCTGGAGTCTTTTTAAATCCTCCCCCACTCTTTTTCAATGGCCTCTCCCGGGACCTATAATTGATGTCCGGACCCCTGGGACAGTATTTGTCCAAACACCCTGAGAGGACACAGAAAAGACAGGTGAGTCACTCCACACCTAACAAATTATGCACAACATTTACTTAATTTTACCCACCCACAGCTCATGGCTCTGAGTAACAATTATCCTCCCTTCACAGGCAACTACCTCAACTGGCCAATGAGGAGCAGCTGTGCAGAGCCCAGAACAAAGGCTACATACCAATCACTAAAATGCTCAATAAATACAATTAAAACTTCCTGTGTACAAATTGTTAATAATTTACAAATCTACACTTACAGTGCAGTGCTAAATAAAGTACATAGTGACAAAGTGCAAAAGTGGTTTTGTAAAGTGCTATACAATGCCTTGAATAAAATAGTTTCAGTAATGAAGATCTCTTCATTACACACACACACATATATATATACATATACACACACACATATATATATATATATATATATATGTATATATATATGTATATATCCAGTCAGCTGACTGGATAGCTCAATAGATAAGGCATCAGTATATCACCCGAGAGGGCGAGGTTTGAATCCATATTCGGTAAATATCAGATTTATTGTTCCAGGTTGGGAAAGCATTGCCTTGCTGTATTTTACAATGAAGTTTTATATCCGGACTGTCAAAGACTCTGACAGAAAACAGATATTAAAACAATTTAAATCATTTCTGCTTCGAATGTTGGGAACCGAAGCCCATTGGCTTTTTTTCTTTTTCTTTGAGTACTGTTTATCTGTATTTATCTGTTTTGGTTTTTTCTTGAGTCATAATAAATGTTTCACTCTGTCGTCACACAGTGTATCTGCGAATAAAGTTTAAAAACACACATCCCCCCCTTTTAATTCCCCTCTCATACAACAGACGTCTTGTGGCTTTGATGTGAAACTGTGATGTCACTCATCCTGTCTGTGACATCACTGGTGACTGTCTCTATATTCCCAGATTCCTCAGAGAGATTCATTTGCAGCTTCAGGTCCGATAAAATAACAATGGCACAGAAAGGATTATTTATCACAGAGGTTCAACCCACCACAATGCGAGAAAATGATTTTTTATTGGCAACAATTGATATTTTAAGAAATAGTCGGAGTATGTTCAGGGAGCAGAACCGGGAACTCCGAAAACAGAATAATCATTTGAGGGGCACGATTGAGATCTACCGTAAATTTAGCAGCAGAAAAGTGCGAGGAGGCTACAAATAGAAAACGCAGCAATTGGAAACAAAACACAGACGATACAAACAACAAGTAAGGATACTAAATTCTGATTTGGAACAGGAAAAAGCAAAACGGCAAAGATTGAACCGAAACTATGAATCCATGGCACAGTCCTATGTGGTCCTTGATCGGACGCATAGGACGACCAGGGAGAACGCTGAGGAATCCTACGCAGAGAAGTGTAGAGAACTGGAGTCCCTCAGAGCAAAAAATCAAGAGCTCCACCAACATGTCTTTTATTTTAGGGATAAACTTGAAAAGATTAATGCCCAGGCGAAGTGCGGAGTCTGAGGCCATCCCACCAAAAGAGGAGACTCCAGTTCAACTACAAGAAGAAGGCAAACACGACAATCCAGAAGAAAGGCCGACAATCCTCAGAAGATTTGCAAATGCGTTTGTAAATTTATATAATTCGGGTACATTGCGATACTGGGTTCCCGAGTGGATATTTTAATTTCTGAATGGGCTTTTTGGGGTATAGCGGCAGCAGAGGGGGACATTTTGGGGGCCGCTATGACTAGGAACCTTGGAGTATAGCGGCAGCAGAGGGAGACATTTTGGGGGTTGCTATGACTAGGAACCTTGGAGTATAGCGGCAGCAGAGGGAGACATTTTGGGGGTTGCTGTGACTAGGAACCTTGGAGTATAGCGGCAGCAGAGGGAGACATTTTGGGGGTTGCTATGACTAGGAACCTTGGAGTATAGTGGCAGCAGAGGGGGACATTTTGGGGGTCGCTGCGACCGGGAGCCTTGGGGGAAACTTCAAAAATTTTTTACCGCAGCAGGCATGCGTATCAATGTCATAAAAGTTTGATACCGATAGGTCGATATTTGTGGGCGTGACGGCAATTTAAAAATTTATTTAGGGCCAAAAATCTACTTCATTTGTAGCTCTAATGGAGTGGCAGTTGGTGGCGTTTATACTCTGCGTTTCGGCAGTTGGAAATTGTAACTCCAAATCCCAATAATGAGATACTATCTAATTATAATATATACATATAAATATAAATATATACTATATATAAATATATATTATATATACATATATATATATATATATATATATATATATATATATATATATATATATATATATGATATACTATCTCATATATAATATATGACATATATTTATTATAAATATATATATATATATAATATGTATAGACATGCTGCATGCTTTCAAATTTCATGAATTGGTTAAGTTATATACAACAAAAGCTGAGATTGACAAATTCACAACATTGTTAAAGCATTTAAATTAGAAATGAAATTGATCTTAAGTATTGCAATATTTTTTTTAGAGTCCAACCAAGCATGTTTTGAGTTCCCCTTTCACCAATTTAATGTCCTTTATTATAGAAGTGGAAAAAATAGTTTTTTCATTTTGTTCCACAATGTGTTTACTACTTCTAAAATCTATGATATTGAATATAAAGTACATTTGTCACTTTCTAAGTGCATTCTGTCTGGGTGATCAGTGTTTGTCCTGCATTATGGAGGCAAATCAATGCCGCAAAAAGTAAGTATTTTCATAAATAGCTTTTGATTATTGGACATTATTACCGTATCTGAATTCGGCTAAAGTGAAACAGTGCTCTGCCCCATCGGCTCAATCGCAGATTAGGCAAAGTAATGTGAATGCAGGAGATCAATCCACTCATCTAACAATGCTTCTATGTGCGCTGCAGCGGGGCATTGAGAAGTCTGGTCCTAATTCATCATCGTACACACACACATTATTTTATTATTGATGGCTGTTGCCTCGGGCAGGTCCATATGTTTTTTTTTTTTTTCTTTTTCAGTTTTGTGCCAGGCGGCAGAACGCTGGATGGAGGTTTGTTCGGGCAGGCCCTGCCAGCAGCATCACACACAGCACTCTCCCATTCAGATATTGATCATCATTTCTCCCGATAATCCGGCACCTGACACATTTTTACAACATTATGTGGAACAGGTCAGGGGACAGCGTTAATGAAACAGCATGATGGATGTTGTTATCCACAGCATCAAGAACAGGATTTATAAGCACACAACTGCAACTCTGCAGAGCTTGAGCAGCGAGGTGGTCCAAAATCACACTGAAGGTGGATTTAGCTGTGACATAATTATTTCGATGAATTTACTCTTTCCAGTACAACCACAAACTTTAATGCAGTTTTTGGGGATTTCCTGATAGACAAACACAAAGTAGTTCAGAATTGTGTCTTGGAATAACAATGATAGTTTTCAAAATTTGCACAAATCTTTGTGGTCTTCCATTGAATTGGGTCCCTTTTAGCATAATAACAAGCAAATAAAATATCGACAATCATCTTTTGGACATAGTCATGAAAAATGCATAAATCTCTGATTTATTTTCATTCAATTTTCTGTGGATTTTCTTTAAGTTTGTACTATATTTCCATGTTTTTTATTTTGAAAACCAGTGTATTGTAGCTCTGACTAGATGTTGAGCTTTGTTGAACCTCCACATTCTTCCTGGTTTCAGTGCATGGCTATGTCTAAGGTTTGAAGTTATATCAAACGCTTTAAATATTCCGACATGAGATTCAACATTTCTCCATGAGAAGTTCATATTATTTTGTGGCGATAAGAAGATATTAATTTCGGGTATTGTTATTGAACCAAACCCTGCTTTAATGTTCTCCGTTTTATCACTGACTTGTTTTGTCAATTTTCTGGCCCTCATTATGCTATTTGTTTTCTAATGTTCATCTGAGGCCTTCGCAGAACACGTGGGTTTCTACTGAGATTAAATCACACTGCATTTTGCAGATTTTTGATTCTAATACACATTTTCATTGAATTCAAAACTTTGTGGTAGCTGTTCAGATCAAATCCCAGTGCAGGTGTGATGTTGGTTTAAGGTTTGATGTTGTAACATGACAAAATGTGGGAAAGTTCAACAGTTATGAATACTTTTGCACGCCAAAGTAGATTTGAATCTGCTCAATGAGAAATTACCAACGAGACAAAGACGAGGTAAAACTGAATAGATGTTTTTCTTGTGTGTGTGTTTTTTTTTCCCTGTTCAAAAGGGTAACAGCAAGCAACGTGGTAAAAATCAGGCTGCGTGAGAGCACTGGGAGTGAAATCATAAGAGAGGGCTAAAGCACCAGGCGTGAAGTGAGCTGTATGACTGCGAACTCTGTGCTCCACTCCCTCTCCACCATACATCCATCCCTCCTGGCTAATGTATCCCCTCTCAATAGCCCGGGGACAGAGAAGAAAAGACATTGGTTTGTGTGAAGCACAGAAAGCCCCATCATTCGCAGCACTAATTGGCAAGAAAGCTTCACTTCATTCACTGCTGCGTGTCCTTTGTTGTCCTGTAAAGTGCAGTGCCTTTTGAGGGGTTGTTTCAAAACCTGGCTAATTTCTGGAGACCTCTTACCTGAAGCTGCCTTACGTGGCCATGTCATTATTTGTTTATTTAGTTAAAAACACAATGACAAAATACCTTTTGTTTTTATGTCTTTGTGCGTAAAAAGTAAGATTTCACAGCATTTCACTGATTTTCATTCTTAAGCGTCTGTAAGAAGTAAAATAATAATAATAAAAGACATTTAATCTCTGATGAATTCTGCTTTTCACACTTGGGGAGCTTTGCAGAGACAGAACAGAGGTCGGTGGATGAAAAGAGATGGCTTGTCCTTCCTTTCATCATCACGCTCGAGTGGTTGTATAAAAGCCTGCAAAATGTAGCTTGCAGTTGTATTTTTGCCACAATTACACTTTTATCCTGTTGTAAAATGCATTCAGAGGTTTTTGACTGTGTTTCATTGATCCATTATTCTTACAGGCTCTCTTAACCCCCTCACACACGAGTTTTGTATTAACCCATTAAGAGTTGAGGCATCCTCTGAAAATGGGAGCCACTATAGCCATATGTATCATCAGGTGCTAATGGGTTAAATACAGCTGCTTAACAGCTATTTTATTTCACAGTTCAGCTGCTATATGCTGCATTACTTCCAGAGCTGGTCCCGGGCTGCATGGAGCTCTGCACAGAGTTTCATTTGTGGCAGTCACTAAATTTCACCAATCTTGAAACCACTCAACTAATGTCCCCTTCATAACATCCATTCAGACATTTATATTTCATGTAACATTGAACAATAATTTTGTGCATAGGGTTGAATTTATCATGGATTTTCTCCTATATGGGCCAAAATATACTTACGAGCTCTAACGTATGAATCCGCAGTGGTTTAGACAAACCAACCTCGATGGGTTTGACACAGGAAAGAATCGGTCGATTTTGTAAAATTGGTTGGTTTCCTGTGAAAGATCTGTCTTCTAAGCATAGACCATATATTTACAATCAAATCAGTGAAGGCCATTTCAGAATCTTAATTTTGTTTGTTCCCAAGCAAGGTTTGATGTGTGCTTGTGATCGTTCACCATCAAATTCAACCAAATGAAATAAAATTGGATGTGACGTTCAAGATCTTGATCATTTTCTTCTTGTTACTGACCGAGCAAATATTTTGAAATGCTTATTAGATGGTAAATGAACTCATGCAGGTGTTTAGTATCAAATGTCAATTGGGAGTGATTTTCCCTTTCTGTCCAGCAGGGGGTCAAATGAGTCACCTGACCTGGAAAACCTCCTGGTTCAAGTTCACGATTGCTCTCGTTAGAGGTGATCAGCTGATTCTCTTGTAATGTTCTTCTGGTTTAGTGGAAAAAAACTGCAGCATAGTTTGCAGTTCATTTTATTCAACAATAAATATTCACTCCAACCTGATATTCAAAGAGAGTTTCTGTTTTAATAGAGACCCTCATTGATGGCTTCTGTAGGGAGCGCAGGCTGGATCGGTTTACCTTGTTACCTTGTCGCACTCTGTTCTAGTCTGATCCCCTTGTCCATTTCCGCTCAGCTTCCCCTCCCAGTCACCGCTGCATAGCCCAACAGGGTTTTCTTTGTCCCCATGACCAGTCATCCATCCTTAATCCCCAGTTTTTTAACCACACTGGAGACATGCTGAATGCTTTCAAAGAGTGAGTTGTTGATTGATATCCTCAGTCTCCCTAATAATGTTTTGAAGAAGCATTATGGCCCAGTTGTGACAAATGATTGTACGCACAGGTAGTTTCACTAATACATATCTGTCATAGGTCTTACTGAATATTTCTGAGAGGATGTAAGTAGATGTCTCATGTTACATCCACAAACTCCAATGTATTTTATTGGGAGTTTTTTTTAATAGAATAAATAAGGTAGGGTTTAGTTATGGAATAGAAGGAAAATAATGGCTTTCAAAATGTTTTACAAATAAAGAAGCAAAATTGTTCTTCATAATTACTTTTTATATTCAGCCCTTTTGAGTCCATTCTTTGTAAACACAACCTTTTGCTGGACGTACAGCTGAAAAACTTTATGAAGCAATGATGAGAAATAAATACCGTCCTGAAAATCACCTATAAATTCACTGAAATACAAAGCAAATTAATGTAAACTGTTCTGTCGACGTACAGAACCCAAACCAATAATAAAAAGTAAACTTCAGAACATCAGAATGAAGCTAAGTGGCAGTCACACAGACCCAAAAAAAGAGAGAAAAATGTTATTGCTAAACAATGAAAAACCTTTATTATACCACAAATTAAAAGCAATGGCTTAAAAACCAACATGATATTGCATAAACAAATCAGCTAAAGAAAGTCATGACAATCTATTCCTATGAAGTGCTTGAAGTTTCATGAAGACTGAAAGGTGTTCAAATGGAGAGCACAAATAAATTAAAAATACATCATGCATCAAATCACCGCTTATTAGTCTTCTTTATTTGTCATTATTTTGCCAATTTTTCTAAATACCTTTTAGCCAATGCTGTTCATAAAATAGCTGTTGACCATTTGGCTTTATTTTAAGAAATACAATCAATTCATCAAGTTACACTGATATCGTTTGAAGATGTGCCTGGATTAAGTATGAGCTGGTGTGAGATTCTAACAATACAATAATTCTTAGAAGTTTTATGGTATTGACAGAAAATTGTGAAAAAATAAAAATTAATTATATAAAAACTGTTTTAATCGCTTTTGTATTTTGCATAGGGCATAATACGCTTTTACACAAGAAATTTTGTCACAACTTGAACATGTTATCAACGTAGTCATTGCTAGCAAGATTTTACATGTTTTTACCAAGATGTCTGTCCAGTTTCCTCATGCCAGGAGATCCAGAGGCTTCTCTGTAATCACCCTAATCTTTACCATTCTTCATAGATTCTCTATCACATTATTTTGGGATACTTGACTGGATGGGTCACTCCAAAATATTCCTTCTAATCAAACGAAACGTTAGAAAAATGTAAAGATTAAACTAAAATCTGCCATCTGCTAAAATCTGAATACTTTGAACTTAACTGTATAAATATAATAAGGTTTTTAATAGGCATTTGTTTAGAAATATAGCTAAAATGTCTTTCTCTAAAGCAATAGTTGTAATGGCGTTTTAGCCAGTTGACAACCACCAAAAGGTCCAGAATAGCATTATTCTATGCTGGAAACAGCACGAAAAAAACTGCCATCCCTCCATCACTGGCATCTGATAAAAAGGACTTTAAGCCAAAGGAACATTTTAGCATTTTTATACAGTAACTAATAAAAGCTTTGGTTTACCTCAATGTTTTCAATTGCTCAATGCCAAGACTAAATCCATGCAAACAAGTGGTTTTGATTTTTAAATTCTTCCTCTGATAACACATTTAAAAAATCTGCAGAAGTATAGATACGCTTTAGCTAAAGGGGATCCCATCACCACAGAAAGTTCATTTTACTGCATTATCTTGAGGTCACCCCATCACAATTTTTTCCCCCACTACAAAATAAAACCATGGAACTGCATAATCTCCTCTGAGCAGTGGAGCACATTAAGATATCAAAAACATTTACCTTCTCTAAACAGTCTGTAAATAACTTCCTATAAAACCCACTGAAACAGTGACATCCTGGATCCTCGTCAAGCTGAGGCCACCCGTTTTAACAGCCACGATTAGCACATTAAACACTCTCTGCTCAAACTGATGTGACCCAGTCAGCAGGAATAATGGTTAATTAACAGCTCGCGCAAAGTGGGGGTCGGCCCTGGAAATTCAAAACACGACTAAGTTAATCAGGCTAATTGTCAAAAATCTTATTAACATCATGTTCACTCTGAGAATTAAGCAGAAAAAATTGCAAATGGGATCTTTTTCAAAGTGCGCTCACACAAAGACATGTGGAATATGTTAGCAACACACAACAAAGTGCCATGTCTGCATAGAGAAACATTCATTCATAAAAAAAACAACATTTTTTTGTTTGTCTTTTTTTGCATACGCACGTTATTCATTCAAAGCTTTCATTAATCCTTTGATCGTCTCCACCGTGTCATATGCTCAGTGTGATACTGTGAATAGTGTTCGCTGGGATTTTGGCATCAGATTCCTCGCCACTAACTCTGAAGATCACAAAGGTGTTGGAAGGGATGATGGCGGTGGCATTCAGCGTTTTACCCAGCCAGCCGTGAGGACCTCGTTTATACATTTTAACAGTTACCTGAGGAGTACAAAGCGGAAAAACACACCTTTAATACAGAAAATAAAAGATCAGGGTGCAAGAATTTTAAATAAAGACTACTAATGTGCATGATCTTAAAGAAATCATTATGGGAATTGTTATTTTTTACTACTATGACCATGTCTGTAACACCTTGGACTAAAATGATGCTTAGTTTCTGGCCAGTAGGATAAACACTGTGTTCCTACTGGGAATATTCACTGCTTCATGTCTATCAGAGAATCTAAAAATATTTCTCTGTGATTTAAACATTTTCCTTCCCTTATCAGCTCTTCAAAACAAAAACAGAACATTTAAGTAAGGTATCAACAATTGTGCCAAAGATGATTGTGTTAATTATTTCTGAAGAGAAATAATTGTGCTCAAATTAAGAGTTGGTTTATGGTGCAGGACTAAAAGAGTAATGCATTTTAAGTCACTTTACCTATTTTTAGTAGATGCGGCAATACATTTGTCAATTTGTACTGGTAGCACGTTACATGTGGAAAGAATCATGCCTCCATTTAAAATCAAATTAACTATTCAACTGTAACCTTTCCAATCAGCTGTTTCAAACACCGAGCCTCACAGTCAGAACTGAGATCCAAACAGAAGTCCGGAACTGAATAAATATAAAATTAACCCTATTCTCAGCATGAGCTTTAATTTCTCTCCACATCTTGAATGGAGTCATCCCTCCCATCATTTTCTGTAGGTTGTAGGGCATAATACGCTTTAACACTACATCAAAACTGCCTGTTATGTTTCAAGCCTGACAATGACGGCCTTAACTAGATTTAGACATGCAGGTAATTGAACCACATCCATTTCAAAAAGAATGCCACGCCACATCTCTTGTTTGGCTGCATTTACTGAGGATAACAGAATATTACAGTGCCTTTTCACAGTTCCATTTTCTTTCACTTTAGCATTAGGCAATTTTTCAATTATTTTTTTTTTTCTATGTACTTTCATCCCCGGCTCTCCATAATGTCTGGGCCTTTTAGTTAATGCTAGCGACAGTCAGAGCCTAGTATATCGGCCCCTTGTCCATTTTGCAGGTCATTGTGGAAGCCCAATGGGCCTTTTATTACGGCGACATCAAAAGGCAGATAAGCATTAGAGGTGGGGAAAATACCCTGCACTAGATATGTTCCCTCTTTCTTTTGTCTGCTATTGAAAGTGATCATTTTAATAGTGAAGAGGTTGCTGAGCTTCGGGGCTGATGGGAAGTGCGACACCCCTGACAGCCTATGAGCAAGTCGATAACACACCACAAGCACACAGCACACCCTCAGCACCTGCACGCTCTCGCTGCTAACCTAATTATCTGCAACAAAGGCTGCCATGATTTCACACACACATCTTTCCACCATTTACTTGCTTATTAGTGTGCATTAAAAAGGGGGGTAGGAAGATAGAGGGGGGAAAAAAAGGACAAAAAGACAAAACAATTGTGTCTTATATTGCAGCCTTGGCCGGATGCCACATGGCTTGTGTTACAATAGCATCAGGCCACTTCAGAGTCAGCAAGTGTCTATTAATTTGGGATGCATGAAAAAGTAGCTTTGTGACAGCTGGTGGCTCAGAGGTTTACAAACCAAGGCAAGAATGTCAGAGTGGAATTATTCTAACAAATTACAGCTAAGTGTAATCGTCGCTAATCAGCAATTAACTAATTTTAGGCACAGAAAGCTAGGCGTTTCCATCTACTGTGGGTCAGACAATGCAGCTTCTGTATCTTTCAAACAGAACAGATGATGAGACGAGAAACATATTTTGGAGATTTTACCGCAGATTGCAGAAGATCAAAATCACCTAGAAGCATTCTGGCAAAGTTTATGTTTAATCATTGCATCAGTTAATATTATCAAGCCAAAAAAACAAAAAAAAAAAACAAAGCAAAAAACAATATGAAGGAAGTTATATGTTGCTGAAAGAGGGAAGATTCCTACCACCTTTGCCTGAAAATCACAGGTAGTGTTCCTGTGTAGCAGACGTTTTTCTAATCCAAATAGATTAACAGATTCAGGAACTGGTACAGCATGGTGCTCTTAAAGTCATGTAAAGCAACAGTCTGTAGCAAAAGACGATACCGTCAAATTTACAATAGACAGACAAGTCATAAAGGAGGAGCAACAGTGTTTTGCAGATATTTTCACAACTTTTACATTTTTTGTATTGTGATAAAAATTGAGCATCACTTTCTATTGGATTTTTATAGTAGACCATCATAAAGATGCATAAAATGATAAAATTGAAGAAAAATATACGTAATTTTTTTCCCCCTGACAGTCATTTTCAATAAATCAGAATATGCTTTGATGACGCACAGTTGAGGTCAGAAAATAATAGTTTTTGAACAAAACATCCTGTAACGAAGCAACAGTTTTTATATTAAGTTCATATTCCTGTAATGAAATGTTCTAATCTTGTTTTTTGCGTTTTCATTAGCTGTCGGCAAAAAATAAATAAATAAATCACAAATTAAAGAAATACTCTACAGCATCACTAAGTAATCTTTGGGTTTTCTTTAGTAAGCCAATGGATGTAGTTTGTCACATCTTTGCAATCTTCAACAAGCCAGCAAGAAACAGATCAATAGCTAATAAAATTATATCTCACCTTTCCTTGTAAACTGTTCACAAGTACACCATAATAACTACCATTTCAAGCACTAACAGGCCTGAGTGTTTGTGTGACTGTGGGCGTCTGTAGCACTTTATGTTGAGGACAGCGCCCTCGGGGCGAAGGCTGGGTGGAACAGAAGGGGCTGAGAGCTCACCTATCAGTGTCTACCCTGGGCTGCCGCTCTCTTTTTCAGAAATGTTGGGAGTTATTTGAATGACATCACTCCTCGTGTTTCAGACAAAACTCCTTCTTATTTACCATCTGCCAAAAGTTTCCACAAAGCAAGAAGAAGGTACATTCTGCTGATACTGATCTCCACTGGCTTCTTTATCCTTTACCTTTCAGGCCAGCAGGTGTACCACACATCTTCAAAGCACGTCTGGGGTACATGTGTTGAAATAATAAAACAAGCAGAAAAAACAGATTTTTCTTTGTGAATACACATCGCAAAACTCGCTTGTGTTTAAATGTTGGGATCTGCCAAGTCTGATTAATGTGATTAATGAGAGGAACCTTGTAACTGGGTAAGGATGTGTCACCGCCTGTGTGTATTGCCATTCACAAAGTTCAGATTCTTCCTCTGATAAAGTCAAAGAATTCCAGCGGGGCATCAGTCAGAAGGGCCCGTTACCTGGAGCCATGGGTGCAGTGTTTCAGGTGAACTCTCAGTGAGCGTAACGGCACACCGGCTTCAGACGACGGGCTCTTTGTTCCGCGCCGTGTCTCCCCAGACGCAAACGGAGACGTAACACAAAGTGACACACTTCTGACAAACCAAGCGGCTTTGTTGACAGTCCAAAACATCACGTAAAAGGAGCAAAACTGGTTTGTAGGTAGATATTATTCTGTGAAGAAGTGTTCCACCCTGGAACATTCATTCTGTTTTCATTTTTTGTTCTTGTTGAACTAAAATGTTTCAGAATTTAAAGTTCTGAAACGTCTATAAGATCGAATTTTTTAAAAATCAGACAAAAATAATCTATCCAAACAAATCTCAACCTATGCACAAATGCATTTGCCATCTTATTAAATCATAGACTAACCGTAATTATTATTTTTTAAAAAATAAAACTGAACTCAATTTCAACTCACTTAAATAGATAGTATGCTAACGGATTGTAAAAGTCCCAAATTATGCCCCAACTTAATCAAATTAAAAAGTGGATGCAATATAATTTACACTCAAATCGTTTCAAAATTTGCTACAAGTACAAGAATACACTTTTGCACTGAAAAAAAGCTTCTGGCCAATTCATCAACTACTTCTGCAGTGTTCCTGCACTACTTCCTGCGTAAAATATTAATGCATCCTAACAAAGCTTCTGCGTGGTCCAGATGTACCTCATGCATTAAAATGATTAAACTTTGATTTGGTGACCATTTACATCAATAACAACGTTTATCTAAACCAACAAATGTGAAAACAAAGAGAAAAGAAATTGCACGTTAAATTCTGAATGGTTGTTTCCTAACAGACTGCCTCGGCTAACAGGAAGCCATTAGACTCCCTCCAATAACCATTTGCATCCAGTCACCCTGCTATGACTTTATTTCCATCCACATAAGTGCATTTTCTGAGAGGTTAAAATATGAATCCCCTCCTTTTCTCCTCAATGGGTCTGGTTGTCTGGCTGACTTGAGAGGGTCCAATCTACGACTGATTTAATTTGGTCTTTACGAACATCTCTAACAAAATTAGCCCCAGAGCACACACCGACTGTCCCCATCTGACTCCATTAACTCTCAAATCGGGTTTAAAGACCATATTGATGCCGACTGTTATTAAGGGTGATTATCAAAACAACAGACAATGGGCCAAAGTGTCTGTTAACTAGTTTATCCATAATTTCACATAACCGTAACAGATGGCAGGGCTGTCAATTAAGTATTGTATCTTCAGCCCACAGAGGTTGTCAGAAGATGCAGTGTTCTGTCATTTACATTAAAAGTACAACAGACTGCTCACAGGTGGCCAGGAGAAATGAATTAGCACCCAAATTAAACTTTTTTTTTATTTAATCACAAACACAAAAAGGCATCATTCTGAGAAAACCATGACTTCAGCTTGGCTTTTCTTAATGTTAGTAAGGTTTTTCTTTTGCTGTAATTACAGAAAGAAAGAATAATAATAAAAAAAGAAAAATAATGGCTCTGCGCAGTCCACTTCACCACCTTTATTCACCTCAATTAACGAGAATGGCTTTTGAAGCTCTAATTAAGTGCCTCTGCTCCACTCAGTCCCCTTCATTATTCATGAATCCCTATTGATCATATCTAAGAGCCTTGTTCTGTGGGAGATCTCTGTAATATCCGGAATCCGCAAAACAAATAACTGAGGTCTGGGAGATAAAATTAAGATCTTCAATGCAAGCAAGGAACAGCTACAGCAAGAGAGCCCTTGCATTTAGTACCAAATTTGAATACAGAGAAAAATCTTTGGTTATGAAATTTCCTGATTGGAAGAACAGAAGAGAATTAGGATAAAAATAATTAATTTAGGACGGTCTGACTATTTCAGAAGATTTTGATTTTATTTTCCTCAGGTGAATGGAAAGTCAACAGTTCCATTGCAGAACTGTTGACTTTAGCATTGCATTATTTACACCATCACTTGCTTTTTACTAAAAAAAAAAAGCAAGTGCTTTTTTTATGTTGTAAGAAAGAATGTGCAAGTGCTAATGCTAGCTTTTTAGTAATATTTTTTCAGATGTTAGTTATCCTATAGGGGCTGCACAGTGGCGCAGTGGGTAGAGCTGTTGCCTTGCAGCAAGAAGGTTCCTGGGTTCGATTCCCGGCCCGGGGTCTTTCTGCACGGAGTTTGCATGTTCTCCCTGTGCATGCGTGGGTTCTCTCCGGGTTCTCCGGCTTCCTCCCACAGTCCAAAAACATGACTGTCAGGTTAATTGGCCTTCCCAAATTCTCCCTAGGTGTGAGTGTGTGTGTGCATGGTTGTTTGTCCTGTTTGTCTCTCTGTGTTGCCCTGCGACAGACTGGCGACCTGTCCAGGGTGAACCCCGCCTCTCGCCCGGAACGCAGCTGGAGATAGGCACCAGCAACTCCCGACCCCGTTAGGGAGAAGGGTGACGGAAAATGGATGGATGGATGGATAGTTATCCTATGCAATTAATACTTTTAGAATGACAGCAAATATGAAGTCAACATCTCTGGCTTTACAAACACAGAGTAGGAAAAAAGGTCAAAGGCAGTTAAAATGCAGAATTAATGCAATATGCTCAAGTTCTGAGCTCAAATTAGCTAAAATATCTGATGTGTGGCTTATTTTAATTGGAAAAATTGTAAGCAATATTAGAGTAGCTAAAATTGTACAAAGTTGAGTCTGAGTCCAGAATATTTTTAATTCTCCCATCCATCTCTGGAGAGTTGGATGGGATTTTGTTGCTGCTGAGCAATGCAGTTAAAGTTTCTTAAAGAAGCCAGCCAGATAAAGATTGAAAATTAATGCAACACAGTTTTCCCTTTAAGACAGTCCCTTTTTCATTTGTCTCAGTTTGTTTGGAATTTTGTTTTCTGAGTTAATTTTACCATTACAAAAACATCCACTGCCACGTTCTGTGCCAAAGATGGCTAATGAACTCTAACTGTAACTGTTTTGAGTTTTTAATCTGGGTTTTTAATTCATATTTGTTCTTAAGTGGGCTTTGCTTGTATTCTGTACAGCTGCAGGAAACCCCCAGAACCATTTGATGCAACCACCACATGGGTTTCTGGATAATTTGGCAATTAAAAATGCATGAAAGTAGGTCATACAGGGGACCAGGGCTGACTGGAAGGGTTAGATTTGATTTTCAATGCAATTTTCATATTTCTCCTCCATTGCATTTTCATTATTTTAATTAATTCAACCTTTTCTGAAATCGATCATAGAAATTGTTCCTCCATTAGATCTTGTTGGGTACTTGATAAATAAATGGAGCTCAGTATGAATTCAGATGCTAGATTCACAATATTTAGCATCATGCAGTTATGAAAAATTGTTTGAGAAAAATGTAACAAACATGCAAAAAAAAAAAGAAAAAAAAATAGAAGCCAGTTAGGGACAAAATTTAAATTAGTTAATTAGCTATATTTTGGGGGGATTGTTTGTGATTAAACTTTACATGTGCTGGTTATTGTAATAATCACAAACAATCCCACAACATTCGAAGAATGACTTAACTGAGTTTGAAACTGCTACTTTACTAGTTTCCTGCAGCAGATATCTGTGCTGCTCACTTTATGTAAGCAGCACATAATCATGTACATTTTTATCCAAGCACTCCTTCATAAAAGAATTTCAGCTATAGCTTTTCTTCACATAATTTTAATTTAATAAAGAATGTGAAAGTCATTCTTGGAGGGAATCATTAGCAAAATTGTCCTTCCATTTATCAGGCATTTCAGTTGACTGCCTGATTAATAATGAGCTGAACATATCTTCAAATTGCAAGCCCAGTTTTTATACCTCTGGCAGTTTTAAATTCAAAGTCTTTAAGTTCTTTAAACTTTTCTTTGTATCTTTATGAAAAACTGTGTTCTTTACTGCTGCTCAAATGCCATCTCTTTCAGGGAAATAGACAGTATACCGTTTTTAAAGCCACTTTTTGTCAGTTTTTATTTCAGACTTGATTAAGCTGATGTGAAGAACATTCTACTTTCCTGAGCGATTTTCTTTAAGTAATTGTATATCACCAGCCTTTGGTAAGTGTTCAGATTTGTTCTGTAATAAAATTTTAATGTCTATTCTTGCTGCAGACCAACTTTTGAATGAATATTGATGCCTTTATGCTTTTTTAAACATATATTCAAATTAACTGGAACTGCACGTGTTAAGTAGGATATGTATAACATGAACCTTGACAGCAGATGTTTAAATTAACAAAAGAGTGGTTGAAGAGCTCTCCAACATGACTGCTATATCACACAGGGGGATAAATTTAGAGGAAAGGGAGAGAGTCATCTTCAAATGGACACAAGCAGATTCTCACTGTGGGACTTTTCACTACTTCTCAGTGCTTGAGTGGGAAAAAATAAATAAATAAATAAATTACCAAGTTTAAACACATCGCAGCTTTTATCATTACCTTCCACTATGTAAGTGGACCACATCTTTATCAGCTAATCACAGACATTTGTGATACTGCAGCACACTTCTCTTGTGTAATTACATTTTCCTCAGCAGTTTCCTATACGCAGACACACAGATACGCACACTACAGAGCAAATTATTTCCAATTCAAATTTTCTTTCAAGAGTGATCCTGAAATTACAGAAATTTGAATATCCTGGTGCTTTATTTTGGAAACAATTTTCATTTAAGTTGTAAAAGCTGCTGAGCAAATTGCATAACAGATTCATGGGAGGCAATCTACCATAAAACTTAAAAGAGGAACTTTAGAGAATGAATCAGAATAGATTAACTCACTATAGTAGAATAGATTAACACTGTAATAACTGGTAAATCCTACTGATCTGGCTTGTACCGAGAACATTGTCATGCTTGATTAATATCATTTCAACAGTTTCAACTTCGGAGGTCAATAGAATGTTTTGCATATCTTACTGAAGCAAAGATTGGCGTGACAAATTATTTTGAGTTGTTTGGTTTTAAAATCTAAATTACAGATCATTTGCATCATACTTACTTTTTAAACAGTTACTTTGGGCTTAGTAGACTTACTTGTAAAAATGGCCTCTAACTGCCACCAAAACAGTCCAGAAACCCTCATTTTTTTGAAACCAGGTCTTTACTCTATTTGTAAAAACATAAAAAATGAGAATGTCATTGTGATGTGTAAAAACTTCATTTTTGTTTTTCAAAAAATATATGCAGCAAAAATCATTTTTTTGGTTTTTTGTGAGCCTAACAATATATGAAAAGACAATTAAAATGAACAATGTGCGTATTTTGTGACGTCTCTCGAAATAATTTGAACTGATCATGAAGAAAGAGCGAATGACGACAGTCGATCCCGATAAGATCTATTTGGGCAGCAGAATTGTCAGGCTTTGTAAATGACCTGCTCCGGGCCTTTTTAGTATTTGCCATCGTTCATTACCACCACAAAGCAGTTGATGACCCCGCCTCTCAACCTTTTCATTTGCGCCAGGCTCGACACGCACCAGGCTGTCCATTACAAGCCTGTGACACGTGCAGCCCAGGAGACAGCTAGACGGAGAGGAATGTCAGGGTGGAGTTGAATTGACAAGCCGCAATTGTGTGAAACCTGTGGCCTGTCGGGGAGACAAGATGTAGCTCCAGCAACCGAGATACCCGTATTTGTGTCTCGGTTGCAGAGTCTTTATATTAGCAGAGATGTTAAATGGCTGCATGCAATCGGAAACTTTAAGGAACGCTTTTTGAAGGAACTGAAAAATAATGTCATGTTTCATTAAAAAAAAAAAAAAAAAAAACCTAACCAAACAGGATGTGACAGAGATGAATACAAAAATAAACCTGCACTTCAGATCTTGACGTGAACAGACTTTCACCTCTTACTCTGCCTCCTTAACACACAGACACACATGCAGAGACACACACACTGTAATTACTCCTCAATCCATACAAATTGAATGAAGCCAGGACTGTGGTCTAAGAATATAGACCGTAATTAATAAATTACAGCCAGTCTACTCTATCATTCTCCACTTTGGAGCATGTAGACCTCCCATTCACTGCGGAACAATTACCCGAACTCACGGGTAAAACACACGCGATCTGACGCCCCTTTTAACAGAGCAAACAGATGCCCGAGTGAAACTGTAAGGTCATACCACAGGTTTTTCAGCCTGTGTGTTTACAAGTAACAAATCAAAAGCATGCATTATTTCTGAGCCTTGAAAATATGCCCAGGGGATATATTAGGTTTCCCTGCATCCCCTCAAGCCTCCCTTTTGCAGCAGCTGCACACAAGTAAAGTGGACGTCATCCTGCATGGAGTGGATGGCAAGGCTTCAAACTGAACACGTTTTGTGCACAAATCCATTAACGTTTTTAATTGGTTGAAATATATTTTAAAATATACGTGGCGTAGTACAGCAAAAAAAACAAAACAAAACAAAAAAGACATTTTGAAGGGTACGTCAGGCTTTGTTACACATTTGCAATTAAAAATATGTCTTTGAAAACAATATATTTTCTTTTGCTGCATGTGTCCCCATAGGCTAGAAAGGAGTCTGCTGGAGACTGTCTAATGACTGCCGGGTCGTGTATCAAATACACAGCAGCTGGAGGCGAATAGTGAGAGTGCATACTCTGGGGTTAGGTTTTTGAGGGTGGGGGCTGGGTGCAAACTGAAGCCTGGACTTGTATGGGAGGCCGAGGTTCAGTGTTTGGGTGCGCAGGGTTGTGAATCAGTAATGGATGGGGACCACAGGTCACGCTCCTTGGTGTTGAAGAAGTAATGTCAACCTTCAAAGCAAATTAACTGACAGTTGAAAGTGATGTATGAGTAGCAAATACATTATTTAAATAAAAATGTTCAAAAATATATTTTTCAAAGTGTAACTAGAACAAATGTAGCTGCATTCCTACATACAGATTAACAATTGCTATGGATTTCATGTGGTGTTCCCCAAGTACAAGTTGATTTGATACTAATGAATTTTAATAAAAGTAAAAGTTTTTTTTGTCTGTTTTTTTTCATATTTTTAACCAGGTCTGCAACTAGACTTTTGATAAATAATCCAAAAATAAAGTATATGAAATCTTTTTTCTGGAGCCATTGTCAGCAATAGGCAGTGCTGGAAGTCACATAAATTATATTAAATCAAACATGTTAATTGCATTAAACATTATCACTTCAGAATTCATTATATATGCTGCTGTGTTTTTGATTACATTAACTCTGATTTTAAGTTGCAAAACTTGTTAATTTAGCCAACAAGTCACATTTTTGAAAAAATTAAACATACTACATTAAACTTTAAATAAATATATAAAGCATGTAATGCTATATAAAGCATGTAATGCATATAATGAACTTAATGATTTATATTAAATCAGTTTGGGCTGTTTTTCAAAACATAAATTTACTTCAATTAATGTAGATTGATAGAGTGTCAATTCACAATGAATGCAACCTCAATGAAACCTCAAATAACCAATTATTAAATGCAGGCCTTATTCAATTCAACCCAGATTTACCCAAAACAATCCACTCATGCAGTTCAATTCAAATTCAGTCCATAAATCCGTAAGAAATCTTGTTATAATAAAATACATTAGAATTCAATTAATCATATAATGCCAATTGGTGTATTGCTGCTAACAATGCAAATACAAAAATATCTGCTGGGAATGAAGGTTAAGATCAATGTCAAAGATGTAGATGAAGCTAAGATCAGTTAAAAATACAGACAAGCCAGGTTATAGAGTTACTACTAAGGGAACCTCAACTAGAAATGGACAAGTTGCAATTTTGGGAAGGATGCTAATCATTTTTGTTTAAATCAGAACTGATTTCATTTACAAAGAACCTTGTGACATCATCCCTACTGACAGATAAAGGAATGCATGTCTCAAAAAGTTGTGACTATGCTTAAGTCTGGCTCCACTGAAAAAACAAAAAACAAGAACCATTATTGCAATCTTCAATTACTGATGAGTCCATCTTGTAGATGTCGCCGTTTATGGCGCAAGACATTACATGTTCTTTCTCAAGCAATTATGTTTTTTAATAGTTATTATGTTATTTCAACAGATTGAAAATGACCAATGCTTTCCTCATTGGAAAAAATGTATGAAGAATTTTTCATTTAAATGTCTCATAAAAATGTATTGATTTTTAACATTTTGAAATGAAGATTTATCTTAAAAAGGGTACAAGTAACATTTTAAACTCGTGTTGTATTATTCTAGGAGTGCATTCCCAGGCACCACAACAGGGCAGACATAACAACAAAGAGTTGAGTTAGGCAGCCATAAAGTACTACTGCCCCCTGCTGGATGATGTCGACCCTTACATTTTACATCATTACATGACATGTAAACTCTTCAGTCAGGTTTGTGAACTCACCTGAGGAACGTGGCCTAACAAAGCCCACAATGACTCAGCAGCGAGGGTCTTGACTCTGGAAAACTCCAACGTCTCAGTGTCCTGGCGGTCCAGCGCGAGGTACTGGCAGCCCAGGTAGTCCCCTTTCAGTAGCTCACCACCATGCAAAAGCACTACGTCCCACGTTCCCATCTTCCTGAGGATGCCTCGCGCCGAGTCCAGCTGCCTGTATGACAGATGACCTGCAGAGCAATAAAAAAATAAAAAGTACAACTGAATTGATTGAACTTGGTAAATTTAATTTCATAAATTAAACTTAAGACTAAAAATGTGATTCTGCAAGCTCTTTGAAGACCACGAGGGTTTGAGTGATGATATACATTTTTAAAGCCTGAAGGATCCATTCACCTGAGATCCAGGAGGGAGTCAAAGCATCAGATATCCAGCGCATATAACCCTCTTTGAAAGATTTGAGGAACTCATCTATCTGGCTGTAAGGTACCAGCTCCCTCCTCTTCATCAGCTCCTCATCCAGCTTAAGGTCGGGGGAGAGAAAGATGACTCTGGGGAAGAAGAGACTGTTGCGTACAGGTACTCCGCTCCTCTTCAAATGACTGCATAATTGAGCCGTTTTGCGCTAGAAGAGACAGTTGAACATAATGGAGAAAAAAATAATTATGTCTACTTTTCTTTTTTGTCTTTAATGATACCTATAGCATACTAGTATATCTTATACTGTTTCCCTGGAAAAAAAACTTAAAGTCCTTCATTTTGTCATTCAATTACTAGCATGTAATCTCTGACCAAACAAGTTATTGACACAGATAAGCTGACGTTTGTGGCACTCCAATGTGCACTCCATATGTTTTCCTGAACATATGGTTAGGAAATTGGATAAAAAAGGGCCTCAAATGGGCTTTTCCATGGAATAACAAAGGGCCCCATTCTAAATACTTTAATACTGTAGGTTTGATACATGAAGATCTGCATAAAAGGTGGGACCCATATGGATCCTAGATGCCTGGCTGTCTTGCTTAAGTTCATGTATGTGGCATTTGGCAGACACTTTTATCATAAGTGACTTTCATATGATGACATGACATTGCAGTAAATAAAGTGGTTTATCACACAACACCCTGCTATACATTTTTTTTTTCTGTGCTTTTCTACCATTCTACAAACTTGTCAAATCCTTCGTAGCATTGGGCAAAAAATAAAATAAAGATAACTAAAAAGGACATAAAATACATTTTAGGGACCAAATGTTTTGGTCATGTATACATGACCTCCATTATAATTACAATTGGAGGCTTTCAAAGAAGAAGAAAGGCTGGTAACCAGTGACCCTAAAGGCAAGGGAAGTGATGTAACCTCAAGTGTATCTGCAGACTGAACAATTTTACCAGTGCAGCTTGTGTTTGCCAGAATGGTCTTCTAATCAAGCTTCCTGTCATACTGAAGTATCTATAGAAATGTAAATGAGTGACTCCTAACAGACACAGCAACGTCAGGTCACAGCTGTGTTTAGGCACCTGCCTGCTTTCAGCCCCCCGTACCGCCTCCTCTGTCTGTGAATGCAATTATAAGAGTGCCCACTTGTGAAGTTTAGGTAGCCCTGATGCAGTGTTTGAAATTTCCATATAAATTGTTACAGTGACACAGAGTCTCTTAACCCTGTAGCAGTTTGTATGAATTCAGTGGTTTAGATAATTAATTGGACCTTGAGCTTAAGTATGCGAGACAAGCGCCTTTGTTTTTTTTTTTGTTTTTTTCTGAAGCAATGTTCTATTAATAGAATGTTTACCGTGAGAGCTTTGAGGGGATCTTCAACCTGTTCAATGTGAGTATTGGTGAAATTCTCGTCTTTGTCTTTCACTTGCACATGCCAGTTTTGCTTGTGAGCACACACTGTCCCACTCCGGGGATTTACATCCATGCAGAAGATCCCATGAGCTGAGAGAAAGAAGTTAAACAAAGGTGAATGTCAAAATCATCCTTTTGTCCATTTATTTTTTTCTTTTGTTTATTGTTTTTCCACAATTTGTTATGTGACTTCCTTCTTCCAAATTAATTTCTTTCCTCAAAATTCTATGCATAACCTTTTTCACATCCCTGTACAAAAAATGAATAACCAACATGAAAAGTTACACTTTCAAACCTGTCAGGATGACCATGTTGATGTCATCTTTGGCGGCTTGATGCTGTTCAGGGACACGAAGATTGCAGTGTACATCTTCCTTCCTTAGCCCAGTGAGTTTTCTGCAGAAGACGAAACCACAAGATCTTAATTGGATCTACTCTGCACAGGTAAATATAAAAGTTACCTATCAAAGTTCTTTAGTTCTGGCTTTCATTAACATGACAAAAACACCTTGTGATAATATGAGTTTGTTGACAAGACTGAGGTTTTTGGATTTTGATATTCCACTCAATACAGGATATACCACTGTGATGATGGAACTTTTGCTGCAATTAAGGCTTTAATAACATGCATGACACGATTGATTTAGACAATTAAAGTCTAATACGCAAGCCCTCGAGGGCCGGTGTCCTGCAACTCTTAGATGTCACCCTGGTCCAACACACTTGAATCCAACAGCTGAATCACCTACCAAGTGCAGACAAGTTCTCCAGACTCCTGCTAATGACCTCATTATTTGACTCAGGTGTGCTGAAGTAGAGATACATCTAAAAGTTGCAGGAGACTGGCCCTTGAGGCCTGGAGTTGCCCACTCCCGGTCTAATATGAGGCCTGTACAGTGACAGTCCTTGAAGAAGATTAAACCTCTCATTGGTTTGATTATCTATAGGATTGAGTATCAGCTCAGCTGATTAATGAGAGAAATAATAACGGACTTTAAATATACTCCAACAAATATTGAGGATTATTTCTAGAAAAGGATCAGTATGAAGGAGTTATTTCATTGTTGACAAGAGTCCAGTCACTTGGTGGCTGGTAAGCTATCTGATTAGAGGAGAGAGTTAGTTAAATTCACTATATTTAGTTCATGGCACATTTAAAAAATGAGTTACACATTTATCCTATTTTGTAAAATCAATACATCGTGTGACATCAAACTTACATGACATGTTGTAAAAAGTCGGAAAGGCTTGGAAGCTGCTTTATGCTTTGCTTTTGAGCACTTTCTGAAGCTTTGTGGGGAAGGTGAAAATGGGCCAAGAGATTTCCAAACTGAAGCATTCTAGATTGTATCAGGACAAAAGACATGAAGTTAGAACACATTCTCACATTAGTGTGTTGTATTTAAATTGCCCTGCAAAACTGCTCATACTGAACAACATTTGAACACTGTTCTGTTAGACGCCAGATGTTCTGGACATTATTTTATGAAGTAACCCTGCTTCAAACTTCCTGTCAAGTTTTTCTCTGACCTCTCTGCTGTGTTCCTGTGTCTTCATAGAAATTTTTGTTGCAAGACGTTTTCTAACAAACATCTGAGGTTTTACAGAGTAGCTGGAGTCCTATAGATTTTACATCAGGGTGAATTCAATTAATTTCATTGAACTCTATTTGGGGAGTATTGGAGTAAAGAGGACTAAATGCACAAGCCAGATTTTTTTTAATTATTTTTTTTAAGTATTTCAAAACCAAGTCAATAACTTTATGTTTGAGTTGTGCAATCATTTACCACATTTAAGCTTCGTAAGTCACATGTTTTTGCCTCATCATGCCTTTCTGCATCATATTTATGCTAATGGAGCAGGTCAATAACGTTTAGGGAGAAAGAACACGCTCAGTGGAAAAGTGATGTCCAACTATATAACCTTCTCGGTCTTGTTGAGGCCACTTGGCTATTTGAACTTGGGGAAAACAGAGAGGATTAGAACAAAGAACCCATGCGTGACACACACACGCTCTCCAGGAAACAAGCTATACTTACTTTTCTTCTCTTTTTAAGGATTAAACCGCTTCGGGGAGAGGAAAAGCTTTCAGTGTGACATCTTTCCGACCTCTACACTCAAACTATTTTCTCCTAAATGCTGAGTAACTCTACCCAGGAAAACTGTTTCACAACTTAAGCGTCCCCAGCTGCTGCCTTCCCAGCTGGACCAACCAAAACGTTCCTGGAAGAAGTAAACAACAGACCACGTGCGCCACCTGCAGAGTCATATTTCTGCCACGACGTGACGTCAGAGAGGACGTCAGTTAGTCTCGCAGTAACGCAAGGCGCTAACTAATGGACTTATGAACGTGTGGCAGGTCATTATAGCATAGAATCAAAATACAGTTCTGTTTGCACTTTATTTTCCAGAAACAAACAAACAAAAAAAAAGTTATTATCAAAATGTCTTTCTGCTTATGAAGAACTGAAATCACAAATATGTAAAATATTCCAAATGGTGAGTTTGCTTGATCAACAGCTCTCTATTATTAGCCTTTGTGAAAGTGCTTGTTATAACTTTGAGCTCTATGACAAGAAAGTCGCTGAGTTGGTAATACTTGGGTGACTACAGTATTAACTCCAAATGTGTAGATATGACCTGGAGGATGGGTCTGTCAGTCTGACCTCTCACGGCAGAGCAAAAGAGGACAGTGGTTGATTTTTAGACTTTTGTTCAGGTAGATAAAATCAGTGGATAAGACTGACTTCACATGGAAGCATCTGCTTATCTCCAAAAATGAAGAAAATCTGGGCCAATTTATCAGTGTACTCCTACTTTTTAGTCAGTCTTTAAGTCACTAGGTAAAATTCAGTCCACCTAAATCTTTGTCCACATGTGCAATTAATATGTACATAGAGCTGTTCTGTAAATAGCATCATCCCAAACACAACACATTGAAGCGCCATAGCAGTGACATCATGCTGTGGGATGCTTTTGGCTTCGTTTGGCATTGATAATAAAATGGATCAAGCTTATTACAAGGTAGCCCTGGCAGGAAACCTGTAAAATGTTTCAGTTCAAAAGAATTATCTAATAATTAGCAAGAATGAACAGGCAAAAGAAAAGTAAAGCAAGAGGAGATATTATATATTATAGATATATATTTCAAATTAACATAAAGGTGAGCAGCATATGGGATAAATGCAAAACATAAGAGTTGGGTAATATGAGGAAGTTTTCCAAAAAATCCAAATATTTGACTTGTTCTAACTTGTTTGAAGACAGAGAAGAAATGAAGCTTGTTTTTTTTTTTTAATCTCATTCTCATAGATAGTTGGTAAGAACACATGCTGGCACATCTTGCATGAGCCTGCAAAGAGGATATTACAAAAATGATGAAGAATATTTAATTCAGTAGTAAATGCGCTGCAAAAATCTCAATGTGGTGATAAACAATATCCGGAGAGCAGAAAATGCTGTGAAAGAGCTTAATATCAAAGCCAGATAGCCAAATCAGCTCATATGGACTCAATGGAAGCCAATAAATAGAGGCACTCTGCCTCTCCTGACCTTCACTTCTGGTTTAGATTGAGCCGATAAAACAGGCACAACCTCAATAAAACCCATACAATGGAGTGAAATAAATAGATATTAAATTAAAGCAGAGGCGATAGTGGCTGAACTGCTGTTGGAATTCAATGACAAAAGCCCCTTTGTGCTGTTTAATACAGTGTAGAATCACCACCTTATGATATAGTTCCAATCATTTTCATCTCTTGCCTTGATATATCAACACGTATAATCATCTTGTGTTTGAACTCGCAAATGACACATATATGAGTCGCGGGCCATGCTCCAATGGTTTAGCTTTTCTGTTGGCATTGATATCAAATTCATCATATTTCTTATCACTGACTGCCTGCAGGAGGAATTTGTGATGTCATTTTCTGTCTTGCATAAACTTTTTTTTTTTTTTTTTTATGTTTTTGTGTTCGGAGAAATGTAATTTTTTTTATGCAGACCTTTAAACTGATTGAATAGCCAGTTCTTTTAATGTCCACTGCCTTCTCCAAGTGGTCCTTGAAGCATTTTGTCCATTGCCTGCGTTAATCCAATTTTCACCTAATGCACCTGGAGAGCTCATGGAGTGCCAGAGGGACATTATCAGGCGTAATTAGACAGCGTTTGAACTCATGGGATTATTATATGGGTGATTTACAACCTAAGCAGAATAATTTGTAGACTGACAATAATACACATTTCTTTCTAAGCTACAAATCTTTCTACAATTTCATTTGGGAATAATAACAAAACCATCAAAAAAATAATCAGTGGCACAATTAAGAGTACCTCCAAAAATTTCTATCGGATAAATATAACTAAAGGATTTTTAAAAATAATTTTTGGATCGTTTTAATGTGATTGGAGTTCAGAGAAACATTTAATATGCAGTTCAGGACATAAAGGGAAGTGGAGGCCCATTTCTTTTAGCCACTAATCAAAATGGGAAAGGCAGGAGAGCAAACCAGTCAAATAGGTTAGATGTGTGTTGACATGTTGCTTCTCAAAAGACTCTAGCCCTAAAGCACTCATCTTTAGGCATGTTTTGACTCTCAGACCAAGTATGTTTGTTCCCGGAACTTAATTTTCTGTTACCTAGCCATAGAAAGATGTATTGTTGTCTTGTTTATTGAGACAGCATCAATTGTGATAAAAGCCATGTTTTCTAACTATAACTTGTAATTGTTTTACAACAGTTACACCGTGAAACCATATTACATTCCCTTTAAAGTCAGAAAAATGCTAAAACTTAAGTCCCAGAGGAATATCAAACAAGCACCCTGATGCAAAAGCACCTCAAATCACAAAGATATGTTGAGCAAAAGGTTCTTGTGGTTGCTTTTATTTGTACATTATAAAGCATTTTAAACCTTAAAATGTTACTTTAATAAAATATTTGATTTATCACCACAAGCAGCAGTAAACAGACGCTGATGAAAATATTTAGTTAAGAGAAAAATTTATCTGTGGAATAGGAATATTTTAAACTGACACAAATGACTTATAATATTCAAAAATTCTGACCAATTCAGACCTGCCTTTTATGAGGAGTAGCATCGATTTTGGGGGATGATATGAATTAATGATATCAGTAAAGAAGAAAAGGAAGATTTTTTTTTTTTTGTCCACCAGAGATGATTTTTCAAATAGCCACATCTCATTTCCAGAATTAATGTCTGCATGACATCACTAATGCTTGCCTCACTTATTTCTGATCATTTCCACTGCATTATTAATATGATAGATTCTCTATATGCTTCCTCAAAAAACGTTTTATTTTCCAAGCAGATTAGGACATTTTTCAGACCGACTGCCTCAACTGCACAGCGTGATTTCAAACCTGAAATCAAATTTATAAACTGGGTATGCACCAGGATTAGCTCAGACAAATACAGTATTATACCTATTTTCAACAGTTTTTTTTAATAATGTAGCTCAAAAAGTACCCGTGCAGTAAAATGTGATCCCCAAGCAGAACTACAAAACAGATTCAATAAGTCTGTCGTTCAATAAATCTGAGATAGTAATAGGTCCAAAGAAACTATTACGAGTTTGACCCCAGAGAGCCATTTTTTGTGTGTAGCTTGCCTCCATAATAGGTTCTGCCAAATGAAGAGGTAGTTAGTATGCTAAAGTTTAATTGTTCAATTATGGCTGGATATGAGGGGGGACCTTGTTGCCCTTTCATCGTGTTTGAAAACAGCGCGGAGCGTCACGTGCCACATATTGTAATTGCCGGCAATTACAAAGAGAGCCCTCGATGTAAACAAGGCCTCACTGAAAAGCCTTTCCCACCTGCTTTGTGCAGCTGCGTGCGCCAAGGAGAGGCTCCAATCAGTCTGAAACAGCAGCGGAACAAGGAGCGCAACTCGCCAAGGATCGACTGCATGAAAACAAGCAGCACAAGTACTGCAGAGTACAACGTGTTAAAAAAATATTATCACAGAGTAAACAAGAAAGCAGTGAAGGGAAACTATTTGCACTTTAACTGTAAGCTGACCTTGTGAAAATCTTTACAACACCAGTTTCAAATAATAGGGAATGTGCAGGGTATGCACAAATTATTTATTTTAATATTTTTCATTGTGTCATTTAAAACTGTTGTTGCTCAACCACCTGACTTTGGTTGCTTAAAATCAAAATGTGCTATGAGGTATGATGTAATCTATTATGCAATGATAGATCTATAGTCAGTTTAAATGATTGTGCAGTTTATCAGTGATTAGAGTCCATCATAACCTTTTAAGGGGCCCAGATGGGAAACCGGGAGACAAATGAGGGACCGCTTTACTCTCAACCAGTTCCTTTTTAGCCATATGATGGGTGTCTGCAATACCATGTGCCCAATTTGTGATTGGTTTCAACAGAACAAAGGGCTAAAGTTTGAGTTTGAAAGAGGGAATGTCTACTGTACAAAAAAAAAAACCTTATTCTCAGGGGCAAGGACAGAATAGGTTAAAAATATTTCATCAGAGAATCAGCCAAGAATCCAGAGATCCACACCTGAAGTGGGAGAATTTGTTGAAACAATAACTAGTAGTTATACATTCTGCAAGTCTGACTTTTATGGAAGATTGGCAAGAGAAAAACTACGACTGAAATAAAACCATGAGACACATGTTTTAGTTTTGTTTCTTTGCTTTTTTTATATATATAAAAAACATTTTTGCAAAAGCCTTAAAGGGATTAATTGTTTTTTTTTTTTTTTTTACAATTAACATGTTATCAGATTCAAGTATTGCTTTTTATAACATTATTTCCAATGCTGTGATGAATCTTCTTCTGGGCAATAAATAGCAAAAACAAATCACCTTTTTGTTGAGTGATTTGTTAAACCAGAGCAATAACAACATCTACTTTCATTTCTTTACACAGCAAATGTCTCTTTCATGTTCTTCCAACCTGGTCTCACAGTCTTAAACAAAACTACCGCAGTGAATGTCACCAAACAAGGACAGTTTCTTCTTTCTCTTACACTGAAAATTCCTCATATCATCTCCACACAGATGAGCAATTTGTCTGTCATGACGGCTTGGATGATCGTTCGACTCTGGGCCTATTGCACTGACAACACTGTTATTAGAGGTAAGTCGAGCCAGCCGTGAATGAATCTGCCTTCTGTTCAGAAGGCCGAGGCTCTTTTCAGCGATTAATTCGATAAATATATTAATTATGAATCTGGATGACAGTACAATCAGATTGTCAGGCTTCCAGACGTGGCCTTTTGTGATAATTCAGCTTTGAGATCGGGCTCTCCTCGGGTTTCAGGAGCTATCATTGCCGAGACTCAACCTCTTATCAGCACCTGACCCATTCACTCGGTAATTTCCTGTGTGTTGTAATTAAATGGAGGCTTTCTGATTGCAAGTGACTCCCTTTAAGAGGTGCTTCTCCGGTTTCAGGCAGAGAGGACGGTCAGTGGATTGGTTGTCTCCATTTTCGCCCTCTGTTGGACTCAAAGCTAAGGAGAAAAAAAAAAAAAATCCTTGAATTTCACAGAAATTTTATGTTGCAGAATATCACATCATTATCAATGAAAATAATGTGGTTTGTAAAGCATTGTACAACATTCCTCTTTTCAGGCTTAGTTCAAGATTCGTCAGACAAGATGGAGACAACATTCAAAGTTGGTTTCTGAGAAAAAAACAAAGTTAAGCTTACAAAAGAAATATCACAACTCTTACCCATTGGTTGATGTAGAAATGTACCAGTCGCTTTCGCCCCCCTAAAACAAATGAATGGAGACAATGTTAGGATGGCTGCTATGTTATAGTCTAATCAGTCAGGGGAAAACTGCTGATTTGACAGTTTTGTAGCAGACGCTCATTGACGGCCTCCACAAGACGGGCGAGCCCGATAAAAGGTAAATACTAAACAAACTAGCTGCTAAGTGAGTTACAGCTTTTCCTTCTACTGAGCTTTCCATTATGCATTTACACTCTCTGCAGAAGGTTTTTCAACGTACTCTGCTTTTAAATGTTGTCAATAACTGTCTGCTGAATTTTAGGTTTTCATTAAGGGCGAACCTAAATCATCAAAACTAACAGACAGAAACACATTTTAAGTGTTTATGTCTGTTAGTTTTAGATGATTTAGTCAGAGTGCAGTACAAATGTATTGCACTCTGTGTGCAATACATTTGTACATGACTTCAATGATATTCTAATATATTGAGACGCACCTGTATCTACTTGCCTTTAAACAACTCAGTCCCTGAAGCAGACGCAGAAATTAGCTCTGAAGAGCTGCCCCCGATGACACTCAATATTTCCCCGCTTCTCTCTTTCTCGGCTCGTCCCTTATAATTAAACTCACTTCGTTTTCTATGCGCCCCGTGAGCGTCATTAATTCAGAGAATAGACCCATTATGGAGGTTGCCGCTCCCTGGGTAGCACTGAGGAAGAGGTGGGGCGGTGGCTTTTCAACATTAATGCCCCCCTACCCATGTGTGCTGGCTATTAATCTCAACAAGCAGTGAAGTGGCTTCATCACAGCTGCAGCAGCGGCCTAACGTTCCCAAAGCACAGGAAAAGTCAAATATTTAGTCCTTGGTTCATTGTTATGACCTCTGACCTTAAATCTGCTGCCAGTTGCTCATTCAAATTTCTCTTACAGCAGCCTTATACAAACTGGAATTAGTTACTTGTTGCGATTACCTTCTGTGATGAAAACGTTTTCCATAATGCAGTACTTCAGCCCATCAAAGTGCTTCTTGGCTTTTACCTTTTACTTATTTTTAAAGGTGCCAAATATGTCAGATATTCATAACCAGCTGCACATACAATTTACAAACTCATCCATCAACACAGCAGAAAATTAAAACGTCCTGATAAAAACCCAGCACTGATTTCTCTTTGTCACAAGGAGGCGCCGCAGGTTAAATTTCATTCACTTCAGAGATGAGCTTATATGTAATATTGCAATATTCCACTAGGAGGTAGGAGTGCATAGTTTAAGGACTGAACTCATGAACCTCAAAAGATGTTCTTTTTTTTATATATAAATAACCCGCCCACTGGAATAAAAAAACGAGTTTCCCATCTTTTGTTTTTTGGACTTGCGCAAGAGTATCGCAAAGATTCAGATGAGGTTGCTATGCATAATTTAGCTTCATCATGTATCTGAGTAATTACGAACAGCTTCCTTCACATTCCTTTAGATGATCTTATCCTTCAGGGAAGAGATCAGGTTTCCATCTGTAAGCTGTCACATGTGTCACAAACCATTACATCACAATCATAGAGCTGCAGCTTCAGAGGAGACACACAAAACCAGAAGAGAGGCCTTAAATGGTTCAAGGGGCACAAACTCTAATTACCCTCTCTTTTACATGTAATCACTGTTCTAATAAATTCATCTCCTGACATTAATTTATGTTCTCATCTTCGGTGGGAATCCGTATGTGCTGGCTGACTCAGGCTGTTAATAAAGGAATAATTAAGCTTCAGCATTTATAATTAGAGATTTTCCTCTCAGAGGTGAATGAAGCGGTGGTTAAAGCTTTATCAAACTACTGTGAAATCGAGTGAAGTTGGTGGATTGACCCTGTGAGTATATTAGAACAGGGAATGAGAAAACTGACTTTCTTTAACTAGAAAAGCTATTTAAGGAGAAGAAAATCACAGAAAAAAAAAAAAACTCAGACACAATTCAAGCTTCATCTCTTGTTTATTTTTTGGATGTGCAAGCTTCATCTCTTGTTTATTTTTTGTGCATGTTGGCCAAAAGGTTCAGCTTTGAATCACCTGACCAGTGTACTGCCCACATGTCTGCTTCTTCTACATAGCTTTCGGGAAAATATTAACTGGGCACTTTGTGGTACATTTTTACTGCAAAGCTTTTTTTTTTTTTTCTTACTCCAAATAATTTATTTCTTTCAGAAACACACGAAAACAACACCCACTCCATCACAAAGAAGATATTTAAAAAATGGAAAGGCACACACAACACATCATGCCGAATAAACATAGATAAAAATGACTTTTATACAGTTGGAACTATATATTTGCATATCTGATTTAAAAAGATTCTCACTCCTTTTCCTAAAGGTTTCACAATAAGCTGGCCTTTTCCTTTTTCTGGCTGATGAGGTTACCTACATTTTTAGGTTAATAAGAATAATAAGAAAGATGATTTTAGGTTGCAAGGATAATATAATTCAGACCCAATAATATTTTCCTGTTTTGAGTTTCATCCTTTCAGTAGGATGTGCTGGAATTCCTCAAACGGAGAGGCATCTAGGAAGCATACTGATAAAATGTCTGAACCGGAAGAGCAGCTTCACCAAGGTCCCCCTCATGTTTAATGCTGAATCCGGCCATTATATAGAGGAAACTTACTTCAGGATCCCAGTCAATACATTTCATGTGATGATTGTTTCTGAAATTAAGTGAAGCACAGGCTTTACAGAGCAATTAAGAGTGTACTGTGACTCAAATAAAGCTGTGAAAGAGTCTCACATTTGATTCACTAAAATAGTTTAATATGTTTTGTGTTTTGAATTTGGGCAAAACTCCCTCTGAAATAAAACTGCACGTTTTCCTTTGCCAGTGTTAGCCAAGCTTTAACTCATTCCACCTCTTTTTTGTTTGGTCCAACAGTAATACATTTGATTATAAATCTGACAAAATGCTCCACAATCTGGGCAGCAAATGTCACAGAAAACTTTTCATCTAAACGCTGTGATAACAGCCTAATCAGACATTCTCCGTGCACAAACAAAGCAGCTTGAAGTGCCATGTCAGCACCCAGAATAAAATCTCCTGTAAAAGCAAAGTTCTTGTAAGAATCGCCCATTTGTAGCCTTCAGAACGCACTGCCAGCACTCTGCAGCTGAAATTAAAAAACGTGCAGCGTGTTCAGCGCTGATTGTGAACTGCAGATGGCAAGCTCAGATTTGGTGCTGGGTTTCCTCAACATTGGCTCAGCTAATGCAACGAGACGAGCCTTAGATTGTGTTTGGATGGTGCACTGCTAAGCCTCAGCATATACAGCTGGAGAACGAGGATAAAGCTCTTATCAGAGAGGCTTTTTTCATGTGGTTCTTTGAGTTTTATGTGACAGTCAAATGGTAATATTGCAAATGAAACATGAGTAGAAGCGAATACCTTATTGAATAGAAGCTCATTTTAAAAGTACCAAAAAAATGTTTTTTGTTTCGAAACGATTTAAAATGCTAATACATTATTGTCATATTTGTTCAAATCAGTCATTTGCTAAACAGTGTTTCAAAGTCTCTATTATATGAGTTTATTATTTTTGATAGTATGCACATGTTGTTTTTATTATTTGTGTAAATCACAACAAAAAGCAACACGCGTCTGCTGCCATACTTTTATGGGCATGAGGTGCATTTTCACGTACTTGTTTTGTTGCCAAGCAGCTCAAATGTTCTTTTATTTGAACAAAGCACGTGGTCCTAGTTAAAGAAAAATTAGTGTTTCGCAGACTCCTCAGGTTAATGTGTACATTGTGGGGACAGAAAAAGTCATCATGGAAACTTTGTGACCAGAAGATGCTACTCTTTGCAACAGTTCTCCTCCAATGTCAAATGGTTTTGTATCACACTGTATTACACTGTAAAGATTTGTTTCCACATCCTTAATCATTGTCCCATTTTGAATCGGGGCCAAGAGAAAAGAGCCTCTGACTCAAATCTTTATACCCCAGAGGGACATGAAATCGTTGTGTACTAACTAAAAGCTCCTCAACACGTCGATCAGTGTAAAATAACAACACCCCATCCAGAGCCGGTCCAAGGCAATGCCAGCTAAGTGGCTGGTTAGAGCACCAAAGCAGCTGGTTTTAGAAAAAGTAATTTCTATACTATTCTCACAGTTGGTACACAAAAATTTATATTTTTCTGCTGTTGGTTGCTGTCACTGTTGGGGAAGTAATAAGATATCAAATTTGTTCATTTGTGTTCTGTAATGTTTTGTTTATCAATTGATGTTACTTTTAAATAGTTAAAATACTATGACACACCACACTTAAATACCATTCTGCATATCAAAATTCGATTATTCTTATTATTTTTAGTTTATTTTTATTTGGTATGGTTAAAACCAATAGCCTCACTAAAACTGGCTAGTTACAAATGTCAGTAATGATAACAGGTATGTTGCACACATATCAGTAAAGTAGCTTAGTAATGATGAAGCATCTGGTTGGTATGGTTAACATGTCGCTCTTGGACCAAAAGCTTGGACCGGCTCTGCCCCAATCACAGCGTTACATGTAAAACTTTGTTTCAGTGGCATAGGACAGTACCTTTATTTTAATAAAACTCCATCACTGGCTTTTTTCACATCCAATTCTGTTGCGAAATTGTAATGTTGCAGTGATGCTCCATAAATAGCATTACTTTTGTAATGTTCTGATTCACACGGCTTTGTACTCCGAGGGCTCAAACCCTTGGCAACCTGCCATGCCTTCTGATTAAATCAGGTTATAATTATTTAGAATTGAACCTTGATTCCCAGATGTCCAGTTGATATACAGATCCAAATAAATAAAAAAACAAGACTATGTTGTCACATTGAAAGTAATGTAATTGGTCAGGATGCTGCATTACATCCTTTGTTTAAATAAACATGCCACTGAGATGTCAGAAGTGACAGGATGTCCCACACAGTGTATTTCATTTCCTAATTTTCACAGTCAATTACCAATTATGTTTTTGTAAGCATGTTTTTATTGGTCTGATATATTAATTCAGTCTTAATTTAACCTTAAATATTGTGTTTCCATACAAGAGATGAAAACATCCATCTGTGTATAATTTATATGTACACAGACACAGACACATACGTGCACAAGCATGTGCACACACATGTGCACACACATGCATATATATATGTGATATATATATATATGATGGGTACCATAAATTGTCATCTGTATACAAATCTCCCAATTGTTTATTTTCTTGCAGCGTGATTGCATTTCTTTGTGATTTATTATGCAAAACTATCTGCAAAAGATCTAAATGGGCTGCATGCTGGAAGTAAGCTGATATTTTGTGAAGTAGCAGTAATAAAAAGAGTAAAAGGGAAAACAATGACAGAAGCACAATCATGTGCGGACATTTAATCACAGGAAACACCGTTTCTGTGTGTGTGAGATAACATATTTATCAGTAGGAAGAAAGCCACATTATACCAGTGATAATAGGGTTGATCTTCAAAGCATAACTCTGTTGTGGAAAAGCAACCGTGTTTTGTTCAAACAAGCAGACAGGGTCGATCACAGGATGTAATCACACAGAAAGACACATCTGAAGGTGGTGTTTAGTGCCTTTCATCTTCAAATGGATTCTAACAGTCTCATCAAGCCAGAAGCTGTCCTGATCTTTCATTGACTCAGCCGTACACTAATTAAGGCCTGTCTGATGAGAGCAGGTAGTGCTGCAACGGAAAAAAATAAAGTCCATCATGAGTCCTTCAAAACTCTAGTTTGTTGCCATTGATTACTGTAATTTTAAATATCGAAAAATTAAGCCATTTAATTGCCAATTAGTGAAATGTAATTATAATGCCGGCCTAACACAGCGATGTTGCACATGCTTCAGAACGCTGCGCTGTTTCTAAGTGCTACAACATATTGAGGATTGGGTACATGCAAGCTATAGAAGCGCAGCATGATTGCAGTTATGATGACTAAGCCAGGAGGAGCAGCAAGCTGGCCTCTCAGCATTATTGTTAGCAGTGTCAACACCTTCACTTCTCCTTACTTACAGGCTGACATTTCACTCGTTTTGTATAAAGCTTCTTGTCTGAGCGAGTGTCCCTCCTGTCTTCACCACTGAGACCTTTGCAGGCTGCATGACTGCAGTGTTAACAGTGCATATGGTTTAGAGTACATGCTTTCTAAACTCGTGCTTCTGCAGGGCCCTGCTATTTTTCATCATTCTTTCCAGTGTCTTACTTCAATACCCAAGATTGTCTGTGAGCAGCAATTTGCTTTCGCGTTGTTGCTTTTGCACTTTGTTGACCCGCTGTGGTCATATGGTGTAGTGTGAAGAAGTTCAGTGGGTGTGAATACTTTTGCATGGTGGAGAACTGTATTAAAATCCATCATAACTTTCAGATAGAAGTAGAGTCAGGAGGAAATAAAAGCAGAATTGTGCACCTAGGTTTTAGGAAAGTTTGCCCATCGAAGGGAAGTCGAGTGTGGAATCAAAACTGGCAGCGAATTCAAATCCACTCTGTTGCAGCATAAAGGAGGAGCGCTGCAGGCTCTCTGTCATTCTACAGTCTCTCATAGTCAAGTCCGTCAGTAGATTTCCTGACAGGAGACATTATCCTCAAAAATCGACGGATGTTGCGCCTTCTCCTGACCGTACAAAACATTAACGATTCCCTATTGAAACCACATAGAAGAGAGCTCATTTAATTCTGTTCACTTAGAAAAACAACGATGATAAAACTAATACACACCGGAGGGGTTGTGTGTTTACCTGCTGCATTTGTCTCTTCCATTTCCATGTTCAAACATAATTTTAAGTTGGAAAAACAAAGATTTCTAAAACATCTCTGCAAGTGAGAATTATAAAAACAATGCTTTACCATCTATATAGGTTTAAACAATTGAAACATTACATTTTGCCAAGTGCATCAAAGTGTTGGTCAGTGCAACGTTTATTGTGGTTCACAACTGTGTAATGAGAAAACACATTGTTTAATATATATAGATTATAGTGGTATGTGTATTATGCTAATATAACATATCCACCTGTTCCCACTTAAAACTTGGTGTGTGCCTGGCTGCACAGTTCAGTGATGGGGATCTGGAAAGTGATCAGATAACTAAAACCATCAGTTCGCTGATCACAGTGACTGAAAGCACTGAAAGCCATGAGAGTGGTGATGGGACCGGAAGCTACGAGGGCGATGCTGAGGAATGCACAGGTGGGAGGAGCAGTGAATATGCGAAGAATGGCCTGAACAGGCTTGCTCTGTGCTGAATGGGGATGAAGACTGAAGCTCTGGAGACTAATGCAGCTGTAATGCATCTTCAGTTTCGGAGATGATGAATGCCCTGGGAAAGATGGTGACTGCTAACTGTTTGGAGAGGATGGCTGGAGTCCCAGCTTAGCCTGTGGATGTGACAGGATGTGACTCAAGCTGAGAGGAAACAAGGCACTGTCCAGGCCCACTGTAAAGTGAGTGAGACATGTTGACCCAAGGCTGGCAGAGAGGTGTGATGGCAGTGCCTAGTGCGCCATATTTCGGGTCGCAGCATGGAGGTGAATGTGGCTACGGAGACCCTGGAAGCTGCCAGGGCTGCATCTAGGAGTGTTGGACGTGCGCCGCTGGCTGACAGGAGACGTTAAGCTCAAGTGGGAAGCGTGGAACGTGACTGGATGGTGAAGACAGCCAGGTTGCCAGGGGCCAGACCTAAAGCTACAAACTACGTGTCGATTTAGAGGCGGACTCAAATGTATGCAGGTGGCGGGCGGACTCATAGGGAAAGCAATGGTTTAATAAAAAAAAAAAAAAAAAAAAAAAAAAAAAACAGTTCAAAACGTACAGAAGGAGGAACAAAACTGAAAACACATGGTGAAAACATGCAGTATGAGAGGATAGACTTTACAAGAAAAACAGGTAAAAACAGGGTAAGACAGTAATCTGAGACACAATAATGTAACAGAACGGGATTAATCAGAAAATAACTAGAAATATAAAATACTCTGTAACACAAAGCTGCTGAAATCCAGTCAAGTCAAATCTACACGATGTTTTATATGAGTGAAAAAATATACAACTTGACACTAACCAAGAAATCATGATCTGACATAAATTTATTATAAAAAGATTACTGATTAAACTTCAGCTTTAATAACATAAACTATATAATTGTTTAAGTTTAATCAGTAATACTTTTTTTAAACAAATTTATGTCAGATCATGATTTCTTGGTTAATGTCAGGTTGTCATAAGAAAGACATTTTGAATTATGTCAACTTTGTATTAAAAGTGTCTTGATTTACCGAATGACACTTTATGACAACAGTCATAAATATTCATGAAGACTTGTTCATGACAGGTGTTATGTCACGTTTATGACAGTGTCATGACAGTCTTTTTCACAAGCCGTCATATAAAGAGTTACCCAGAAATGCACATCATGGGAAACGCTGCATTGTTATATAATTTTTGCTCAAGTGTTGTTTTACTAATATGTGTCAAGTGGGTGACTCATGCTTAGACATACAATGCTTTCCAGTGTTTGCACCCCTCTACAGAATTATAATCTTTACAACAGAAACTGAATACTCTGTGAGACTACAGATCATTTCTTACCTACCTTTTGATTTGGTATGAATATTTATGTGTCTTGCTAAATACCCTTATAATATTGGTTAAAGATAAGTAATAACTATCCAAATGCAAAATCCACCAAAACACTACGCGTTTGCAGTCTTTACAAAAACATTTTACAATTTACTCAAATTTCATAAAATGTATTTTCTACTTGTTCTCAATTACCAATACATGTTGGCTATATTAAAGATGTTTTTTTACTTGACAAAACTAAATCCATGTGTATGAAACATTATCTTCATGCACTTCTATTTAATATGGTAAAAGGCCGGATATGAGTGATTGTGTGTTTTGCAAAACATCGTAGAAAGGAAAAAAAAAAAGCCCTAAAATCAATCAATCAAAGCTGTGTTTTCTCACCTATGCACGTTACATAATCCATCACTCATTATCCTTCAAGCTATAGAGACTGATCGCTGGTGCTAGTGTCTGTGGAGCTGACATTTACTCATGAAAAGAATAATTAACAAAACACCTACAAATAGGTGCACCTGTGCCTGAGATCAACTGGTGGCACTGTGTTGATAAGGCCTGACAAGCATGACAGTGCCTGACTGTGTCTTCCTTCAGAGACTGAGTTACCCATAGCATGT
This sequence comes from Poeciliopsis turneri, assembly GCA_922788865.1. Classification (NCBI taxonomy): domain Eukaryota; kingdom Metazoa; phylum Chordata; class Actinopteri; order Cyprinodontiformes; family Poeciliidae; genus Poeciliopsis; species Poeciliopsis turneri. The sequence goes on along the minus strand of CAKLNU010000118.1, from coordinate 930,672 downwards.
TTAATGTATTTAAATATCAAATTATTCTGCAAATTCAGTTTAAACAAGGATTTGGCTGCTGGGAGATTCTCATGCTGTGATAACTTTGAGTGAAAACAACACCATTCATGGTTTTTACACATGCTGTGGTCTTAATGGTGTCACATTACTTAAAACACAAGGTTAAGTTATTTATGCTACTTACCACAGCAGTATTGACAATCACAGCACAATTATTTGACTCTGATCAGTGAATTTCCCTCACTTAGGGACATATTTAATAACATCCTGGAAAATCCTGCTACTCACAGAGTTTTTTTTATCCAACATGTCTAAAATATTTGAAAGAAAATGCAGCTTGGGACGCTTAAGTACCTAGCCACAATGCTACATGATATACTATTTAACGCACACATCCCAAAAGCGGAAACAAGAAGGGCTGTCTGTTAAACCCTAAGAAGTTTTAGAAGTACTTTCTGCCCGAATACACATGACAAAAGAATCAAGAATCTGCCAGTGGTTTTATTTATTTTTTATTTTATTTTTCACAAAATCTGTCACGCCACAACAAACATCATCTAACAGCTAAATTCTGCAAATACTTGAGATTTTTTCTAAAAATGTTTAAAAAAGCCTATTTTAAAGTAATGCCAGGTTGGCATCATGTCTGAGAGGCGATGCTAACGTCTAAAAAAGAAGTTATGTAATTTCACTGTTGGAGGCCTCAGTACACCTTGAAACCACTGTACAGCAGGAGTAGTTTCCAAACCAAGCAGCCAGCTTTGTAGGTGTTCAGCTTGCAGCTTGCTGCTTTGACACAATGGTGTCACATCCTTACTAATGAAATGCCACGTGTGTTTGTGCAGATAGCAATAACAATAACTCTTCTTCGCCCGCATCTCTGCCCTCTTACCACAGCATTTCATCGGGCTCCAGTGCCTTGTCGCTCACGTGCCTCAGCAGCAGCGTCACACTCTGACGAGTCCCATGTTTCAGAGGACCAATTCTCCACGCTTCTGGTCCAGAGCGGCAGCAGAGTGTGGGGGCGTCATCCAGCTTCTGAGGAAAAAGGAAGCTGCTGCTCCTTATCAATCCGATGAGGCAGATTTAACGAGAAAAGAAGTGATGATGACGAGGATGTGCAAGAGGGAAGGAAATAGACCCTTATAACTTGGACATCAACGCCAGTGTTACAGCAATCAGTTTGATTTGGTATGAGTTCTGATTAAATTATGCTGGTTTTTAAAAGGATTTGTTCTTTGGGGATTACAGACAATTCAGACACATTTCTTTGTAAACTGTAAACTGCTGCTGTGCAGTTTATATGAGTTGTTTGTGCTTATTGATATTCTTACAAGATTTTTTATTAGAATGTGATCAAAAGGTGAATGTGCACAGACCTTGTGACTATCAAAAGTACAGTTTGGAATTTCTGCGGTGAGAATCTGTTACATTGTTATGAGCAAGATGTATTATTAACACCTTCTGAACCTTTTCACATGTTATATGACTGACCAGTACAGAGTAGCGCATAATTATGAAATCGGATGAAAAGGATGTATGGTTTTACAAGCCAGATATAATGAGTTAGATTAAAGACAATTAGTGAACATATACAACGTTGTGAAGAGCTTAAAACACAGAAACTGGACGGGAAAGAAGTTGTGGAGAAGTTTATAACAGGACTGAGTTATGAACCAAATTCCTAATCCTAGAGTGTTTTGGTGAATTCTGTTCAGTCCATCAAATGCACCATTTTCCTCCTGCAGACCAACCAGTCTTCCAAACATGATGGATCAACACCACTTCTTCACGTTTGGATTGTGAAGTTGTGGTGTTGTTGTACAAAATGTAATAAAATGGCCATCAAGATTCAAACAGTTCAGTTTGAATCTTTTGTTCGTGTGGAATTTGAGAGGTTTCTAATTGTACCTGACTTAAAAACAAACGGTTTAACCCAAATTAAAGTCAGACAGTGAGAAACAAAGATGTTGCTTTTAGATGGCTGCAAATAAAAATAATGATTGTGTCACGGTTTATTTTGTGTTTTTATTTGTGAATAAAACATTTAAATCGTTGCACAACTAAAAAAAAGTAGTAAATCGTTGCACAACTATTCATCCAATGTTTGCATCTCTACTTTTATTCAAATTGCCATTTATATAGAAATATAAATGACGATTTATTTATTTATTCATTTGTCCCCCTTTTCTTTCTTACAGAATAACTTGAATTGCATTAAACGTGGCTCTGTAGCTGTTCTAGTATTCAGAAAAGATCGAGGACAAACGGAGCGGTCCACACAAGGAATTGTGCTGTGTGCACGGAGGGGTGATGCCTGGAGAGCGAGGCATCACAGGATGACAAACTCCCCACTGCAGGGCGCACCAGCTACTAGAACAGAGCAGCTGCGGCGTGAGACGCTTCCTGCAGCTTAGGGGTAAAAAAAAAAAAAAAAAAGTGGGGGGGGGACCTGCACTTTCTAATCCCGAGATTTACTTTAAACATGCTGGAAACCTTCTAACAACCTGCGACTCCAATACAATGTAGACGAGTAGAGGGAGGAGGTTGGGGAAGGGAGGCATCTTCAAGGCTGGAGAAATCTGAGGATGTATTTTCTTCTTTTTTTTTCTTCATTTATTTATTAATACAGTTCTTGAGGCGCAGACAGGATTTGGATATGCCCGCTAAAAGTGTGGAGAAGTGAGTTTTTTTGGGGGTGGGGGCGCGCAGGATGGACACTGCGGAGGTAATTCTCTCCGTGCTGGTAGTTGTGATCATCATAGTGTCGCTGCTGTCCAACGTCCTGGTGCTGATCTGCTTCCTCTACAACCCGGAGATCCGAAGACAGGTGCCCGGTCTGTTCAACCTCAACCTCACCTTCTGCAACTTGTTGCTGACCGTGGCCAACATGCCGCTCACTCTGGTGGGACTCGTCAGCAGGGCTCAGCCGGGGGGGGACGGCTTCTGCCAGATCGCGGGGTTCCTGGAGACCTTCCTGTCCACCAACTCCATGCTGAGCATGGCCGCCCTGAGCATCGACAGGTGGATCGCGGTGGTGTTCCCCCTGAGGTACCACTCCAAGATGCGCCACAAGGACGCAGCGTTAGTGCTCGGCTACACGTGGGCGCACTCCATGTCCTTCTCCACCGTGGCCGCCTGTCTCTCGTGGGTGGGCTATCACCGGCTGTACGCGTCCTGCACCCTGTCCAACGCCAGGGCGAGCAGCAGGACCCAGTTTGTTGTCTTCACCGTGTTTTTCCACTCCTTCACCTTCCTCCTGTCTTTTATAGTGTTATGTTTCACATACCTCAAAGTTCTTAAAGTGGCCCGGTTTCACTGCAAGAGGATCGATGTTATAACGATGCAAACTTTGGTGCTGCTTGTGGACATACACCCCAGGTGAGCTGCAGGATACACTTGGGGGGAAAAAAAGACAGTCGCACTCAATAAATTAGAATTTTATTGAAATCTATATTTATTTCAGTAGCTAAATAAAACATGATATAAATATGAATTACACACAAATGTATGTTTTTTTTTTCAATCCTTATTTTCAATTACTGATTTTTCACTTCAAAGTAAAGCCAGTTGTGTGACAGGCAGGATACTTGACTTTTGCTGTTTTGTACTGGGAATCTGGTTGCCTGATAACAGGCAACCAGAGTCATTATAGTGTCTGCTTATGCAGGACAGGACACACACACACACACATGCACACGCACTTACGCACACTCACAGGTGCACACACACATAAATTTAATGAGTGGAATTATTTATTTAAGTCTAAATCAGTTTTTGTCCTTTATGCACCGGTTTTTAATGTTTCTGAATCACTCTTGACCAACCCCCTTATTTATAAGAACAATATAATAATATATTTTATGTGCCTGCAGTTGTGAATTTACATTGAATGTCACAAAGGCAAAAGAATTCCAATTTCCCATAATGTAAGGAACTGATCACAACTAACTTCAGTGTGTTGGATTTAGATGCTTTATATGTGATAGACTGACATATTTATTTGTGAGGTGGTAGAAAAATTAGCCATGGTTTTCCATATTTATTTCACAAAGATCTGAACAGTGTGGTGTACATTTCAGGGTATTTGATACCCCTTAAATAAAAATCCTTAGCAACCAATTGCCTTCAGAACGTACATAATTAGTAACAAAATCCTTTTATGTGCATCTTAATGGTATAAATATAGTTGTTCTGTGAAGAAGAAGATTGTTGGGGAACATTAGTGAAGAAACATCTTAAAGACTAGGCAATGGAAACCATGGTAACTTGAGAGGTGTTGCAGAGAAACATAGCTCAGGTTTGATAATACAATATGGGAAATATTAGTCATTTCTGCATTATGTCGAGATAGACATATTGCAGTTTGCTTAAAGCCATGTATGGTGACAGAAAACATAATGAAGAACATGTTTTCTAGTCCAGAGAAGCAGCAACTATGTGATCAATGTGCAAAGACAATATTTGCAGCACAATGTATAACATTGCATATCGCCACAAAAATACAATGTTTACTGGGAAACATGACGGTGGTAAAGTTTAGATGAATTTGAATTTGTTGCAAATTTTGAAAGGTTGTCCTTCCAGTTTTTGCAGCGAAGAATGGAAAATATTGTCAGTCTATTGATGAGAGAAGCTGGTAGAGACCCCTGCCAAGAAACTTGCTCCTCTAGCTGCTTTGGAAGGTTGTTGTTCAGTGAGCTGACTCAGGGAAACTGAAAACAAATGCAGGCCACACTTTTCAGATCTTTTCAGGAACGATATTGAAAAGCATGTATCGCGTTTCCACCATTTGTGGCCTCCCTTTTCATTTAGGTATGCTTGAAGTAATTTGGCAACAAATTCAAACACAGCCTCACATTTTCACAAAGGATTCCAAAGCAGCTCCTGAAAATGTGAGTTTGTTTTAATAAAGCAGCTTAACTGCTTTTGACTCCTTAGATTTAATGTCCTCAATATACAGAAATCCAGAAGCAATCCCAGTAATCTCAGATTTTGCCCCACTGGGAATAAACCGGCTGTCTTTTCTTTCCAGCGTCCGTCAGCGATGCCTGGAGGAGCAGAAGAGGCGGCGACAGAGAGCAACGAGGAAGATCAGCACCTTCATTGGCACCTTCATGCTCTGCTTTGCTCCCTACGTGATCACGAGGTGAGTGTTTGCAGGTGGGAGAAACGGTGCTGTAACACACACAAAGCGCTGCAGAGCCTTTTGGTTACCTTCCTCCAACACGGCAGCCCTCCTACTCACTTCCTGCCTGCTTCCTCTCCATGCAGGCTGAGTTTGGAAGATGAGAGTGGCTGACCTTGTGATAAGTAATACGCCTCTGTCCGGCTGTTGTTGCTGCTGCATTGGCACTTTTCTCCTCAAGTTCGTCTGGTGCATCCCCACTTTGTTGAATTCGCTGGCATCAATCACTGCTTAAAGAAGGGATGCCAAAGAAGGCCACAGGAGAGAGAAAGAGGACTTAAGTGATGCAGGTGAAAGGATGAGAATGTGGAAAACAAGATCCGTGTAATGGGAAATAAATCATTATTTATTCTACTTCTTTGGATAATAAAATTAATACAAAAAGAAAACAAGATTGAAACCAAATAATATTTCTCATCTATCAAAGTCTTCTTTCAAATGAGGCTCACGTCTCTGTGTCAAGGAAAGAAATATTTCCTGGCATTATTTTTTGTTTGGAACATAACCAGATAAATTCTATCTGCGGTTTTGCGTCTGAAAATAAATTTGATTTGACTCCAAAGGTTGACTGTAATTTTCTGGAGGGCAAACATGAGTCATGGAGCCTGTTCTGCAAATCACCTATTGGGATATTTGGATTCCTACAAGATTCCAAGGTCTTACCCATGTGTATGCCTTTATCAGCCGGGTTATCAGCAACACGGTATACCAAGGTTTTAAATAGTTTTTGTTGCAGAACTTCTAATATTTTCTTACATATTGATTTTATGGAAAATCTGTTTACTCAGAGGCCACGGTGGCTGGACTTTTCTCTTGCAGTATGGAGTCCGATGGCTCTGCCTCTCTGTTGCTGTGCACTGCTGGGCAGCTAACTGAAAGAAAACAACTGCACTTTTCACATCGCTGAGATGTTTGTAATATGTTACCAAAACAGACTTGTAGAATGAGACAAAATGAACCTGTCAATAAGTGGCAATTATTTGGTAGCAAGTGAACATTTGATTAATTTGACAGAGGCAAATTGATAAATTGTGATAAACAGAATCAGAGCATTTGAAATGCTACAGCTCTTTTTGGGTGCTCCTAGTCTGAAGTGAAAAGTATGTATCAAATATAGTAAGTACCAATGCATGTAAGTTGCAAAGGTGGACTTGGATGTGCTACACAAGAAAAAAGACCAAAAATGAAAACAATCACTGAAGATAAAACCATTTGTTGCACATACAAAGTTTCCACACTGTGAAAAATTTATTGACCACACAGAGGTAATCATAAATATTTTAAATTATGGTAAATATTGGGCTATTCTGAAGCTTTCTGAAGCTTAAAATTGAACTTACTGAAGTTGTTGTTGCCAAACCTAAAAGTTCAACAAGGACATGTTGAAGGGGGTAGGTGGCAAGATATTGTTATATCTGAAAGGTCAACTTGGATGTGTTTTTTCAACACCACCCAATGGTATTTTTATCTACTGCTTCAGCAGTAGTCTTATCTCTGCCTATGCCTTGGCAGTTGACAATCAAAATGAATTTTGGACCACAGTGTCTTCCTATCAGCTATAGTTTAATTGAAATGTAATGGTAGTGGTGTGATCCCCAACTTGGTTGTTGGAAGCAAGTGTCCTGCAAATTGAAGATGTTTTCCTGTTCCAGGAGCAGCTAGTTCAAACCTCTTTGGCATGTGTTCAAGTACCGCAGTCTGTTAATACCCTAGTGGTTTCATTTAAATGTGCTGAAGCAGGGAAGTTTCTTAAAAAAAAAATCAGGACACCAAACCTTAAGAACCAACGTTGCTGCAATATATTGGTGATCCATTTGAAAGTGAAAGAGCTAAATTTTATGGGTTTTGAACTCAGTGACCAGGTAACATGGAAGCTGATTGTGTACGTATGACTGAGAAAAGCTCAAATAAAAACATTATGGCTGTGTCCATGTGCATGAGGCATCCATGTTGGATTTGAAGGTCAGGGAGAAACCTCTAACTTTTTTTGGTTGGACTTTTGGTTATGCTTTTTTACCATAAGCAGACTTTTACATCTTAGAGCCTTCAAACTGCAGCTTCGGAGTTCAAATAGAACACACAATTATAAAGTCTGTTGCATGTCTTCCTTGAAGCGAGTAAAAAAGTGAAAACTGAATGAACATTTTTTTCCCTCAAGGGGAGTAGATGTAGTTCCTTGTCTACATGGCTTCAAAATAATTTAATTTGTGATTTTAGCTATAACAGAATGAAAATAGAGTTTGTTCCGGACAATCTTTGTTAGATGTGATTGTTTCTCTTTTTTGGCTTGACTGAAACTGCACCGGACAAATAAGCAATACCTTGACCCAAAATGTTCACTGACAAATATATTATGTGTATACTTCCTTGCAAATAGTTTGAAGAATTGCATAAAATTTTTTTATAGCTGTTTAAATTTTTTTTCATACTGTTTTGTGATGTTTACAATTTGAAATCTGTAAGTTTGTCAATCTAAAGTTTTCTATTAACAAACCAAGAGTATCCATAAGTTTTCATGATGCTGAAAACTTCCTTATCGCAGCTTTCCTTCCCCAGATGTGTTTTTTATTTTATTTTTTTTTTACCATCAGCAGATTTGCCTTTCCATCTCCACAAGACATTGAGCTCTGTTATGTCAGTGTTGTGTCAGATGTTCCCAGCTTGAGATGTTGCAAAAAAAAAATCTGAGTGTCACTCTTTTTGGACCTCCTCCTCTTCCCTGGAGGTCTGTGGATATTTGCCCAGTTGTCCCAGACCAGAAAAACAGAGAACTAGACTAATCACATTAACACTTATCTAAATCCAAACTCAACTAAGAACAGCTTTGTGTTTCAGGGCATTAAAGCAAGAAGCCAGAATTCTTGCTCAGACTGAAAACTAAATTGGTACCAACTGTCTTCATGTGGTGTTTGACCATCAGTTGCCTCCAGTGCATTTTCCATGCACTGGCATTGATTTTACAATTCTCTAGATCTTTAAGGCTTTTCTAAAACATACTCCATGCCCCAAAGCATTTTGGTGATGGAGGAAGGAAAACAAGCTCTTTGAAATTAAATTAGCTTGGCTTAGTTATTAAATGATTACAGGCAATTCATCAAGCTTTCCATCTGCTCAAACAACAAGAAAATTTGTTGTGTTATCGATACTCTGCCAGTAATAAAAAGCACAGCCAGGCGGCACATGTTTTCTCTCTGAAAATGGCAGATTAGTATTTCAATGTAAAGTTGACATGATGAAAATTTATTCCAGAGTATGTTGGAGGGACTATGTGTGCTTTTTAACCTAGAAAAGCCTGGCGAAATCCCTAAAGCGAGTTGGGGAATGTCACAGAGGAGGCTGATGTCTGGGTTCCCCTCCCTTTCTCTCCTATCCCTATGGTGATAGGATAGAAATGGGGTACAGATGGACCACTACGGAAGGATGGATTGATGACAGCTCATCAATTGCTTTCTGATATGCATTTGATGTCAGGGTCACCATACCAACAGTTTTTGTTTGACCTGGCAGCTGATTTAAACTCCTCTGGGGGGAGAGCGAAGCAAACGTCTGTCGAATCTGCCTATAAGGCTGGCATTAATGTGCTGACACAGCTCTACTTTAAACACAGTAATCACCCAGAGTGCAGTCACTTAGAATCTGTCATTTAAAAAAAAAGTTTTACGAGGCCCAGCGAATGTGAAAGTCAGTAAAGTTGAAGCAAATTTTTATGCTTGCATCCTGGAGAATCGTTAGTTGCCCCATTAATTGGTGAGTTGAACAACTTTCTGTCTTTTGTTTTTTTTTTTTGTTTTGTTTTTTTTTTGCTAATAGCTGATTTGAGGTAATGACATGGAAAAATCCCTACTATTATGTTGGTTAATGCTTACAAATTAAAAGATTGCTTGTATATTGAACCATTAATACTTTATAGTTATTTTTATTTTATTTGAGATTGTATTTACAGTCAGATTCCATACATTTGGATATTAATTTGATGTGAGCAGATGAATTAGACTGCTCTTTTCAAGCTTTCATTTTGATTAGTTATTATGATTTCCTACTGAAAGCATTTAAGGTTATAATATTACATATCCAGATCAATAAAAATAAATATTAAAACAAAAATATAGTCTTAATGAAAACTCAAACTTAAGAGAGATATTTAAAAAAAAAACGGCTTACGTGTTGATAAAGTTTGCATATTTCTATTTCATAATGCAGGCACGGCTTTGCCTTTGGTTATAGTCTTTGCTAAGCCAAGGGAAAAACCCTTGATTTAGCAATCTATATATGTACTACTCCTCCACACAGTCAGTTGAGGTCATTTGGAATCTGATTAGTGTTTCTCTTGGATGCCTCCTATTGGAGTTTTTTTGTGCACATTCCATTTAGAGGAGACCCTTTGGCTGACACAGAAAGTGCTGGAGAGACGATGTTTGGATCTCTTTTACTCCTTGGGATCGACCAGAAAGAGCTAGAGAGTTTCACTGGGGAGATATAGCTCAGACAAGCAGACAAAAATGGATGGCATTGTAAAGATACGTTATATAAATTATTATCCATCCATCCATTGTTTATTATGCTTGCTAGAGGCTGGTGTCTATCTCCAATGGTTATTAGGCGAGGGTCGGGGGACATCCTGGACAAATAGCCAGTCCATTACAGAGCATTTATAGATTATTATTCAAATGAAAACAGGAATAACAGGAGTAAGTATCGTACAATAAGCTCTGTCCTGTAGGTTGGACATAAAAAAGAAAAATTAAGTTGGAGGAAAAAAAAAACCCTCAAATTCTAAATTAGTAGAACTGCATTTGAAAAGTTACCTTCTAGCTGTGTTTTGCCTACATGTCTCTGCATTATGAGCTCTAGGCATGCATATCTTTTCCAGTATGTTGAATTGCCTTTTCACCTCTTGCTCTCACCAGCCTCTCCGTCTGTCCACCCTCAGGATCGTGGAGTTATTTCCAGCAGTGCCGATCGACCCTCACTGGGGAATTGTCTCCAAGTGCTTGGCTTACAGCAAGGCAGCCTGCGACCCCTTCGTGTACTCCCTGCTGAGGCACCAGTACAAGAAGACGTGCACGGACATCCTCAACAGGCTGCTGAAACGGAGCTCCCTAAACGCATCCGAGCGGTGGCTGGAGCAGCAGGGGAACAGCATACCCACAGCTGAGTGATGGAGGTTACTTGGTAGCACAGATGGAAACACGAACCTTATTCATTGCTGATGAAGAAGAGGATAAATATCGCTGTTTCTTGTCTGCGTCTGCTTAGATTAGCTCTGACATTACAAAAAAAAAAAAAATAACAAGGTTTAAAAAAAACAATCTCTACTGACAAGGGCAAACCTCTGCGCAGGAGTGCCAATGGGCTGCCCAGGGCTGCCCAGGGCTGCCCAGAGCAGCAGATCAGCGCAATGAACTAGCTGTGAGGACGATAAATCTGCAGATTATTTATCTGCCTGGGGTGACAAGATCTGGTCACGCAGGAAATATGGTGAACTATTAGCACCACCGTGACAGCTCGTGTAGGATTCCTCTGATATTTAGTTACATATTTACTTTGTCACATATTTGCTTTAAGATATATCTTGTGTAAGGTGCTGCAGTGACTAGCTTATGCACTGTTTAAGTATGTAGCACTGAAGATAACATTTTCCGTCATAAATCGCAAAGTTTCTCAAATTTATTCCTGTTCAAAGCATACATCATGGTAAACGCTGCTGCAGTACAATCTGACTCAGGAATTCTGGCTTAATTAAATCAGACTCCAAATTAAGCCGATAATCCAGACACTCATTTATCTCATATTCTTCAGAAGATTGTAGTCCAAATTTTCTCCCCTTTGTTTTTTTATCTATAAACACGTCTTGTAAATCTCTCAGTGACGTGGACAAACGGACGTTTTGAAGGAAATATACCAGTTGCAGTTACTGTAGTTATCGTTGTTTAGCCAAGTTGATATGCATGCATTAGTATTCATACTTTTTGAGTACTAATTGAAAACCTGAAAAGAAGAAAAAAAAAAATCTTATTTTTTGAAACACCAAACAGAAGTACTTTAACCAAAAAAGAGAAATAAATGAAGACCAGAAAGCTTCCAGTCTCAAACATCACAAAATACATTTCCCATCACCTACAGACTACCCTTTTCCTTTTGTTTCATATTGGCATCATTGATTGAACCGAAACTTATTAAAGCTATCATTGTCTGTTTAGTTTTTAGAAACACTGAAATATTTTGTCCACATACATATGCTCACATTGGATTAACATTGACATGGTAGTAGAACGTTTTTGTTTTTGGGCTCACAGGAAGAAATTAAGTCTGAGACCCAAATCTGCTTGAGTATAACCTGAATTCTAATTTCATCGATCTCACATCAACCTTGACATCAAAATTCCTAATGGATGCCTCACGTAGGAAAACCGCAGAAATCTAATCTCTTCATTTGCATTAATGTTGATTTATATTTATGTGGATTAGTCACACACATAGTATACATCTGTCATCACTGAACAAGCTAACAACTATTTATTATTAATAGTTGTTAGCCGGGTCACATAGAAGAAGAATTAGCAAGTTGCACTTTTTTTATTAAGCTGAAACTGGACACTATCAATCCTAAGTAAAAATCTTCTGATTATGCTTTTTGGTTTTGGTTTTTATTTGTAAGCACCAATTGTTAAGCTTTTAGTGATCTGACCAAATTTGAAGTTTTGAGCAGAAAAAGAAATGTTGTGTCTTTATTTGAACATGAATCCTTTCAGGCTCGTCATCCTCTAAAGGCTGCAATGAATACTGCCAAACTGATGAAAGATTTAGCAAAATAGTCAAACTGGAACAGGTTCAGAGTTACATTATGTTAATGTAAATAAAATAATTTCCATCTGTCCAAGTCGACTGTTTTACCAAAGGCACGTGGGGCAGAATATTTCCAAAAAGCTACGTATTCCAGAAATGTTGCACAAAGTAATCCATCTCATGCACAACTTTTGACCCCCAAGAAATGCACTGTGGTGTCTTTATCTGCACTGTCACCCAATCTCTCTGCATTTCGCCTCTATCTGCTTATTTTGCTGCTCGGGTCTTTTGAGCAGAGGTTGTGTGAGTGTGATAACAACCACAAAGAATGACTTAATGATGATGTTTGAACCAACTTCAGCTTCAGCTGCTGATCTTGTTTGTTCTTTGTTTCTGTTTGACACGTTGACATTTTTTGTGCTTTAGAATTGTTTACATCTTCTTTCTCTAAAATATATTTTTGTAAATTGGGTGGCCTCAGCTTTGCTTTTGAATCAGTGCGAAAATGTAGACTGAAGTCATCTTTGAGCTTTCTCTTAAATAACATAAAGTCAGCCTGAAAAACCTAATTTCAAAGAGACTGAAAACATTTAAAGATTCAAATTGTTTGACGGGACCTTACCGATGCAAATGTTTTTCTCCCTTCTTTGTTTTACTTTGTTACATTATTGAATTGGGAAAAAAATATTTGCACAACATTATTGACTCTTTTTAATGTAAATAGTGACATGTATTTGTTTTCAGCTCCCTCAAGCTAATATTTTGTTGAAGCTTTTGCTTCAGTTACAGCTGCACATCTATTAAGACATCGCTCCACCAGGTTTGCACATCTAGATGGTGAAATGTTTTTTTGGGTTGATCTCAGCCAACGCATTGGTTTCAAGGCAGGGTTTTTCTTTCTCCCAGGATTGCCCTGTTTTTAGTTCAGTTCAGGTTCCTTTCAACTCTGACCAGCTTCCCTATCCTTGCTTTATAAAATTAAGACCTACCCCACAACATGATGCTACCACCACCATGTTTCACTGTGAGAATAACATGTTCAACATGATGTGCAGAATTATGTTTCTGCCGCATTTCATGCAGATCAGAAAGGTCAAATTTTGTTTATATTTAAATAGAGCATCATCCTTTACATGTTTGTTTAGTTCCCACATGCAAACATGTTGTGGCAAACTGGACTGTCTTGAAACAATGGGTTTCTTTTTGCTACTCTTCCAAAAATGCCAGATGTCTGCAGTGAACATCTGATAGCTGTACTGTTGACATATTCTCCTGCTTAGCTGTGGCTCTCTCCAGCTCTTTCAGAGTTTCCTTCCTTCCCCACTGGCTAGAGTATGAATTTATTTGTTTGTTTTAGTCATGTTTTTTTTTTTTTTTTTGCTCATTTGGTCAGTGCTCGCTGTTAAAGAGCTTCATAAATTAGCTTGACTTGGCTCTGATTATTTTTGTAAGGTACTGTAAAGATTACATTTTCCCCAAACACTGGCAGCTCAATGAGTGAAACCTCAACACTTTTTTTTTTTGTAAATTTCCACTTGCATCACCGTGGAGGTGTGTTCACCTATGTAGTTTTTAAGCAGGCGTTTACGCAAAATGCGTTTTACAATTTTCAATTAATTATGAAGGAACAATAAAACATTTTGTAAAGAAAAATGTCCATGCTTCCATCCATTCAGTTCACTTAATGTATATTGCATCAATTCAGAGCAGACGTAATCTCAAAGAACTGTAAAGAAAAAAACGCAAAAAAAAATAAATCAAATTTTCATACAGAATATTTAATCAAATTTGTCTAACTCAATCTGATACAAATACATTCAGTTACATTCACATCAATCTGACCCTTGTTATAAAATGATGCAGTCAAAATCCATTTATAGCAAAAGATGGCAAAAACAATCATCTATTCGAGGGAGCCTAGCTGACTGCATCCTGTCATTTACTGTGCAGAAATCTTTCGGAGGCAGGAGTGACAGTTTATAGTGAGTTAATTCATTCTGGAGTTGGTGAGTTGTTTCTGCTTTTTTTGTCTGTACAACTTAACTGGGAGATTGAGCCATAAAAAAATGGAATAATACACATGTTTTTCAAATATTATTTTTAATTGGTATAATTAAGTAGACATATCAAGCTGTATAACCCCCCGTATATTACTACAGAAATCCCCTAAACATACCACAGTGCTTGGTTGAGCAAATATAGGATCCTGCAGTCTGGTTTTGAGTGGCCCAGTGTTCAGATGTCAGATTTGATCTCTGTTTTTCCCTACAATATTTTTCAGAGAAGCAATTTTTTTGTACCTGAATATTCTTCTTGCCTATCAAATGGCATTTAATGAACGATTCCAGGTAACCATGGGTGTCTTCAGTATATCGTGTAGCTATAAAAGATGACAGTATAAGCTTTTTAATCTCCACGAATAGATTCTATTTTGTGATTATTAAGTCCCCTTTTTTCTCCTTCCTGTGCAGGTTATGGAGTCCTATATAAGCTTGTGAGATCTCTTCACTTATTTGTTCTCCCTTGATGTTAATTAATTTTCTTTCTGTATCAGAAAATATACAGATTATTATAGAGCTGGCATAGTATTTTGTTTAATTCACCAAAGAAAACAGAATATTACATGTATAGTATTTAAAAATAGATATATATATATTCCTACCATTTAAACTTTCTTACATTTTCTGAAACAACCTCAACATATTTTGATGGAATTTCAACAGAAAGTAGACCATACTTGTGAAGTGAATGGAAGACATTTTAGAAAATAAAACTTTCCATGTATGGAACCACCACTTATGGGTCATAACCCTGACCCATAAGTGGTGGTTGCTGCATCATGTTATGGGCATATGTTCCTTTAGCTGTTTTAGAAAAATATTCTGAGTAGATGGGAAAATGTTTGTATGTGTGTGTATGCGTGTGTGTGTGTGAGTTGGAGGTGAAAGGGTGAGTTTACTTCAATAAAACCTGACAGTTGTATCTTAGCTGCAGATATAACTGCAGCTAAAGGTTGTTTGCCAAAGCTTTAATTCAGAGGAGCTGAACAAGAATACGTACCACATTTTCTACATTCTTCCACTTCACAATTATGCACTACTGTGTGTTGGTCTGCCACATAAACCCTCCACGAATTGAATTTAAGTTTGTGGTTGTAATATGGGAAAATGTGGAAAAGCTTAAGGGATACCATTGGTTTTGCAGGAAATGTAATTATTTAGTAACATTGCTTTTAGACCACTCTTGTATTTTGGACAGATCTTTGTAAAAAAAAATACAACATTGGTAAAATAATGATGAACCAGTGCCAAAGTGATTGCTGTAAACCAGTGATTTAAGTACCACACATGTATTTAAGTTCCCAATTGCAGAAATTGTTTTAAGCCTAATATTGTAATTTATCACTGATGCTCTTCATTACATTGCAAGACAGGTGACGCCTTAACTTTGGTAATGTGGTGATTTTTCCATTTATGTTAGAATATGTGTATTTTTCTTGTACTATATACATAGAGAGTGAATAACTGCCTTATTTATTTCAGTCTATTTTGTTACATCTGCATCTATATTTCTCTGTACAAACATGCATTGCCACTATCTTTATTGTAAAGGAGATGAATATAAAAAAAGTGTGGACGGACTGAAATTTAGGACAGTATTTTTTGGCCCTTTTGATATATGTACTTGTAATTTATGTTGGCGTTTTACAGAATGTGCTGCTTCAATGGTAAATAAGAGTTCAGTTCTTTCATAGTGGTGTAACATACTTCGTTTTGTTTGTTGGTGACTGACTTGACTACTTTGAGTGTTTAATTTATTTATTAAACATCAGTTAGAAAGCTGCTAAATAGGACTAATGGAAAGCAATGTGATTTTATTTGGAAATAAGGGATTTTGATATTGTGTTTTGTTTGTTATTCTGATGAAAAGAGAACACTGACTTATAAATTTTGGCCAAATTGTAGTAGATATTTTTTTTATTCTGCTGCTCAGAGTATATGCTTTTTATTGATCTTGATGAGAAACAATAAAAATTGAAAGATAATTTATGAAGCACATTAAATAAAACAGTGTTTTGTGTATTTTCTTTAACTCTGCATCTAAAGATACCAAAAAAAACCCCAAAAAACTATTTCACTGTTTTTTCTGCATTTAGATTTTCTTAAATCAGGGATTTAATACCTGACCAGTGTTTTTAAACAAGGTGTGGTTTATATATGACAGTGAAACTTTCTTTTTGCAAGCAAAATGAAGCAATAAGAAATGAGAAACTGATCTAAAGAGTCAATTTTTAATAGGACATAATCTCTCCCAAATTTTAAAAATAATTATCCAAACTACTGTAAAATCAGCCCCAAAAATATTGAAATCTGAGTCTGTTTGCTTAAGAATGTGAATTTTGAAAGAATTTTTGTATTAACTCCAAATTCTCAGAGAGCTTATCTCAGAATTTGTTCTGTTGAGGTCGAGTTTAACCAAAACAAGGAAACTATTTAAATTAATTTCCTCATTTTTCAAAACAGCAGATAAAAAGTGAGAAAATGCTAAAATTATTTTCAATTAAGAGACACAATTTTGATTCAATGAATAATTCACTTACAGCTTAACAGTTTTTCTAAAGTGCTACATGACCAGAAAATAATGTGTGAGGTCAGAGAAGCTTTGCTAAACCACTTGTTGACTCTAAAAGTACACTATGTCTGAAAAAGTGAAAAAAGTTCTATCTTGGTTGGCAAGTCATGGTTTTATCTTTTTACTTTTATTCTTATTATTTTCATTCATGGCTTCTGTGTTTAAAAGAAAGGCATTTTGAATCCTTCCATCTTCTCTGTAGCCTGTCTTTGATCATTTTTATGACCTTTTTTTAATGAAACCAGAAAGACCAGGAGAAGCTACCTAAAGTATCAACAGTTAGAGCTCTTACTGTATGTGAGACTAAGACAAGGACTCAGTGAAGATTCCAGACTTTATTTTCATATGACAAAATCAAAACAGAAATAATTCACCAGACACAAAATCAACCTTCCGTGACCTTAATCCCAAAATCCAAACCTTGAGGAAGGGCAGCAGAGTAAGATGGAGAATAAAGAATGCCAAGAGTTTGAGCAAACAAAGCTTCAAGTTTGTGAGACGACTAATAACAGACAGAAGTGTTTTCATCAAAACAACATCAAGTTAGATGTAGTTGTTGTTTTCACTTGTAAAGGTTGAACTTGGATCATACATGTAATTTTGCACTGCTGCAGGAAGATCCATTTCAGACGCCTTCACAAGGGGCAATAGTGAAGGTCTCTTTAGCACATGTGGCAAACATTTCTCTGTCAATCTAACTTTCTGGAAGGCGTTAGAATCAGCACTTCCAAATATATCTGCAGCCTTCATTGTAAATCAGGCTTGGCGCCTTTTTCTTTTTCTGACCTTTTAACTTTCTGTACTTCTGGAAGGGTCACTGAGGTCAGGTGAGCAGATGCTTTTCGTGAAACAGAGGAGATCAGGCTTTCTCTGACTACGCCTAAACCTTTGAAAAATTCATGCTTGCTTTTTACACGATTACTGACTTGTAACACCTTCAAAGCATCCTTATAAATTAATTAATAATCAGGAGATAGTTAAGTGCCTTTCGGCAGGTCAGTTGGAAAATGCACGCATCTAATACATTGCGTTGTTTTGTAAAAACAGCTTTTGATAAAGTGTTTGTGTATGTAGAATTGGCTTGTCTTCATTTTAAAATTGCTCTAAGTATGATGTTATAATACAGAAACATAATAAATAAAATCTATCCGGTTCTGATGTCTTTTCGAAATACACCAGAGTCGGGTCGGAAGAGCACAAATTGAAAGATTTGATAAGACTTATGTAACTTTTATACACCTGCAGAGATTCCAGCTGCAATCAGTCCCAGTCACTGGGAGGCCACTTTTCTGTTCACACCGCAGCCTAGGTAGTAATGAAACAACATCAGCAGCTCGCTGAGAAAGCACCGGCTTGAAATGGCTGAGGTTCTGTACACTGATTACCTCCCCAGGTATCAATGATTATCCTCAGATGGGTGGCATTGACCCTGACATAAAGCTTAATCATGGTTGGCTTCAACACGCTTGGACAACTGACCCCCCTGCGAGACAAATAAACCACAATGCGAACTGAAAAGTGGACACCTCTTACCGTAAAAGAAAGGAATAGATTCACAGAAGCACTTAATGCATTGAAATAATCCTCACGAGCGCCATTAACAGTCAAAGATAATTTACCGCTATAAACTACAAACTATTGTTTGTAGGTTTTTTGTAGTTTTTTTTTTTTATTCGTTCTGATGTGTCATGAGATATTTATTGAATGCTAATTAAGTAAGTATATTTTCAACAATGCAATGTTGAAGCCAAAAATGGCAGTAACTGTTCAGCTTACCCCCTTCCGCAAATAGAGTTTTCTTCAGGTTACAGATACAGTTATTCACAAATTTAAAACATTTAAACTCCCAGAACTTACCCTGACCTACATAAAGAAGAACTCTGCAGGTTTTGCTTACTCTGACACTTTTCTCTCATTTTGCTTTTTGTTCCATGATGGAAAAAACAAGGAGGTTTCTAAATTCTCATCACTTAAAGCCAAATCCAGATGATTAAGAAACTGCATGAAAAGACATGAAGATTCTGTTATTTCGTGCTGATATTAAAACAATTTTCTTAAGAAGTCTTACAGGATTTTAGTATTTTGATTGGTTTGTGTTCAACAGTTTGGCTCTCAAATTATCACTAGAGCAAGGAATATTGTTTTATGTTTGTATTTTTTTTAACAACTTTTTGACAATGTTTGACATTTTTATGCAACCAACAGCCTAACTATTGACATGCATATTACATGCCTTAGACCATATAAATATACAACGTTTACTTTTAGTTTACACTGTACTCATAGAAAAACCCTCTCAGACAGTAGCCAATGGAGAATGGAATCAATAAAAATATATTAGAATGTCAAGCATCCTTTCTACTATTTTTATATTTAATGTAAAGTTGGATGATATTTAATTGATGTGTCACTTTTTGAAATTAATATTTTTTCCATGGTATTAATCAATCTTTATGCAAAATTATAAAAGTTACCATTCAAAAAAAGGCTGGACTTTAGAAAATCTGAAACCTAATCTGATAAATTTTTTTCTGAAAGAATAAAACACCAAAAGCAAAATAAAACAAAACAAAAAATAAAAAAAATAAAAAAAATAAAATAAACATTATGATTACAATAGGCCTTTGCAGCGCTTTCGCTGCTCGGGCCTATTGTATCTCAATCTATGCTAAAGCAACTGTCCACTCTGACCCTGACATTTAAAAAGAGGAAGGTCAAAATGAATCTCAGCAGCTCTCCATGGCAACTCACCTTCCTGGTATCCAGGTCAGTGTTGGAAAATATCAAAGACTTGACCAACATCTAAAGAAGCCCTTATCTCTCTGCACATCTGCCTAATAACAGAGCTGCAGACCACATTAGCTACACTGGACATTATGCAAACTCTACAACCCGCCCCCGCCCCCGTCCCACCTCTACTGACACCAGCTTTACTCACAGCAATTGTCTGCAGCCCATATGGAAAAAGTCTGGACAGCAATTTGTCCAACAAGCTCTTATTACAGATGAGAATAGCTACTGTTTCAGCATATGTCTTGTTTTACACACATTCAGCACTGTAGCTTGCTTTTTTGGTGTATCTCTCATCCCAGCAGGTTACTGTGAAAGTTGTTCAAAATAAAAGCAGTCCAAATTTGACTATACAGAGCGTTCAATGTTTTTTGAGAGAAATTATATATTTATTTACAAGACAAATAATTCAGTTGCAGGTTTAGGAGGGTATTAGAAAACTAATAGAGCCAACTGCAACAGTATGCATACTGCTGATGTCGTGTAACTGAATCATTATTGAAAGGAGGAAGTTCACAATAACACCAGTGAATAGTTCCTTCAGTCATTCTGTCAGACAAGTGGTACTTGTTAAAGGATGAAGTTAGCAGATGTTGTGCATAATGGGAAGCTGAGCATTCCTTTCTGAATAAGGTTAGTAATCCAGACAATGTTCAGAAGAACAGGGTACTTGGATTAAAAACCTACAAGAAAAAAGAAGTGGAAATATATATATAAAACACATCTTTGCCCCTTTAGAGCACATATTATAGCTGCTTCATTAAGGTAGATGTTAGTTAAGCCTGAGATTACATTTTAGGCTTAGGCTTTGTTGGTTTTGTAATGAGTAACATCAAAACCCTGGATGCTCTAATGCTGTTCCACTACTAAATGAATGTTTAATGTCTTAAAGTAGCAAGGACTGCTCTTTCTCTCTGACTTACAAATGTATTTCTCCTGTTTCACACCCAGTCTTTGATGTTGAGCTGCAGAGAGTATTGTAATATTAACACTTTCTGACAAGACTCACACAGTCCAGTGCTTTGAGATGATGACAGGTGTGTGAGACTTCGTTCAATAACTTTGGAGGAGATAAGAAAGGCTGGAGTCTTCCTCTAATTACATGGTGGCCAAAGAAAAGGAAGCCAGAGTTGTCAGAATAAGCCAGTGATCCGTAAAAGCCCCAGCAGAGCTCTGATAATTAGAATCCTTCCATCCTGACACTCCCAAGATGCAATCTCACTTCTGCAGAAATCATAAATGATCTTTAAAATTACCCACAGTCATTATAGCCGAGCTATGGACATGTAGCTGAGAGTCTTTCCCATCAGAGATGTTCAGTGAAACTGGATATTTAAATAAAACATTAATTAATGTCAACAGTACAAGTTACCTGCAGTGGTAATGTCTTTTACAGCAAATGTATTTACCTTAATTCAGTTGGTGGCCTTTGTAATGAGGGCTGCTCAAATCCTACCCAATGATTTGAGCATTTTAGTCCATGAATGTCTTCTTTAAATTATCGGTTGTTAGTTTAATCCAGCAACCTTTCAATTCTCAGTTCAGCTTATAGTGTTGACACTAAGGAACTTATGCTTTCATAGAGAATCTACATATCTTAGTTTCTTTCTCATTCAATGGATGTCTAAAAAATGATTATTTATTCTAAACATTACATTTTCATACTTTACACTCAGGTGGACAAAAACCTTAGGTATTTTGAAACAAATCGACATATTCAATAAATTAGAATATGAATTTTGATGAGGCTCAGTGGTCAAACTAAAATGCTTTTAGAAAGCAACTTACTGATAAGTCCAGAGTGTTTCGCCGTTTCACAACATGCTGAGTCAGACCAACATTTTAAGTGTATCACATACTTCTTCTGTTCCTCTGTCTTGGGGGTTGTCAACATGGATGAAGATGTCTGCCACGATTATTTACAACTGTGTTCTATTCTTTATTAAAGCTCAGTGCTTATTTAAACAGAAAATTCAATGTCCCAATTCTTCTTCAGTACAACTATTAGATACATTTTTAAGGAATGCGTTTAGGAAAAAAAAGCTGTAATGAGCATAGAAACACCTCTTTCTGTATAAATGAAGAAATGTATGAGGCATAAAGAACAATGAGTCATTAACTAGAGCTTCTTTTATTATCACTCTTTTTGTGTGATTTTAACACAATTAAAAAACCCTGACAATTAGTCATGTATGAAATGTTTCAAGGCTGTGTTTGGAATATGTATGCATTGAATATCTTAACATTTTCACTTGTCAAGCTTTATTAGGGACCTAAATTATTATTTTTTTTAATTTTTATTTCTATTTCGTTCAATAAATTGCAAGTCTACCAAAAGAAAAAAAATGGGACTAAAAATAAAATGGGATACAATTATGGATAAAATAAATGGCTTCTAGAGTAATTTCCAGTACTAAAATCCACACAAAAGACCAGCAATTTTCAGTTGTGCAAAGGTTTATTAAAAGAAAACAAACTAAAAAGCAAAAAGTATTTTAGAAAAAAACCAAAGTGCTTTAATGATGAGAAAGCTTTTATGATGACTTACTACGGTGTTACATAAGTTAAGTAGTGGTGCATCGCAATAAATTAGAATTTTACCGATATCAACAAAAGGTTTATTTAAGTAATTTCATTAAAAATATTTTTGCTCAAATTTTATATGGGTTCAATTCACACAGTGGTATATTCCAAATGTTTTTTTTTTTTTTGTTATTGTTGACTGTTGTGTACAGCCAACGGTACTTTCATATTACACAAAATAATAAAAGTATTTTTTGTATTATAGTAGGAAAAGATGTGGTAAAGAAAAAGTGCACAAGCAACTGACAACTTTTTTAGTGGTTAGCGGTCGGCAACAAATGTCAAAATCAACACAAAGTACAGCTTGAAACAGAACTTCATGTATTGGGTCTACGCAATCCAGGTTTCAATTTGAAGCCGAATCACTAGAATAAACAAACTTTCTGATGATATTCTAATTTATTACACTGGACCTGCATATGCGCAATGGCAATTTCAAACAGGCTTTCCATTGATCGTTCATATTTCACCTTCACTTAAAAAAATAAGATCTGACGCAACTTTAGCTTAACCTTTTAGTATTTGTCATAATAAGGAGAATACAAACTCTTATACTGCTTCAAAACACAAAAAAATGATAGTGCAGTGCGGATGTTAACCATAACTATAAAAATTATTTGTCTATTAAAAACATAAGGATCAAGTTCTGCACACAATTAGATTCATTCATAATTTGAGCGACCAAATACAAATTCTTCTGACAACACTTTGAAAGAACCTAACAGATGTCCAAAACTGAGCATGGACTCCAATCCTGTCTCATCAGAGCAGATGCTTTCTTTCAATTCCTCCCCAGGCTTCCTCATGTTGTCATTATGTTCCCACGCGTCTTTCTCTGGGTCTTTGGGCCTGAAGCTGCCTCATGGGCAACTTGATTGGCTGCTTGTTGTATTTTTCCATTATTTCTCTGATTCGGAACAAGTTACTCCGGCCAATGGTGAAGTCACACCTGGTGGCCCCTATCGCGTAGCCAACCTCACACTTTTTAGTGGTGAGGCTGTAGCCCTCAGCTCTGGCTGTTACTCTGTACTCTCCTGGGTTCAACAGGCGCCAGTAGTCACCATCAGCAGCTGCGAAGAAACCCAAACAAAAAGCAGATTCAACTTTCGTGTTTTAAGTTTCAGAAGTCAGTCTACAAGTTTAAATTTACATCCTTCTTGGGTTTATAGCCTTCTCAGAGAGAGAAAGAAAGAGAGGGCTATACAGAGCATTAAATCATATGGTGCTACCCTTCCTTACATGCTACTGCAAACAGCTGGTATTACACCTTTCCCTCACTTATACAAAAAAGAAAATATGTTTGGAAATATTTCAAAGCAACGTGGATATAGAAACTAGGAGTGAAGGCCATCACACTTATTGCCGGTGGCCAATAAGTGTGATTCATGTTGTCATAAAACAATATAAATCACAAACAGTTTGTCAGTAAGCAGCCAACAGAAAGCTGGTTTCCAGGGCTGATTAATTAACCAATTATTAGACACCCAGTATTACTCTAAAAACAGTATCACAAATGTAATAGGCACTCAAAAACATCAATAACATTTTATATTATCACTGTAATAATCCAGTATAATATTTTAGTTAAGTAAAACCTCTATCTTCAAACAGTCAAAGATCCACATGAGTTGCTGAACATCATAGCATTTCAGTGTGATGTCTGAAATGGGCGAAATCAAAGTCTGTATTGAATCAGTTGTAGCAAATCTATTCTACATGCCCATGAATCTAACATGGAAACAACTTTTACTGTATATAATCCATGTTCTGTGGGTCCAAAAACCATTGGAAAAACGGGTAGAGAACAGTTTCATAAATCAAATGTGGAATTTGTAAAATGATTGATTGTGATTTAAAGAAAAAAAAAGTCAACAGGAAAGATTATAAAAATGGTTTTTAATGTGATTGATAAAAAAAACAAACATCAGAATTGATAGCAATGCAGATAAAAAAAAGCAGAGGCTTCACAATATAAACTCTAAAATTCTTTGCATTTTGTTAGAGGACAGTAAAGTTTTCCTACAGGAAGCTGTGACCTACTCTGATTTGCTGGAATAATGATGCTTAATGTCCTTCTGAAAATTTGATTTCACGCTCGAAGTACGAAACCACTTTAGCTTTAAAGGGGGAATTTTTCCAGACATCAGAAGACATCACCATGAGGACGCCTAATCAATAGTCAAACTGAGAGTTGGAGGCCTTCACATCCTTGGCAAAGACCATAAGTTGAGTCAGACTCCAACCCACAGTTCTGATTAAGAACATCATCTGCTTTCATTTATGGTATTTTAGTCCTCTGGATACTAAAATATCATCAAGCAGGAGCAACCCTTTTCTGAGGACGTTTTTATGTTGACGTCAAGTAACAGAGAGCATAGGTTTTTTTTTTGTTTTTTTTTTCAAAAATATCCCAAAACAACTTACCTGTGCGAACATCGTGACCAATGCCTTCTACAGAGATGATGGCATTGGCTATTCCTCGTCCTTGTATGTCCCTGACTACACCTTTGATCCCACGGTGCACCTGTGTATGAAAGTGTCCTTGTTATATTCTTTATATTTTATGATTCTGTGATCTTTAGTGAAGGAAGAACACAGCACTATGCAGGGTTCAAAATGTACTTCCTCTGCTCGCAGTATCAATATTTAAATACAAACTGTGTCATGGCAGGATTGCAGATTTGTTTCCAGAGAGAATAATACATAATGAGTAAGTTTCTTTACAAAGTTCTTTGGGTTTTCTTTGGCTTCTAATGGAAATGCAATCCCTGTATGCCTAACTCACATCTTTAAAACTTCTATTTGTGATATAGTAATTTTTGGAAGATTAATATATAGAAATGCTTCTGTGCTTTATGGAGAGTAAGAAACTTTCAAGGCAAAGTAAGTAAATTCTGTTTAGTAAAACTTCCAGAAGGCAATAGGATAAGGTGTCAAGTGTCTGACAACAAGAACTTTTAGAGTTACTTTACAAAAAATACTTTTCTCCTTAAACCTTTATTTGACTTTTGTGAATTTTTCTTGCTGTTGTTAAAATGAAATCTAAAGCTTTGAAAATTGAACAAAGCACTGTTCAGTTCATCATCTGAAAAGAGTAAAAGGAGTGTGGCGTTACTTTGAGGGGACGTGAATATGCCTGTCCACATTAACTGACAGGATAGCCAATGAGCGCTTTATTGAGACGTAGACAAAAGTCCCCTGGTATCTCTGGAAGGGCTGCAGAGATTTACGATTTAGGTGGGGCAATCTGTCATCAAGACAAGCATTAGTTGTGAGGATGATGGTAGCACCATTATTCTGTAGTGATGCTTTTCTTCAGTAGAAGAAGTATAGAAGAATGAATAAAGCTTTATGTAGGACAATACTGGGAGGGTATAGGCTGTTACGGGCTGCAAAGACTGGGGCAGATATTCAACTTCCAGCTGGAAAATTATCCTAAACCATTGAATGCCATGGTTTACCATCACAGCAAGTCATGCTTTTGAATGGCCCAGTCAAAGTACAAACCTAAATCTAATTAAGAAATGTGGCAATACTTAACTGTTGATAGATCCTCTCCAACCAATTTGACTGAGCTCGAGTTATTTTACAAAGAGGGAGAAGCGAGCTTTTCAGTTTTGTGCAGTGAAGAAAGGAGGTGCAGTTAACACAAATGACAAAGTATTGCCACGGGAGGCTGAATAAAAGAATAAAAGCTTTTCAAATTGTATGAACACATTAGCAAGACATTGTAATTAAGTAGTTCAATAAGAGGAATACGAGGAACAAACTGAATGTCAGAGAGCTTGAACTGACTCTGTACCTGCTCCATGAAAACAAGAAGAGACTCCCGATTGTTCTCCCACTCTTCAGGCAGCTCGCTTTCATGGGGGAATTTGTCACAACCCACATACATCGACAGCTCAAAGCAGTTGGTGTGTAGGTAGCTGAAATCATTCATACCTGCCAGCAAAGACAAACATATCCAAATGTATCTGAATGCTCACATGCAGGGCAAAACTGTGAGGATAATTAAGCAAGAAAAAAAGAATTTGAGATGCTTTTCTGAGGGCTAGATCACACTTGAGGCTAAAATCTAAAAATAGGGTTACAGTGCTGCAGATGCTCTCATGTGTGCTCTGTAAGAAATGGCTCAAAGGCTGCACGTGGAGCTGAAAACCCTTCACAGCACTGTTAGGATTAGTGACAAAACCCGCCGCTGGATATGGACACTAACTGCCGGCCGCAGTGTGCCAGGATGCCCCGTTGATGGTTCCATCCTCCTTGGCGAAGTCTTCTGTGTGACAGACCCGTCGGCTGGCATCAGTCATGAGGCGGTGGGTGGAAGCGTAAGAGAAGGCCAACCAGCGGTAGACGTGGTCATCAGGGGTGGGGGTCTGCTCCCTAGTCACCCCCTGAGAGCGAGTTCTGTCATATGGGAAGGTCACCACCAGCTCGCCTCCCTGGAGATTCCCACCAAGCACAAAGGGCATTTTCTCCATCCATGCTATCAGCGCTCGTGTCTCCAAGGCAACCTACAGCGGGCGCACACAAGAGGCATGGATAATGTAATTAGCACAATCATCTAAGCAGTGTGAGTGCTAATTTAACTCCCTTATGCTAAAATAATCTGTGCTCTCAATGGGGAGTGATGAAGCCATCAGAAAGGCTGTTTACACAATTCACGCTGCATAAGCATGTCAAGAGTAATCATTCTAATAGGTAAATGTTTACACCGAACAAGCATTTGCATTCAACTGGGAGGAATTTCCCATGTTGTTGGGGCTCAAGTAATGAAACCAGCATTCCTATCTGCGAGTGCTGCCAGTCAGTGGGGCAAACAAGGATAGGATTCACAGCTCTGTGTGCACAGATGGGAATCCCAGCTCTGCAGCTGCAGCAGCTATTCTGGAGGCTCAGTGTGACTCATCCATGGCTCCCGCTAACGTCAAAACACTCGTGAGGGTGAGCTTTTAATAGCCCGCTTGGTATATTTCAGCTCACGGCCTCTTCGTCATACACAGCAAACTCATCATCCGCTTCTCCCAAAATAGACAAGTGCTGATGGGCCCTCGTGACTGCTTTACCCTTTTCAAATGGCTGATGATCTCCACTGTGAGATGTGTTTGTTTTTCTGGAAGAAAAAAGAAGCAGGAAAAGAGCACCATTGCACCCTAGGGTGAGCCCACCCTTTTGCCACCCATGTATACGTATGTGTGTTACATACATATATTGTTTGAGATTATGTGGGTAGGAGAACAGGTTCCTATGGTTAAATTGCTAGTCGTAAGATGGCAGAGAAAGTACCAGAGTGAATTGATCATCCCCCACCTGTTGTTGTGCCACTCAACACCAAACATTCATTCATTCTTTGTCCTTGCATACTTGTCTATTCAGGGGGGCATTGTGTTGCCCAGCTCCAGTGGTCACTGGCCGAGAGCCAGGGTGCATATAGAGAGGTCATCAGTCCAACACAGAGGTACACCTGATGACTGTGCGCACACTCACACTTATGCCTAGGAGCAGTTTAGAGAGACCAGTTAACCTCTTTGGACAGTGGAGTAACCGGAGATAATCCACATATGCCCAGGGAGGACATGCAAACTCCAGAGACCATGCGAGGATTCAAACTCAGGACATTCTTGCTGCATGGCAACAGTACTACCAACTTCACCACGGTGCAGCTTCAAAACATCAAACAGATGTATTCAATAAAACTCGTACCCCTTCTCCTCTTGTACTGAAAGACGAATTTGACTGTTTGGAAATATGTCTTGTTTCAAAAATCACGTGGAAACCAAAGAAACATCACTTATTATTCTTATTAAGGTCATTTTAAACATGTTGTTGATAAGCAACAAGTTGTGTGCCAAGTACATTTTGATAAAAACAATTTTATCATTAAGTTTGCTTGAAGTTTTTATTTAATATAAATTACAGCACAACAGACGATCAGTACGACTTACCGAGGCATTGTTAGACAGGTACCACTCTGGGGTGGGGATGTGGTGGTTGAACATTTTGCGAGGAATCCACTTCTTTGCCTCAGCCTCCCAGAGAATTGAGTTGAGATCAGGAAAGTTGTGGTGGATATCTATGCCATCATTGGTCCATCGACCAAGAGACCAGCCACTAAGCTCTGAACCCTGAGACAAAGAGTAAACAGGAAGAAGATGGTAACTGAAATGTGTGGCACAAAGGTAATACAAAACAGGTGAAGCAGGAGTACATTAGTGAAACATTTTGGTTCTGAAGAGGTTGCTGTAATTATCTCAATAGGTTTGTACATAAATGGCGTTGTCGGGACAACATCCCCTGTTTTGGCAATAAAACAAGTTTATCATAAAACTCTGAAAAGTCTTATGAATATGAAAAGTCACAACTAATTTTTCGACATAAAGCAACAGAACAGCATCTTTAACAAAAGTTCATTGTGTTTTTGCAAAGTGCATTGAACTGGAAAACATTTACAAAAACAAGTCATAACTCCTAATTTAAAACAGCATTAAATTCCTTTGACGAGAAATGCTAAGAAGTGACAAGTATCTAAAATAATATGCTTCGTTAGAGAAACCTCTCTTTGCAAGGTACTGTTTTATGCTTTAAATAAATACAATCTGACCAGAAAATTGTACTATATGGTTTCCAAATATAGTTTTATGTGTTATGTAGAAACTGTTCCGGATGAAACTGATATACACAAGAAAAAACACCAAGGACACAAAATAAACTGAGTACAAATTAGTTGAGAACAGGATGTTAGCTTACTGCTTTCCCACATACTTCACTGAATGAAATCCACATCACCAAATCAACAAAAAACAACCTCTGCAGCTTTGACTTGTCCTTATTTACTATTGTTGTTATGGTCTTTAATCTTGCCTTTCCATTAATATTACTAAAACGTGTTTCAGTTTTAAATTATGGCAGAAACACAGACCTGATGCAGTTGTTGTTCACTTCACATATTCCATTGCATCATTTAAAGTTGCTCTCATGTACCAAACATTTACTCACAACAGACCATTTAACAAAATGAGGTCACTAATTTGTGTTTTGCAGACGTACCGCTTCAAAGGCTTTCTCGTACCCATCAGGGTTGACGGATGGCAGCAGGTGGATTCTGGTCTCCTCCACTAGGTGACGTATCCGCTGGTTGCCTGATAGATACTCCAGACACATGAACTGCATGAGCAGGAGGAGGAGCTCTCGTCCAAGCACCTCATTTCCGTGTGCACCTGCTGTATAGCGAAACTCTGGTTCACCTGGTCATTAGGTGGAAACGAAAAAGACAAAAAAAAAAATAGTTGGACTTTGTCCCCTACACATAATACGTGAACACAAAATGATTTGTGTCGTGTGTTATTTTTTTCTAGTTTTCTCTATCAAACACATTAATTTCAATCATATTGTAGCATTGAAAGCACTCACCAACTTCATGTTCGCCAGGGTTGTCGGAGATCTCTATGGCATACAATTTGAGGCCGTTTTGAGACTTTCCTATGTTATAGATCCGTGTGATGTTGGGGCACATCTCATTAACCACCTTCATTAGCTGTGAAGGGTAAATCATAAAACATTAGACCCTGACAAATTATGAAAAAAAAAATGTATCCAAGTACCTGACACTAATGAGAAAACCATTCTGCTTGAACTTAGCCAGTGCACTGGCAAATAGCTGTTAATAAAGCCAAGTTATTTGTTTTTTTTATTGGAAATTACAAAAAATATAATCTGACAACAGTGCTGTAAAAAGACCAAAAATAAAACAGCATCAGAAAAAAAAAAAAAAAAAAAAAAGAAAGAAAGAAAAAGAAAAAGAAAAAAGCAGATGTGTTGAGTTATCAGCTCTTGGCAACAAGTGATAGAGTCATTCAGAATATTTTGCAGTGGAATATCATGACTTGGGTCTGGATATTGAGCAGTTGCCATTTTATGGCATTCGCAAGACTGTCCTACAGTCTGAGGCTTCGTCTGATTTCTTGCAAGAAAACTGCTACTGGAAGTCTTTCCTGCCCACAGCAACACCATTCTCAAGAACTTCATAAAAAATACTTGCATAAAAAGAATCACAAAAAAACATTTCATTTCACCTTGGGATAAATTAAATAAAGCATTTTTTAAATGAATTTCAAATAAATTGATTCTGAACGAACTGAGCAGCTCGAACTGACAAAGGTAGACTCTGACACACATTGGAGACCACCACCACCATCAAAAAGGCTTTTTCCAACTCCAAGATTTTCCATGGGAATAGTGTGGGAATAGGGTGCAACAGTAATAACCCGGCAGGAATCAGACATCCGCCTGTTTCTGTTTAAATACAAGCTAGAGTTGGAAGTGCAGCTCAGCCACCTGCTACAGGCAGTAAGAAAAGTATCAGCTTAAAACTACTATTATCCAAAAAACCTACTGTGGTGTTTGAAGGCATATCATTTATACAGAGACTAACTTCAGTTTTCAGAAAAGTAGTTCCTCTAAGCCTGTGATTTTTGAGTCTGTAAGGAAATTCCATCAACTTCAGTTTTCATCAAAAATACATTAACTCTTATGTAATGCTTTAAAAATATTTATCTTGTGGGTTTTGGTCTTTCCATTTTTATTTTTTTTTTACTACCAGCTTAAATAGTTGTACTTCAGTAAGACAAGCAGCCCATTATTGAAATCTTCAAAGACAATATTGCCAAAGCTGTGTCACAGAGCTTATTTAGTTTCCTTGCAGCCAGCTCTGAGGAGGCAGCCAAGGCAATTATAAAGACAGGCTCATACAGGAACAGATTAAAATAGCAACGATTATCATTTACCCACATGGGTGTCAGTGGTCACACAAAGTACCGCTGCAGTAAAATAGACCAACCAGTTGTTAGATGAAGCTGCTGCATCCATGGGATCAGCTGCTGCTGAAGTGGTTAGCCAGTCAGGTGTAACTGGGTTTTAATTAAGTGCAGGTTAAATGTTGACTTCACTGAGCAAGTAAATCGCTAAACAAATGTCAGGTTTTTCAGTGGGATGAAGGATTACAAGACAAGGGTGAAAGTCCTGCTCTCATTCTAATAAAAGAGCAGAGAATTCCCTGGATAAATATAAATGGACAATATTATTTACCAGAATCAATACAAAGCGTTCTTTATTAAACAAGGGTGTTTGTGTTTTTCCCCTCATACAGACATAGAAAAACTGAGCATAAGAATTTTTTTTAACTCTGCTTTAAATGCCACAGATCTCAATAGAAAACCAAACTTCTTTTATGCACTGTGTGGATAATATGAATTGATACAATATCTTCCATATTAAGGAATTTATTTTTCCTTCTGTTATTTCCAGTGTTAGTGTGGTTGTGGTCTAAGAAAATGACAACCATTAAGCAGTATAAGAAATAGATTTTAGACTCTGTTACTCTCATGGAGTTTGTACATTATGTGAGACTTCTTAATAGTTGCAAAACTATTAAGACTGCTTTGTACTATAGTGGGGAGAGTCATGCCATCTGGTTCCAGGGCAAAGAAAGAAAATGTCAAGGGTAAAAATGCTTATGAAAAGGACTTTCAAAAATAGTTCTTTCTTTTCTTTTAAAAGCCAAGCTTAGCCTGGGCACAGACTGGAACACATTAGCTGTAAAGGATAAAAACCAACAAAACATAGAAACACAGTTCATTAATTCACTTAGATATTTCTGAAGCAGCATTTAAGGAGTTGGATCAGAAAAAAAAAAACATCACCCAATATCTAACAAATATTTTCTATTACAAAGAAAAACAGCAGCCCAGGATGTTTCTTCTCTCAACTGCATTACAGGAGATTATCATTCGCAGTGCTTGTACTATCACAGCCACTCAGGCGCACCGTGCACACTGACAAATACAGCTGTCCTCCTTCTTGGTACAAACAGGCGCCTGCTTGTGACAACTATATGAATAAGTAATGATACAACCCTGAAGATGCTTTATGCATTTTTATGCAGCTCCAAGTGCTTAGTTCATTTGTTCTGCTGCATTTTTTGCTCTCGTGAAGGACACAGCTTGGCTCGCTTCGACTCACAGTTTCCATGCGGTGTTTTACTGCTCTGTGCTCTTGATCTCCGTTCTGAATGGGAACTAAGGTCTTGGTTCTTTTAACAAGGTAATGTCTGTTTACGTGGCTTACCTGCCTCATCTCTTTGTAGCCGTGGTGCCTGAAGTCCAAATCGTCAGTCGTTATGACTTCATTGCGTCTGTGATAGTAATTGTTAGGATCTGGAACAAGATTTAAAAAAGTTAAAGGCATTCAGAGATCTAAAGAAGTAGATTCATTATTCTTATTAGGGATGCTACATCAGCACAGGAAATGGAGAAATGTTAGGCTGCAGTAAAAGATTTGTGCATCATTGCTGTTTTTTTCTGAGTGTTGGTATGATGGAGGCAGGTATGGATTAGATGAACTGAGGTCTGATCTCTCATGGTGGCTTTGGCCTAGTCGGTGCAAAAAACCAAAACACTCAGTTTACAAGTCTGTCTACGTATATTTGGCCCCTCCACTATTAGATCGCAATAAGTACAAGATCCTAGAAACAAATAATATGAGATTCTTCTTTAGGAAGTCTGGTCTGAGACTTGGAAATAAGTTAAGGAATGTCATCATCGTGGGGAAGCTTGAATCAGCTTCTTCCTCTGCAATGAAAGGTGTCAGTTAGCATTTGATCACGATCCCTCTTGGATCTCTCTCTTTGTAGATTTCCTGGCCACTGGGAAGAGAACCCAGGGAAGCCCCAGAAAATCATCGATGAAGTATATTTTTCTATGGATGGATCATTTGAGCAGCTGTTAATATCAGATTCACTTACGCCACTGCCTCAATAATGTTAGGATTTAAGATAAATTTCCAACCAGCATCTAGTCATGTACTCAACTGAATTAACCTTTATATAACACAATGTGTCACCTCTGTGTTATCATTGGTACCATAAAAAGACAGATATAGTCCATTTTGAGTTTTCAAACTGAACGACCAATAAATTAGTCACCTTTATATCCTATAGAGATGTTTCCACACAGTCCTGACTCCGAAAAACCAAAATTAACCAGGAAAATTTTCTCCCATCATTCAAGAATTATATATTAATAATTAATTATTTTCCAGAAATGGTATCCCAGTTTATAACAACACCGAACCTTCATCCAGACCAAACCCCGAATGATAACTTAATCAATCATTAATGGTGGCCAACTGTTTGATTTGTGCGTCTCCTTCATACAAACCCGTCACCTGGCAAAGGACAGCCAAGAATCTCCGCTCTCATACAGATGCTGCCACCGTAAAACCACGAGCGGGGGTTGACTCGAATGTACCGGGCGACCACAGGTGATGGAAAGATGTTCCGGACGGGAATTTCTTTTTCCCTGTTGGCGCTGAATATCTACTAAGGCAAACACAAGGTGAATAAACAGTCAAGCTGTGAGGGACACAGGATAAAGCTCCTCATTCAACAACTTTAAATGAGCAAGATTAGCTCAACATGGGTCAGGACTATTTATTTTTCTCATAGTAATGTTAACCAATTAAAAGTGTTTGGATAAAGAATGGAACTTACAAAAGATTTCCTCCCTAGTTTTGGGTTGAATTCTTGAGCACACAATGATTGAACTTTAATACCCTGAGGACACCCACAGATGGAGCTCTTCTGGTACATATGTAGTATTTTGAAGGGCCAATATAGTAGACTGGCATTTGGCACAAAGGCAATGTAGGTGGGCAACGCTTGTGCCAGAGACGAAATTACTACTGGGAGTTTGTTCACCGACACTGATTAAATCACAAACCACAGTAGTGCACAAAGAGAATCTAATGACTAAGAGCTCTGATTATATTCAAAAAGCCCTGATTTGGTTAATCAGCAACAGAGTTGACAGAAAAGATCTAAGTGAATCTCTGCAGGCAAGGTGATATTCCAGTCCATTCAATTATATCAAGTCTCTCATTACAGAGTGAAAAAACAAGGATGAGTTCCCATCTGCTGGAGAAACATTACTATTTACTATCACCTCACAGCTCATTAAGCTGGGAAATAAGCAGGCATTTACATCTTCCCCTGTAATTACTTTCCAGCAAGAATTCATTTTTCTATTTGGGTCCAATCAGCAAAAGACGTACAAAGCAAGACTCAATATTTAGCTGGTTAACAGGGGAAAACAACAGCATTAATGCATAGGTTTGCAGTGTCCTTCGGTTTGAGGACATACAGAGGGATCATTCTTTGATGCTTTTATTATTACTCACCAAGTCTGCTGAGTCGTTCTTAAGAGTGATCCATGTGTGACTGTCATTGCTAATCATGACCTTGTAGGAAGTCACCCAATCGCTTCTGTTAATATTGTAGGAAAATGAGAGTATTAGATAAAAATTGTTTACAGATTGAATTTAATGCATTCAGAAAGCAGAGATAACCGGAAAGATGTCACTCGCAATGAAAGCTCACAAGCATGTGTATGAATTATGCAGTGAAAATTGGTTTTCTGTTGAGATTTTTAAGAAAATAAAAATAAGCTGAACTCTCTTATCAAGTCTATAATTTTGAATTCAACGGAAAATAAAGAAAATACGATTTTATTTCTGAATCTAAGCACATATTTTGGATATGGATGGATTAAAAATGACTGACAATGCAATACTCAGAGTAAAGTCCTGCTTTTCAGTTGTGCAGATGTTTAATTTTACAGTCTGATTTATTATGAAGACAATCCCATCTGCTGTTTTTAAATTTGAATTGATTAGTTCAACATAAAGACTACCCCAAAATATAAAGCTTTATTGCCTGTCCACATTGTTATCCCTGTCCTGTCTGCTGAGTTTCTTGGTCTTAATAATGCCGTTTGCTCCCAATTTTATATGATATTCCTCTGAGGCTTTTACAGGACAGTAGTGTTTATGCAGTGGTTGACCTACAATCAGGCGGATTCTATTTACTCAGTGATTTTAATTCACTGCAAATTTCCCATTAGTAAAAATAGACCATGGTATTGTAATTATTCTGGCCTGTGCCAAGATTTATTACTTAAAAATGACAGAGGAGAAAATACATAACTTACTGTTAAAGATAATAAACTAAAAAATAAATCAGACAAACTCTATAAGTATGCCTATATGAATCAACTCATGTAAGGCAGTGCTCTTTCCAGAGTGTACAGTATGTAGGTTGACAGCTATTCTCATACTTGTGGGTGAGCACATCCTCACTGAGCTAGTCCAGTAGGAATTCCCTTTTCTGTTAATTAAAGCATTCGTACAGACAGAAAGCCCCTTAGCTGTCACCATAGACAGCTACATGCCCTCCAGAGCTAATTGCACAAAAATCCTTCCAAGGCTTTGGTGTTTTGTGCACCTTAAGAAAAGTCTTTCCCTTCAAGGGAAATCCCAAATATACCTTATTAAACAAAACTCCTTTAGTCTCAAATTTTGCTAGAGTTTCAGGTTCCCTCGCAATTACAGAGCTTGAAATCAGGGGTGTCCAAAGTCAGTCCTCAAGGACCGATATCCTGCATTTTTTAGTTCTCTCCTTGTGTCACCACATCCACATCACATGATAGCTTGTGTGAAAAATTGTCTAAAAAGTGATACTTTCAATAATACTAGTAAAAAAATCTCTAATTCTACAATGAGTTAGAAAACTATTAAACATGTAATTAAATATTGAATTAAATGAAAAAGAATAAAATCTGGTTTTAAGAACTAGTTATTAATACCAGATTTGTTAAAATAATATAAAAATATATATACTTGCTCTGCTACTTTACTACATTAAATATTTAACTAACACAGATCTCACTGATCCTGTCTAATGTTTAAGGCTCACAAGTGAAATAAAATTACTGCATGCTGCATCCGAGGGCAATGAAACAATCAAATAAAATGAAAAAAAAAAAAGTATACTTAGTTAAATTTACAAAATGTCAAATCTATTTAAATAATGCATAAATTTATATTTAGAGGTCTTCTCATTTCTGATTTAAATGTTAAAACCTATTGATACCATTCTTTTTCTTACATTTGCTGGGCAAAAATCTGCTTTTATATAATTTGGACTGTTTAGATAGCACATCATCAATACTGGTAACCTTGAGGATGATGTGCAAAAAGCTTTAAAATACATTAATCTTCTATTCCAACCACATAGGAGAGCTCTGAAAAAATTATTTAAATTGTGCACTTAGAATTGAGTCCATTCATTCAAAGGCGTATATTGTAACTATTTTTAACACAGTCATGACCAGTATAAAATAAATATCATTTAACAGAAATGGAGCAACATGGCGTTTGCCATGGTACATTAGTCTTCAGTTAAAAGATTAAAGCTTCACTGTATTTTGCTATTTACAGAAAAAGAAATAAAATAAATGTTAGCGTAAAACCCGATCTTATTTCTCGTCGTTAAACAAAAAAGCAGACATTATTCCTACTGCTACAAAATTGGGGTCAGAACATGGCACTAACAATATCATCTTGTTTAAACTTGGCAAAAACATTCAAATAAAAACTGGTGAACTCACCCTGAAAACATAGTAAAATTTTACTGGTTATTTCAATAGAATAACAATAATGAGCAAAAGAACTAAAAATATTGCAGAGACCACAACATCTGCCTTTTTCCATGAGCATCTCAGTTCCCAGAGCAAAGATTGGATTGACCACTGGGTGATCAGGATAGATTGTTCAAAGAGAAATGATCAAAGGTCCTTCTCTTTGTACACTCCAGCTCCCTTCTGTAAAAACAAGGTTTCAGTAGAAAAATCTACTAAAGCAGAAGTTTTAGTTGAAAACAGTTGTACTAATAAAAGAAGATTGTAAAAAATATTACTATGAAAGATGTCAACAACTGTGGTACACGTCACTTCACAAAATTATTTATTTCCTAGCAAATAAAGCTTAAACTACATTGCCAGTAAGTGTGGAGGGTGCTTTGTGTTAGAGAAGTTTAACTAAAGAAAATTTTTTTTTTTTTTCAAAGTTTTATAAAATAAACTATTAATTGAGTGAACAGGACCTATTGGAATTATTGTTAAGTATTAATGTACCAATTTTTGTGTTTAAGTAATTTATTTAAGTTGTAGAAGAAATCTAGCCTATGATGCTTTCAGTCGTTCACTCTTTCAACATGTGTGACTGCATGTTAAATTTATAATAAAAATAATATTTGGTTTATGCCTTTTGAGAAACTTCACATGCAAGTGAAAGAATTATAAATTCACACTTCTCATATTACTTGGTATGATCTCACCTATAAATAGTTCTCTTTAATAGATAATCAGTGATTTGTGAAGCGAAACCTAATGGTGTTATGAACGTAGAAAGGATCGATTAATCAAATCTTGAAACTCATGAATCATTTAGAAAGTAATCCTACTTTAAAATGATATCCGAAACCGTTATAGTACTATATTGTGAGAGACATTGCTAAGGCAAGCAGGAGTTTTCCAACAGTTTCTTTTAACAAGAAGGTCTTTCAGTCTGGTCCAAGAACAGTCCACGTTGTTTATTACTGAGTGAACAAATTAAAAGTATACTACTTTTCTGGTTTGGAGAGCTTTGAAGGTCATATACAGGAGCACCTCAGTAAGTCACTATTTTCACAATAAACTAATTTTATTTTTATTTCAAAAGTGAGACTCATATAAATTAATTTTACAAAGAGATGTACTTCAGATATTGATTTGTGTTCATTATGTGTGAGGATTATGACTCAAATTAGAATTTTACACAAAACTAATAAAACAAACTAACAAACAAAACAGAAATATTATATGGTATTTGACACAATCATGATGGAGACTTCTGTAAGCAACAAAAGGTCTCTGTTCCCAGAGATTATTATGGTAAATCATAATAACTGAAACTTGAGTGGCAGAGAAAAATGTCTGGTGGGGTAAATTCGACCCTAAAGAGATATCTTATCTGAGTAAGTCATTTTCTTTAGCTCTAATACAAGTTTTCAGAGAAATGTAAATTATCCTTTTCATTGAGAAATCAAGGAGTAATAGTCTGGAAGGGAGGTGGAGAGACAGAATACAAACTGCATTATGTCCAGTGTGAAGTTTTCAAAGTCAGTGTTGATTTTGGGGTGCCATGCCATCTGCTGATGTTGGTCCACTGTGTGGACTAATGCCAGCTGGGGAACTCTAGAGATCCCAGTTAAATGGGTTTATAACCTTTCTGAAAAGTTTCATTTCACTGCAGAACTTGGTGAAGGCTGACACTGCTAAAAGTACCACTGCCTACTTTAACCACAATTTTTTCAAGGAGTTTAATTGGCCAGTAAATTGGCCAGTTTACTGGCCTCTGAAGGCCTTCATTTAGCACTAATGCTCCTCTGATAGAATGCCTTCAGAGAATCTAAGAAGAATCTACAAAAGGCCACTATTAAAGCAACTTGGGCTTCCTTTAGGACCAGTAGAGCTACAACCTGATTGCATTCATGCTGCCAAAGCAGTAATACATGCAAAAAGGTGCCTCAGCCAAGATGTGAGTATGCACCGTACATTGCATGACATACTTTTAGTAGGCTTTGTAGGTAGACAAACATTGCATCTAACATTCTCATTTCTGAACAAACAGGATTTGGTTTTTTACTCACCCATAAATAGAATCTTAAAATATGTCCCGCTGACTGTTGTTAATTTATATAACTTTTACTTAGATTGAGTAAAATATACATTTACATATGAAATATGAGTAACTATTGTTTTTTATGGAGGACATCTGTAGGTGTGAATTGCGAATGCTTGAAATTCCACATCTTTCCAGACAGAAAAGAAGCCCTGCTCTCTGTAAAAGCGTATAATGCACAACATGCTAAGAGAAAACAGCTTACGTTCAAACAAAACTCCTCATCTGGACTACTTTAAAAGCTCTCAAGAATGTCTGACTTTTAAAGCAAATAAAAAATTATTGTCTAGTTTTTTTTTTTTTTTTTTGTTTTTTTATTACTAAAGATGTTGTGTGAAACTTTAAAAAACCAGCAGGTGTCACTCTAGAAGAGAGCCCTTCACAGTGGTGTGTGATGTGCACCAGGTGCCGTCTTTGGCACCAGAAGGAAGTCTTGGACTGCAGCCTGAGAGACTTTAATAATGAATTTCCTGCAGTATTAGGCAGCACTGAACACAGGCATTTATATTAGGAAAATAATTTTTTGTACGAATATATTATTGTAAGAAGAGGAAGGGAAAACTGTCCGTACTTGGGTTTTTATAAATCCATAGGTTTATGATCTATAAACCTTTACAGTGCCTATAAAAAGAATTCACCCTCTAGGATTTCTTTAGCCTTTTTACTGCCTTCGCAAATCACATTCAATAAAATTTGGCTTTTCAAACAAAAAAATTACCACAAAAAATGTTACTGTCAAGGTGAAAACGGACTCCCACAATAACGATGACAATTGAATAAAACATAAAATGAGAGCATCCTGCGATGGACTAGTGACCTGTCCAGTGTGGACTCCACTCACTGAATGCAACAAAAGTAAGAAAATCCTGGCAAGCAATTTGTTTCCATCTGCAAGAAAATTATAGCTTCATGTTCCAGCAAGACAACAACACAAAGCATCCAATTAAAAATACACAGAAATGGTGTGAAGGCAAAAAGGTGGATGTTTTGGAATGGAAAGAGACATTCTCAGCCAATCCCCAGGCAATCTGACAGAGCTTGAACAGTTTTGCAAGGAGGATTGGAATAAAACTGCAGTGTCCAGATGTGTAAGCATGAATGAGGCCTGTCCACACAGACTCTGTGTTGTGATTGCTGTCAAAGGTACAAATACTAAATACTGATTTGAATGGCTTAAATATTTATTCAATCACCAATTTTATATGAAATATTTTTAATTTAATTATTATTGGTGGAAATCAGTTTTTGCTTTGACAGGAAAGTTTTGTAAAAGCAATTAAAAGTATAAGACATCCAATTGGGAATATTTATAGGCACGGTACAAAATAGAAATAGTAAGCCCATATTCACA
Organism: Poeciliopsis turneri; assembly: GCA_922788865.1. Taxonomy (NCBI): domain Eukaryota; kingdom Metazoa; phylum Chordata; class Actinopteri; order Cyprinodontiformes; family Poeciliidae; genus Poeciliopsis; species Poeciliopsis turneri. The sequence continues at coordinate 890,731 of CAKLNU010000118.1, read as the reverse complement.
GTTTGTGAATATAGCCAAATTATTTTAAAAATATTTAAAGAACAAAAAACTTCTATCGTCCCTCTACACTCTCATGAAACTCTGAATGCTTCAGAACCTCTTTTTTCAGCACTATTTTAATAATGTAATGACCTTTTGAGATTTATGAAAGAGCGAGTCTGCACCCAAATCAATCAAATCCGTAACTCCTTAATCCTACAGCGAGAAGATCAGAAATGGCTTGTGAAAAGGGCAAACACAAGCGAAGGTTCCGCACCATGTGGGCAGGATTGAAACCCTTTGCCTTATTTATTTGTGCTGTCAATTTTTCCACTAGGCTTAAAAGGAAACACAGTCAAGGCTTAAAAGGAAACACAGTCATTTAGAGTCTGCAGCAATAATTGCCAGTTGTCTCCACCACTGGTGTTTATGCCTCAGTCACTGGGAAATTATGCTTTTTAATTAGATATTTGGCGCCTCACCGTGTTTGGGTTTGTGTTAGACTTGTTATTGGCAAGCACTAATTGCGATGACATTTGCTTCATTTGCCTTAGAGGGGTGAATAAGCAAATGAGTAATCACTTAGTCTGTAATAATGTAGGAAACCATGTATTGGTTTATGTCTACTTAACAAACATATATCACACTGTGTTGGTCACAATCAGACCCATACAATCGTTGAATTTACTGTTGTAAAACAAAATGTGAAAATGCTAAAGGGGTTTGAATACTTTTGAAAGGCACTGTCTCTAATTTTGTCACAATAAACATTTTTATTCATATTGAATTTTTCTACTATGTTTGTGTGTCTTACTGTTTTTTGTCACGTTTAAAAAAACAATCATTAAAATCCATTGCATTGCATGTGCTGATTATTAAAATAAACCTAACAAAGAAAAAATGGCACCTTGCTCATAATTATTAAGCAATAATAATATTATGACTGTGCAACAATTTGCAAATCTTTTTGCATGCCTACTCACGACCAGAGGGAGCTCCTGCCCTGGGTGACGACCCCCGTGAACTTTGTCAGTCTCCTGGCATCCACTTCCAACCACTGAAGTGGGTCGTCTCTCCCTGCACACCAGGCCCCATCATACAGGTCGTCTTCATAAAGTCCAGCCTGCAGATCATACAATCATACAGAAGCCATAACAACCAACATGTCACTGTTAAATCAAATATACCATGTAGCCATGATGCAGCCTGAAGTCACGATATTTGCAAAACTCCAAGTCGTTCTAGCTTATGATTGTCTAATTTTATGCAAATTTTCTTTCTTCACAGGAGCACAAATTTTGATTATGAATAAAAAAATTTAAAAAAGTAGCGTATAAAAAGTATTCAGTCTTATCCAGTTTTCCACACCCAATCAATCGAGTTTATTTGTATAGCATTATATATGTATTACATAACATTTCACCAGCAGGGCAGTTGAAAGTGCTTTATCCTAAAAATCCTAAAAAAAAAAGAAAAAAGAAAAACATCATAAAAGCATCATATAGTCAACAGTCATGAAAACCAATACATTACATTACATTTTGTTAAGAGACATTGTCAAAATCCTCAATACACATCAAATATGCTGGTCAGTGTTCCATTTATTATGGCTCAAAAGCAGATAGATTGTTTTTTATTATTAATATAAAGGAACTCAGTGTTCAGAGACAGAACAGAATGTCTGTACTGACTCTGATTCCTACTTATTTCTAAGTGGATTCAACTTTTTTCTCATATATAAAAAATCAATTCCAAACACTGACAAAGCAAAACCAGTCATTCTGAATGTAAAATCAAATCTTTTATTTCACAATGGTCAACGCTTTCATTTAGGACTAATGCTCATTTGGCAATAATAGCACCCTTCAAAACGTTTGCTAATAGTGCCAAGGGTCATAAAACTCTATACTTTGGAAATTTTTCCAATTTTTCTGGTCAGTAGACAACCGTCTTCTGGACAGAACAGAGACTTTCTGGGTTCATGTTTAGAAACTACCAGCTGCTCCTTTTTACTTTCTAAAGCCATTCCTGTGTTCTTCATTATAAATTCCTGTTACTCTTGACACTATTACCATTGAGAAAGACCAAGTTGATTGAAGTAACTGAGAGACACTTGATTTTATCTGCTTATAATACCCTTTCACACCATTGTGCATCAGCTTTGAATTTATATGGCTGATGTTCCAGGATCATCTCACTGCTTTTCATCTTCAGCGACACTCATCCCTTCCTGTAAACAATCTATTAGCACACATGATGCAACAGTCTGTGAACAGTTAGAGTCTTTCTCAATTGCTTTTTTTATAACTTTGTGGAGGGCGTTGCGGACATGTAAACTTGGCATTTTCACACTATTGAAAAGTCAAGTTTTGTTTAAAAAAAAAAAAAAAAGAAAAGAAAGAAAGAAAAAAAAAATTTTCTTTTGTGAAATTATGTAATAATTTTTCTGGGAAATATTAATTTATGTGCTATGATGTAATATATAAATATTCATCTTTAGATGTGATAAGAAAGAAATAAAAAAAAGCACAGATTGAAATTGGATGGAGCACATGGCACAATAGATGAAAGCCTGGGGTTATTCTGTTTTCGACTTTGTTTTTATTCTTATATTCTGGCTGTAGATTCTGTTTGTTGGGATTACCACAACATCAAGAAGGAGACATCCATTCTATTCGTCCCTTCTGTTGAGGCTTTATAACAGTTTCCAAACTTTGTGTTTCTTAGTCATATCTTGATAGGAAAATATTTATTACCGCCCTGTTGGTGTCTGGAATCCAAACAAACTGTTGTAGCTACATAAATGGAAATAAACCAAACAGACTGGAAACTGGTCAAACTCAAACTAATCCTTTCAACATCTGCTCAATATGTGTTTCTTCTGGCACAATCTCCGTCCTCCTTTGAACTGTTCTCTTTAGCACACAAATGTTCACATCCAACAGACAACAAGTCCATTGTTTTTCTGAATTAAGACCATGTGTTTGTGTATTTCATCACTTCTGGAGCTGGATTTGGAGCAGTTCAATTTGGGAACCAAGAAGACTTCCTTTAAACAGCATCTCCTTGGTAGGTCTTGGGATATGCAGTATGATTTTAAGGGCAATAATATTATTTATTGTTAGCTTTTATAGCAGTGCTTTATAAACAGAGGCACAAGCCACTAGCAGGGAGCGTAATGGGGAAAAATAGGCCCGTCAACAATGCCACACATGCACCTAAATCAAGCAAATTTCCATGCAAACTAGAGTCATCACAGAAACCTTTAAAATATCTCTGCCAGGCCCCAGTTTGACAAAGACTGCCCAAAGATTGGAACCCATAAAAAACAAGATGTTTTATGTCAATAGATTTTCTATTTTTCCATTTAGACTTCTAGAATTCTATGTTTTAAATAGTAAATACTTTGTTAAACTAAACAAAAGGCCTTAACTTGTTTTGCTGTGAAATATATATATCGATATCTATATATATGTGAGATATATATAGAAGGCTACATTGGAGCACATCCATGGACACAAAGACCAGGGGTACACCATCCCCAGCAGAGGCCCCACAAAGCATCACCAGGTGGAGTGAGACGTTACATACTCAGGCTTGGGCCCCAATGACGGCACACAGAACCATCCATGTATCGGCACAAGCCACTAGCAGGGAGTGTAATGGGGAAAAATAGGCCCATCAATAATGCCACACATGCACCTAAATCAAGCAAATTTACATGCAAACTAGAATCATCACCGAATCCTTTAAAATCTCTCTGCCAGGTCCCAGTTTGACAGTATTTCTCCACGGACAACAGTTCTCCTGACTACCTGTCCCTGATTGAATGAACCCCTGATAAGTCTTTGTGACCTCATTTTCCAACCGTGAACTTTGCTGACACTACTTTTGTTATTGGATGGCCAAAAACAAAAGACTTCATTTACTGAACTCTGATTTTGGTATCTCATATTTGAGGGTCATAATTCAAGCAACATTTGACTGCCTTCTCCAATGCCTTGTGTTCACAAGCTGTTTCTCAATTTTGGGGAGGCAACTTAATAAAACAAATGTGATCTACAAGCCTTCACACAGTTCAACAGTTGCAATGTAATGATTTATCCCCTTTAAGAGCTTTATAAACTGAAATGAGAAGGCATTTATGAGATATGCCTTCTGAAATAAGCTTTTCCTCAGCCATGTTTACCTTTGAATTACTGAAAGTTGGAAACATCAAGGAAACATGAGAGATCCTAGGTTATTATGCAAGCCCCAACATATCCATTACGCTTGGCTAAGATATAGAAGCACTTTACATTCCCATTTTACCTGAATGTTAAGACGACCTCTGTGTGCACCAAGACCGTAACGTTTTGTAGACGAAGCGTGAAGCTGGAAGTCATCAATCTTCAGAGTCTCCAGTCCCATGGGAGGGCATTCTAGGCAAAGAGAAAAGACAAATTGGCCTGTGATGTTAATATTACATGTAATAATATGCATTAGTCTATACACTTCATATCTGCATATAGAGTGTACGACAGCCCCTGTCACCAGGAACCATGAAAGCTTATTTCAGCAGTAATGACTATTTTACACTTTTGCACTATGAGCTGGAGATGTGGGGAAAAAGCAGCAAGCAGCTGCACTCAGCACTCTGTCATCAGGCAGCTTCCCTCTAATGCTAATTTAGTGAAGGTTTCAGCCCAATAGAAGAGTATTATTCACTCATTGCAGTGCTTTTTCGGATGCCAAAAATATCCAACCTTATACCACAAAAAAAATGGGGTCTGCAAGAAGAAAAGTGAATCTTGTGGTGGTAAGCTTCACTTTGATCTTGATTAAACTCTTGCACACTCCAAAACATATCAAGCATTCATGATGATCATCAATTTAACTTTATGAATATTTGAGGACCTAATAATTTTGGAAATCACATTTACTAAAGTTCATCAAGCCACCACCTGAATTAAATTGTTCAGCTGACTAAATCAGCACTTTATGCAAAAAGCAAGTTAGTAGAACTTGCTTTTGGAGCTTTAGTTTGTGTTGAAACAGAATCGGTAATGTAGGCGACACTCATAGAAGAAAAAGTCGAACTGATACATTTTAAAACAATTTGAGGCCACTGCATATTTTAGATGTGTCTCTATTCCAGAACACCAGATTTAAATGATCGCATGCTATCAAAAACTGCAGAAGCCTATCAATCACCACTCATTCAAGTCAGGTGTGTGGCAGAAAGGTAATATCTAAAACATGCAGGGAAGTGATACCTGTCATCAGGTATCACTGATGACAGGTATCATCAAATTGAGAAACAGTGGTTCAGATCAAAATATATTCATGACTTAAAATAGCTCAGTAAAAGTTCAAGACTTTCAAAGACTTGGGAAAAACTGCTGTTTACAATTGCTCTTTATCCAGTCTGTGTTTTAGCTACCATTTATGAAAGTAAGAATAAAAGTCTTGGTGTGCATATGTACAAAACTGGTAGAGACATGCCCCCCAAAACTGTAATCACTTCTAAAGGTAAGCTAGATACAAATTCAAGCCACACTTCTCAGATTTTTATTTGTGAAAAGTTTGGGAATTGTGCATCATTATCCTCACACTTCACAATTTTGCTCTACTTTGTGTTGGTTTATCACACAATATCTACCAAAAATCCTTTACGTCTGTCATCAATGACAATGCTTAAAATAAATTCAAGGAGTATGGATACTTTTGCAAGGCTCTGTAACTTCACTCAGCCCTGGAAATGCTATGGGGTACCCTCCACAAAAAATTGTCAAGCAATGCACAGATCATCAGAGGATGGGCATTGTTGTAATGTAACTCTGCTACATTACAACAATGCAATAAAACTCTATACAAGCATACTCCGACATGTAGCCATCTTTAAAGATATCCTACTATGAAGGAATGAATGAGTAGCCGACACCGATATAGTTTGTTTTCAAAATTTGTCTGGCAAGTCTTTATTATGGAAAAACTTCTGCAAAACAATTCTTCTGAAGAAATTAAAATTGCAAATGCCCGAAAAGGTTTTCCTTTCATGCCGGAGGGAGTTGCAGTTTGTTTGAGCAAACTCCAGCATTTAAGTGACTGCAGAAACTGAGATGGTGCTGACTAAATGCAGCTCTTTGTGTAGGAATCTCTCATCTTTTTACACTACAGTGGATGTTAACCAATAGGGGCAAATGGGCAAATCAAAGCTGACGTGTGAAATCTCTGCGGGTCGGCAGCTCTTTTGCGTTAGATCAAGCCAGAGCACAGAAATGGAACATCAGAGGAAGAATTTCCGATTCAACGCTGGTCTGTTTGTACATGCAGCACATGCCGCACATGTCGCTGTCACACGGCCAGGACTCCCTTCTCAAATGAACTCCCTTTGTAAAACATGAGGTGGCTTTGGGCTTGCTTTTTACAGATTTTGGAATAAACTTCTGGAATGATGTAGATTCGAAAAGGAAACAGCTGTGCAAGGACAAGCAATGGAAATTTCTATGAGGAAGAGACAGCATGTAATGCAAAAAAAATAAAAAAATTATTTAGGGAATGGTTAGTTATTTGTTTAAAACTGGAGTAAAGTTTAATTAATAAACCAAAAGAAAAAGCAGAGAAACTCATACAACCTCATTTTTGAATTTTTGTAAATGAACACTACAGAGTTGCCATTCACATGTTTGACAAAGCCTTAGCCCTGAAGAAGGGCCAAAACAACAAGGGTAGCTCCACTGATACACTCACACAAAGCAGATGTGTTTCTGCCATGCTGCAAAGCCCTAAATCATTTTCAACATCTGTGCACAATTCAGGGAGACCCACACAGGAATAAAGCATCTGGCTTCAACAATAACGTGTAATATGAATCATATTTTAGAAAAATTGACATTTATCTCTTCCTATAAGGCTCTTGGGATGTCAGTCCACTCAGAGGTTACTCAGGCTATTGAGATCAAGTTATTTTCTCAACATCTGGAGGCATTTTTATGCTTTGCGTTTATTGATTATGTATTGTACGTTGTTTATTAAGTGGAAACTTTAAGCTACCTCTAAACAAAGAGTTCTTGACAGATTTGAATGTTGTGGATAGCTGAGAACAGTAGAAGACACCAAAAAAAAAAAAAAGCCTAACATGCAAAATGTATTATATTTTCATATAGTTTCCCTTAGCTTCAAAATGTATAATATGAAGCTAAGTGGAAAGCTACTTGATGTCATAGGACTTTGGGTAATATTAACACATGTATATGTCTTGAATGCTTTAAACTAAACCAATATGTTGTCTAGCTTAAACCACTGAAATTAATTATTTAGTGAACCTCACTCCAGTCCCACATCTTTTCAAACCATGGAAGGTTTTCTTCCAGAATTGTCTTTTATTTAGACTATCTCATAGTCCTATCAACTGAGAATATGTTCAGCATGATGCCACCACCACCACACTTCAGCCATACACAGCATTTTGAATGTAAACTAAAAAGTTCAGTGAGTTTTCTTTCGCAATGTCTTAATTCTTATAATGGAAGTATGAGTCAAAACAGTTAGATGCCAAGTCAAGCTTTTCTGTCATCAGAAAAAGAACATCTGCTGACAGGAGGTTCATCTTAAGTTATAAAAGTGGAAGGTGCATTTAGGACTAAGATGAACCTCATAAAAGGATAGGAATTAATCCTATTACATATAGTCCATAATGCTATTAATCCTCAGACTATGAAAGCTACAAGTATTTAGCACCTGTGCTTTGCAGTCTTAGTAAAGAAAGTTCAATTGACATCCAAGAAAAGCTACCGAGGTATCTGGTCTCAGTGTAGCAAATTTATTGCAACCCATTTATTGCAAATTTATTGCAACTAAACACAACACCTTTCAGCCAAAGAGGACATTAGCGCCTCTGTGGTTGAAATCCATGTTGTAGAGCATTATTTATTTAACCCGAACCTTCCTCAAAGTAAAAATAGTTTTTCCCAGAACACTGCACCTTTCCAAAATATTTGTAATCTCTGCAAGAATCCCTGTTATTCCATCTTAACAGTTCCTGTGGAGATGGGAATAGGTTTCTGGCTCTTTGGAGGAAAGGTAGATTTTATGAGCTCAATAAATTCCCTCAACAAGCAAGTAGCTCTGGTTTTTCACTCACCCTCTGTCATCGAGTTGAACTCTGCGACTCCTTCTGAGATGATGTTTGATTCCTTCAGGGAGCTCTTCTTGTTCTTCACTGTCTTTCTGTTGGGTGTTTTCACTGAGAAAATGACAAAAAATTTAAAATAGTCCACTTACCAACTTTTTCCATATTTTATTATTTTATATAAACTTGTATAAATAATCTCCTAGGATTTTGTGAGAAGTGTGAGACCCTTTTCTTCAATACTGTACCCCTATTAAAATTGCATGTGATGAACAAGTCATGGAAGCTTATTGGCTCTTTGCTCATCAGCTTCCGTGTTCAGGGATAAGCGGCTCGGTCGCTTCCGGTCTATTGAAAATGGCATTTCATACTACGTGCTTGCAGGACTTGCCCAACGTAACAATCAATGACAGATCTGAAGCACCAACAAGTAAGCTGGAGAAAGGTTTTAAGATGTACGCCTCGTTATACGTTCACGTATACGAAGGTGGGTTTTACTTCCTTTAAACTTTGTGGCTAATATTAACTTTTGCTTATGCTAGTAGCAAATATTCTTAGACATTTTTCTTATAAAAATGTGCTATTTAAGTATCTAAACATTTTTAATTAATTCCAATAGACAAATATGGTTTTTACCTAATTTTGGACTTATTTTCAATTGTATTATGCGAGTTTTTTGTCGTTAGTGTCAAACAGAGACCAAGTAACGGGGGAAATTACGGTTTGGGCTTTTTGCTTCCGAAGCATGAGGAAGCACAACAAGCCCCATGGCTTAACAGTAGGGCAGCTTTGGTGTCAGAGTTCTACTGCAGTTGACTGTTCAGATTCAAAGTTGTTGCTTTTAGAAAAATGTGGCTGTGTTTCTTCTATTATTTCGTTTTATTACTTTTGCATGCTTCTTGTTAAGAATTCAAATAGGATGGTGTTTACAGCAGGGTGTGCATGCAGATCAGTTGCTCGGCTGTCTGGCTCTGGGCTGCTCACTTGTTCCTATTCATTGGCTCTTTCAGACTGAATACAGAAGTGATTCCATAGAAATAACACAGGGGCGGCTCCTTTATTTACCATCTGTCTCCCCCCGGTAGTTTTAGGCTAAAGATGCTGATCCGGGGTGAAGTGAAGGCTGCAAACTTTGCTGCGCGACGAATAACTGGTAGCGATGAATATTTACAAGCCGCCATCTTCTTAGTTCAGGATCACTTGAAGATCCATGAAAACTTAAAACCCCATTATATTTGGAAGAAAACAAAGTTCATAGTATTGCTTTCTTTGCATCTGAAATACAACTTTGTCTTTTCTAGCTCTAACTCAAAGCAGAAACAAGAAAGCCGCATTTCACTCAAAAGGATGTGGCGTCAGCACCGTCAGAGCCCAGTGTGATAAAAGAATGCAAAATCTTATGGGTAAATCAATATAAACCTCATACATTTAGATTGACAGAAAATTTACATTTGTCCACAGAAATATTCATAATGTATGCCAACGTTGTTGCACTTTTTATAGATTTTGCCTTATTAAAACCTCTAACTGTATTCCATTTTATCAGAATTTTGTGTGATGGTCCAAACATAAAGTTAAGCATAACTTTGGTGCAAAAAATACAACTATGCAAGATTTTTAAAATGGTGTACCCATAAAAATCTGGAAACTATGGAAAGCCTTTGTATTGAGTTCCTCAATTGGAGCCATAAACAAAAACAATGATGCAAAACTGCAAGATAGCGTGACTGTAGCTTATATACTCACATTTTAAACTCAAAAAATCAAATTCTCATTGAACCAGAATCGTCAGAAACAAAATCACATGATCTACAAAGTTACTTTGTAAGTTTGTCATTACTATAAAAGCACTTCAGTGCCTGTGTCCTGTGTAATGACACAGGAGATTACATTACACAGGAGAGTATTTATTTGACCAAATAAATACTCACCAGTTTGAGATGGTAGACATTGCATTGTTCAATGTCTAAAGACTAGAATTATTAGTCTAGAATAGACTAGAATTATATTTACAAAACAGTTTGAACATTAAAAATACATTAATCTAATCTAATTTGATGCGGAGCTTTTAATTTAGAGGTAATGAAAACACTTCATCTTTAATTGATGAAAGGTGCATCAGGCAGTTTATCTTCCTGCATTTCATTACATTTGAGTAGAGCGATATGGATCAATGCCATTTTGGGTCCAAAAAAATTTTGAAAAGAATTCTGTCTGTGCTCAAGTAACAAAACTGAACTTAATAACCTATGCTTGTGGTTTTTAAAAACCCTGAGGGAACGCTTCATTAAGAGGCCACGCTACTGCAGATACAATTACCTCCACATTATAGAAAAGTGACTCCTTTATTAGATTTGACAAATAATATTGATTGTTTCCTGCCATTTAGGGTTTTTTTTTTTGTTTTAGCTAGACATTAGAAGCTAAAATTATGTTTAACTACAATTTTATAATTTATTGTAATTACATGAAGTTGTACAATTTTTGCCTACAAAGTGCCATAAAATTGTTGTTTTTGTTTTTATTATATGCACCTACTGTGTGCAAAGATTTGTAAAATTATTATTTTTTCACTTCTGGTATGTGTACACATACCAGAAATGGTATGTGTACACATACTCACATGTCCTTCAACTTCTTTCAAGCACCATATGTTCTCAGTCTTTTTTTAGTTTTTTTTTTTTTCCTGTGCAACTTGGTTATGACTCTAAAGTGAGGAGTCACTAAAAAAATCCAACAATTGGACTATTGACAACCTCTGGGATTAGCCAACTTACACATAAAGAAGTTATTTTATGCTGCTGACAGTTAATAGAGTAGCATATCAACACTATAGTTATTTGTAACGACACCAAAGGAAACATTGTTTTTATCAAGAAAGAATGGAGAAGCAAGTTTTGCTTTCATCCTCTACCCACAGTCTCACCTGCAGACAGTTTCCCTGCTGAAACATGTAGTCACATGCCTGCTACATGAGGTCAGCATGACTTCATTCAAACTCTATATGCTTGCTAACAACAGATACCATCACTCCCCTCAGTGTCCACCAATCACCTAGCACTTTTTTTTTCATATGCTGACATTTGTGGTGCACATTTCCTCTGTGTGAATATTACTTCTGCTTCAGCACCGTCTGCCTTGCATAGAATTTATGACCCTGCTGGAAACAGAAACAACACTTTAACCTACACACATTTGGAGTGAGAGGATTATAAAGGAGGTCATTGATTTCTAAAGATAATATAAATTCACGTCACTCTGACTTTATCATCTGTAGTTAATTTCACATGAATATATCCAAGTTTTTATTTGTTTATTTTGTTCTTTTTGCTTTTAAGCTAGATATAGAAAACATTGCATTAATATTTTTACTGAAGTTTGGTTGGAAGCATGTTTAACTTATGCAGCGTAGTTACACTAGTATGTCTAACACTGGCCATTGACAATATGAAATGGTAATCCACTGTCATCTAGTGGCAACACTGTCTCATAGAGGTTTACTGAGAAAGTTTCACCATAACCTAAGTTTTCCATGCAGCACTATTTGAAGTTGCCTGCTTTTACCTGGTTTTGTAGGATCAGTGATTTTATCTGTCTTCTTGTCATTTCCCATGTCTCCATTAGGCATTTTCCGTGCTGGCTTCTGTTTCGGTTCTCCTTGTGCGTTTGCTGTCGAGGAAATTAACTTCTCCGGCATTCTAACCTGATTGTATCGTTCCCTTGTGAGCATCTCCTGCATGTAGTTATCCTCATCCTCTTCAACAGGGGCAAGGCTGAGTTCTGCAAACCCTACAAAGAGCAGCAGAGCCAGAAGGGTCAGAAGGCTGAGGAGTTGCCCTGACATGGCCCGAGGAGGGGGATTATCTCTATTTGAAAGTCAAGATCTAGTCTCCAGATGAGCCTCCTAGTGCTTCCAGCGCTACGTCCCATCAAGTGCTCGTCTTTCGCTTCCCCTCCCCTCCAAAGCAAAGAGTTCAGAAAGTTGTCAGAGCGCTCCAAGTCTGTAATGAAGGCAGCGGAGCCAGAGGGTCCATGGACGCCTCAGTCTGGGAAAAATACAGTGAGGGAGGGAGAGACAAAGGCAGCAGCTGATGAGGGAGCAGGCAGGAAGGAGGCAGTGAGACAGGTGATTCACACAGAAACTTTTTTTCCTCCATTTCAAACCCACCCAGCTTGCAGACAGATTACAATAGTAATGTAATTTTATTAGTCTGGGTAAAGGTAAAATAGGGACAGAAACATGACACTGTCTTGTTCTCCTCCCAGTTTGTTTTGCACATGAGCTGCTTTAACCAAAAGAAAAGTTTATTTTTTTACACCAGGACAAATAATTCAGTCTTTTGAATACCTCACTTTGTTTTTATTCTAACAAACATTTGCGATCAAAAGTCATGTTTTGAGTTTAGAGTCAATTCAAAAGCTCATATTCACCACAAGGCAAACAGGTCAAATTGATATAAAAATATACTGAATTTCATCAAATCCAATATTTTCCACACAAACAGTTCTATTTAGATCCAATTCACTCCAAATTAAGATGCAGTTTCAGTGCTTATCTGACGCCACAATGTAAAAATGTATTTATTTACAAAAGCCCATCCAATTTCATCACTTTGCAAGAATCCCTGAGCATGATCAAGCAAGTAGCAACTACAGAAAGGAACCACTCCCTACTCATCGGATGAAACTTATGACATAACCATATTCAATATTAGTGTCAACCTGCCATGACCTGCTGGAGTGAAGAGGAAGGAGACAGGTCCTCACAGAACCACTAAGCCAGGGGTGATTTATATGGAAATGAAAAACAGAGAGCTCACAATGTAAATGAGACCAAAAAGCATAGTCAACAAAAGAGATGCAGCTAAACATCCAAACACTGAGGCAGGGTGACTTTCTGTGAGAGAGAAACTCAAGGAGAATATAGAATCTTAATGGCAGCAACGGCTCCATCCAGGAGAAAAACACAACCACAGCTTTTATTTTCCAGTCAGAAGTGTTCTTGTAAAGTTACATTTAGCTTAACTTTGAGAAGAGGTAACAAAGAAGTTGCATTTATTTTGTTCTGAAATTATATATGTCATTTAATACAGCATTCCTTTGGAAAGGGATTCAATTGGTCATTATCACAAAGCTGCAGATAAACTGATCATTGTGAATCATTGGTACAATCCACCAATTATGTTGGCAAATAATCAAACATATTCACATACATACAGGCTTCCTTTTAATCTTCACACTTTAATAAGACTGACATGACAACAGACAAAGAGTTCAAGTCGAGTTTCAACTCTAAGTTAAGTCTGAAGCTTTATAATTTTTGCAACTTAAGTGCCATTTGAGTTACTATATTTGGAAGAGTCATGACAATGTAAAAAAAAATAAATTAAATAACCAAAATATTGCTACCATCGTCTCCAATGAGGAGAAAAATAACTAAGTACTGAGACAGTGTTGCCCTCTAAAGAAAAACAAAGGAAAGCCAGCAATATGTTTATGAGAGACACAGTTAAACTAAGACCCACTAAGCCCAGGATACTTTGCAGAAGAATAAATATAGAGTACATACAATAGTTGGCAATAGCAGTTCATCACACACCCCTCCCTCTAAGCCCTTCACCCCCAAACATACACATGCACACGCATTTAATAAAGACACTTTTATAGAAGCAATGAACACTCAGCACATTTTATAGGAAAGAAGATCAGGAATTACAGAAAGTTAATGGCAGCAAGAGCTCCATCAATGACTGTCTAGCAAAGAGACACAGCTGGACACAAAATCACTGAGCTAGGAGTATTTCCCATGGTAAAAAAAGAAGAAAAAAAAAGTAAATGAGGAGTAGCAGGATTGGTATCCGTTGCAATACATCAACTAAGCTTGTGAAAAACATTAATGAAGAACTTGTTGCTTTCAAGCACGCTGCTCTGCTTTTTGCAGTGCTTTGCCAGTTTCAGTCAACACATCTGAGGGCTGAGCAACACTGCACATTAACAAGCACTTGAAATTTTCCCAAACAATCTGCCTGCGGAGCCAGACATGTTTTTACACTGGGATGGCACGCTGCCTCGTGTGTCACTGATCATTACATCAGCATTGTGTATCGCTCAGGAAGCTTTTACCTCCTAATTAATTGTTCTCTACCACATTCTCACTCAAATAGACCAGCTGGTGAAGTTTTGCTTGCATTGGAATAAAATACGTAAAGCAAGCCTTAAGCTGTCACATGACAAAGCAAGATTTCACTGACTTTTATATATTTAGTAGCAATTTAAAGAAACAAATCTTGTTTACAACCAAACTCAGTGTTTGTCATCCATTTTATTTTAGTGTGCTTTTTGACAATACTGTACAAACGCATATAGGATCTTAATTTAAAGCTTTTGAAATTTTGCCAGGCAAACATGAAAATCCCTTAACCAGACTGGTTGCATGAGTACCAGTTTAAATGATAACTGAAAAAACAAGACGCTCAGAAAAGGCCTGGAAAGATGGATGGAAACCATCCGTATACCTGAAAATGAGAGCGCGTCTGAACAGAAGCAAAAAGGGGGGCTTAGTCGGCAGTCGAGTCTCAGAGGAACAGGATCAGGAGTGGGTGGACAGCTCAAGGCTGCCAGCCTCTGTGTACTGCTGGCACAATGCTTTGCCAGTCACACAGGCGCTCAGCATTCGCCCACTTCACATTGAGGCTACACCCATCCTCAGCTGTCTGACGTGGGGAGGGAACGGAAGAAGGGATGAGAAAAAGGCTGCCAGGAGGACTATAAGATTTTACAGCATGAAGAGGCCTGGGAGACATACAAAATCCTTCTTCTCTGCACAGCTTCAACTCAGCCATTTGACATGCTAAATGTGCCACATGGCAGCAAAGACGGGTTTGCAGAGAAATCCACAAGACATTGATGTATAGCTGTGCAATTGTAGGGCAGAAAATGTGCATGATTGTTTGACTTTTTTTTAAAAACCAAACAATTTTTTTAAAGATAAGTAAATCATTATTCCATGATTATGAACTAAGTCAACAACTTTACAAACAGAGCCACTGAAAGTTGCTAGAGAAGTTTAAAGTTGTCTTTGTAGTGCGTTCTGATCTAAAAGTTACTATCCATCTTTATGTTTTGTCTCTGAGTCTCAGTTAATAAAAGCCTCATCAGTTAGTTTATTTATTTTTTTGCACAGCCTCTTGGATTTTCATTTTTTGTCCATGATTTCCTGGCCTTGAATCTGTCTTGAGTCTGTCTTCTCATCTGCCATGGAGTCCACTAATTAATGTTTTTTTCCCCACTCTCTTTCACTTCTTAAAAGTATTTAAATGTGTGTGTGATACGTTTAATTAAGCAACACATCTTGAAAGTATTTTCTTGCTGTTCTTATTATGCATCAACTATTTGGCATCAAGACACAAAACAAATTTCAAAACAAATGTGGATTTAGAAATTGTTCATCAGATTGGTTATAAACAGATTAAAATTCTTTCTAAGATGTCACAGAAAATGTCAGTCACCAAAGTTTTCTCTATGGTGCTCGGTTGAACACAGCATTGCTCCCTTTCAAACCGCTGTACTGTCAGTGAGCTGGCTAACAGAAGGCAGCTATGCTTTGCTTACAGGGGCAAATATGGCTGTTTGAAAATGTCTCTGCTTATCAAGTAACCAAAAAGATATGGTGTGAACTGACAGAGCACCACTCATCACTTCTCTTTTAGGTAACAGTGCTTTAAAACTTCAGTTAGCATGCTACAAGTGGCTTGCATTTTTAGCTAGGCGAAGGCTAGCAAACCAGATAGCCTGGTTTCTAGCTATCTGAAACCAGGCTATCTGGTTTCAAACAAAGCTTTGTTTACTAACAAAGCCAAATTTGTTAAATTTGGGTCACTTCATAAAATGCATAGACTTCAAAAAGGCTAAATATTCTGTTCAATGAGTGCTTAAAAACTGCTGTTAAGTTTAGCAGGTGTTTCTGTTAACTTTGTAACTTATCCTGTTCCTATTTTAATTTAGTCATCTGATTTATTTTGTTTATTAATTTCTATTTACTTGCTGTTTTACCTGTAGCACCTTTTCCTGTTTTCATGTGTCTCATCAGTTTAGTTATGTTTGACTTACATATTTTTTACCTTCTTTTTTTGTTCACAGGTGTTTTGTCATTTCCCAGCAGTTCATGTTCCCCCACAGCTGTTCAGGTAATCAACCTCACCTGTTCCTTATGTCAGTAAACGCCATCCCTGTGTAATCCATATTTCTCTCTTTTCTTCTTCCTGTTCTCTGCTGTGTTCATACTGCTTTGCTCCCAGCAAGTTAATTTTGAGTAATGCATGATGTGACCCATGTTACTTTTTTAAATCAAAGTGATTATGGCATCCATTTTGGCTTAAAATGTGTGTTACCACACTAACACTGGAAATAATTTTACTCATACCATAGCATAACAATTTTATACCATTCTCTGCTGTGATGATACTGTACTGCAACACCTGATTCAGGTGACCCATACAAAAAAGTGTTTTTTTGCATGTGCATAAATAATCATAATATGCCAACAAATTAATTAGTCATTAATTTAAGGGGTTCTCATGTAACAGAGGGTTGTTGGTAAACTAGATGACATTTTGCAGCACTTTGGAAGACAAACTAAACTAAAACCTCTTTACATGTGAATGACACTGATATACTGATCAATAAGAAACTTGGGTTCTTGCCCAAAGGCACATGTGACAGAAGGAACCTAAAAATATTAACCCACAACTTTTGCAGGAATCTAGGCTTTCTTTCAAGTTTGTGAAGTGAACTTGATGAATATTTCTCAAAGGAGTAGTAAAGTTTTATTTTTATGTGGACTTTGCATGCTATTTCACTTATTTCCACTTGGAAGCAAAGTGTAAAGAAAATAGCTTTGGAAGTCCATCATAGGAAATAATATTTCAGCATAGGACCAATGGAGAGTAATGAACGCCGTGGATCACAGACCCCCATGCCAACAATAATCTTAAACTGCATCCAAAATTTGAAAGGGTGCTGCTTTTTAAGCCAAACTTAGAACTGGTACCAGAGATACACTGGTAAGCCTGATGACAACATACTATGCCCTCGTTTGGAATCCTAAGGAACCAAAAGTCAACAATGTTCTTTTGGAACTATAAAATAAGATTCAGTTATGTATCTTTCTTGAATTTAGAGTAACTCAGTTTTGGACAAGTATACATTTTGCAAGCATCAAAAGCAGGTTTTTCTCCAAAGGTTAGAGGACAGAATGTCCCCAGTCATTTAACCAAGTGATATGAATTATGTCATGGTGCAGCTTTACTTGTTTTAAGATAGAATTTGTGCTGCACATTAACATGAAATCATTAGCTCCTAAATTATATCCATGAATTCCATCACTGTTCTCTAACAATCCTACGTGATTTGTTAGATTATAACGTAATACTCCAGACACTGCTCAGTTCATCATTCAATTATTAAAATAATACGGAACTACAAAACTATCAAAACATTGTAGTCAACTTAAACTGAGAGGCTGGCCAGAGACAGGTTTACTCAGAGAAGCAGCCATGAGACATCCTAAAGAGTTAACGTTTTTGGCGTAGGTGCAATACATTAACTCAGGTGGAAAAAATACAAACATGAACACATCATCTCATCTCGTGAACCATTATAGTGGCAACACTATGCTATGAAATGCCCTTCTTTACCAAAGACAGGCAAACTGGTCTGAACCAGTAGAAATGTGGATGCAGAGTAATCCTAGAAGAAAAACTATTAGAGGTTGCAATAGCCATCACTGATTCACTCTTTATGTTTGTTTTTGTCTGATTTACGTGATTCTCATCTTTGTGGTAGTTTTACTGACAAAAAATATTTTAAATTGTGGATGCTTTCATTAATATTGGTGAAAACCTACTTTTCTTTTGTGTCACTATTTCTGGAAATGTGGCTTTCACAGAATGTACCCAAGAGACCCAAGACATGACCAACATCTTTAAAAGCATTGCAGGATTTCACAAACATATTCTTTGAACCAGGCAAAATGTCAGCATTAAAATACCTTGTCTAGTCTGAGACTCAGACCAACCAGCTCCTTATGAGGCTGTAAAGCACAGCAGCTCAAGGCATGGCTGTTTTGACAATCCCCATCTCTCTAAGCAGAGAACGCTGAAGGTAGGAGAGTGATGGCTCCTGCCTCCACGCATAATTTCTCTCAGGAAGAAATCCCTGGCTCTATTCCCATTAATTGGATGCCAGTACTTACAATGACAGTTTTGTGGCAAGCTGCAAATACCTCCCTGCTGCTACTTTGTCACCTTGTAATTGATGAAAAGGCAAGGGTGAATAAAAGAATCTGAGAAGGGAAAAAGATTAATCTACAGTAATGCGCTGCTGGTAAGGATCATAGTGGATCCTTTAAAACAGTGGTCCCCAACCACCGGGCCGCGGACCGTTACCGGTCCATGGACCAACTTGGTACCAGTACTTACAAGAAATAATTAAATATTTCCATATTATGTATTATTTGAGCCTGGAGGATCTTTTATTTTGAAACTCCTTTAACCGGATTCTCTTGGTTACGTCTTGCGTGCCAATACTGAGCCACAAGCAGCAAAATGAGTCAGAAACAGATCAGATGTCTTTGGAAAGTTTCTTTGCGAAGAGAAAAGGCCCAGAGAAGAGACAGGAGAATGGATTTATCCCGGTAGGTGATCCCCACATTCCAAACTGCTCTGCATGATACGGTGACCGGCTCGCTAATGAAGGAATGAACCTTCAAACTGCTTCGCCGCGTAGAGACCAACCACCCTGTGCATAAGCAACACTTCAGGTGTCATTGTCTCTCATCACTCCCAGATGGGAGAAACAAGCTCAGGGCTCTTTTAAAATGTTTCATATCTGACATAAAATTGGTTCAGCCGACAGATAACAAAGAAAACCTCCTTTATCCATACCAACAGATCATTTGTCTGAGGCACTGAGCGGAGAAATCCGTGTTTTGCACCCGGAAGTGATGGACATTAGTTGTTATCTTGAGTTAAAATTTTTACGAAAGTAAAATGTTCGTTTTTGTGGCCCATCTGTATCTTATTTTGAAGAGATATGTAAACGTTACCATAGCAACCAGAGTCAGGGAGTGTTAGGGCAGTGGTCGAGATGAGATGTGAGGAGCGGAGCTTGTGCGTTATAGGTCTGGTTTGTACAGAGCCCCTTAGGGGACATTGGAGTTTTTTTTCTTTTGTGTTCACTTGCAAAACTTTTGTGTCCCCTTGTAAAACAAAAGGTTTTGCGAGGGGACGCAAAAGAAAAAAAAATTCCCCATGTCCCCGAGGGGGCTCCATAGGTTCACAATTTAAGGATTGTTGGCTGACTTTCCAAACCTCTGTGACCACACATGACATGAACCGATAAAAGTCCAACAGGTTTGATAAAAGGAGTTATTTGCTGCACTATGATTTGGTGGTGAGTTCTGTTTTTTTGTAATTAACATTTTTAACTGAATAAACATAACCGCATATGGTAAACATGTATAAACATGACCTTTACATATAGTATTAAACATTTCCTCATATCACCTCTGATGTCCACCAGACTCTCAGTTGCCATGTCAACTGTTTGGGATTCCTCTCCGTTCTTACATCACCGCGCTTTCTGATTGGCTACCTGTCACATTCAACAGGCTGCGTTCTGCTCCCAGTCAGGAAAATCCCCACAGGCTGCGATAATTGGGTCAAGTCAGTGTAAACGGGCACAGACTACCACCACACACTGCAGGATGTTGTAAGAGAAAATTGGGGCAAACACAAAAAAAAAAAAAAAAAAAAAAAAAAAAAAAACTGACATCCCCGCCCCAGACCACAGCAAAAATTCTGAACCGGTTTGCGGTAATAAAAAGGTTGGGGACCACTGCTTTAAAAGACAGTTTTTTTTTTTAGCAACACCGTATGACTTATCCCCTCAGAAAGTAAACAAGAGTAAGTGACCGTGCTTTGCAAAGGTTTTCTTGCAGCAAACATCTGAGATTTTCTTGTATTACAACCAAATGCATGACGTTTTGCAAGGCAATATTACGCATCATATAGAAGTATTAAGTATTTAAATGAAACTTCATGCTTAATCAGTCAAATTACATACTTCACTTCTCTGTGATCCAAAACTAATCAAACCATAACGATTGTAGGACTCTGAGGTCTTTCTCTTTAAAAATATCTGTTTGTCATGCTACTGACCCCAGGAATAATATGACAATCTGTATTTGCAGGTTTAATCTGTTCAATCTAATTTGCAGGCAGGGATATTTTCTTTAAAAAAAAAAAATAAAAAAAAATACAAACAGCTGTATGGACTTTGTAAAACTGACTGAATTGAGCTGTGAACATGTTTGATTGCTGTATTATCACATAAGATTATAACTAGCAGTGGGCTTCTTGTGTCCATGGAAACTGTGTGAAAGACGATAATGGTCAATTTAAAACACCTCCACACATGACAAACAGAAAGCTTTGAGATATGAAGCCTGAGTCTGTTTATGTGTTTATAGTTACTTAAGAGGTACATCAATATTCACTTGTCATATGTTTTTATAATAGAAGCTCGATCAGACAATTTTTTAAATAATTAGAAGACAGGCAATTTTCATGATTGCTTTTTTCTTTCTTGATTTGAAAAAGCTCCCGATAATTTTCTGTGAATGCATGGTGTTTTTGATAGCTACAATAAGATAGAACAAAAAAAATAATATCAGTTTAACATATGGGAGGATTTAATATGGGACATATCGGCCATATTAAATCCACCCCTATGTCCCATATTAAATCCTCCTATATATCCCATGTTACATCCTCCCATATGTCCCTTGTTAAATCCACCCCTATGTCCCATATTAAATCCTCGCAAAGGGGGTCCACTGGCAAGGTATACCCAACAAAATGGCTAGTGAATGCAGTAGTGCAAAAATAACCTGCTGCCAAATTTGTCCTTCAGATCACTCAAAGTCTTGGACTGAACACAAATTGTAGAAATTGTGAATCCATTTTGGTGGGAGGGGCTCCAGCTGCAAACACCAAAACACAGCAATATTTAAAAGTGAAAGAGAGCATGATTCTGATTGAAGACGACCGTGAGCACAGTGTCAAGGTAAAAAAAAAAAAAACTAAATAAACTTTTCTTTTGTCTCAAGGAATGCAGTTGTAGATGTAGGACCTTATTAAATTATAAAGCAAAACAAAATATTTTTTGTTCCTGAAAGGACATCTGTCAATTTAAGTGCTTCGAGGAGAAGCTCCACCTCGGTGCTGTTGTAACCACATTAGAATTCTGTTCTTGTTCTGAAATGCTTGGTCCAACTCTGATGGGGGAGCAATGACCCCGAGTGCATTCAACTCAGCTAGACAGAGACACAACAACACTCAAAAGAGACTATTGAGAAGAAAACAAAGGGGGGAAAAAAGACATCTGGTTTAAGTAATGATCACTCATCATTTTCAGAAACGTCCAGACACCTAAAACAGCTAAAATGCCCCAAAGAACAAATAAACAAACATCTGAATGAGGATAAAACTTTGTAAACTGTAGCTTTGTAAGCCATTTAAAGAAACACAGAGGGAATCTTATCCTTTCCCAGAGACCATTTCTGTTCCTACTGCACGTGTCCAAAACAGATAAAACAGCATAACACTGTATATCACAAACAGATGTTTAGGGCCCAGCCTCTCCAACAAATATTTGGGAAAAGAACAGAAAAGGACATGCCTGGCTCTTCTTCTTTATATCTGCAGCTTATTCTGCCATTCACGAAAAGAATATAATGCAATTACTTACATGATGTTTTTATTATTACTGCAAAATCATGCAAGCAGAAACAGATTTTTTTCTTTCTTTTTTTTTTTCTTTTTTTATTCTGGTATTCCTCGTCGTCTCCATTATCAGTGATCACTACTGGGCGTCACTGAGCCTTTTTAAATATAACTGGCAGTCCATCAGACATGCAGTGAGCATGATTGGTGCATGAATTTGTTTATTCAGAACTTTTCTTTTTATTGCAAGCCATTTTCCATAAACAGAACTGGGTAAAGATGGGAGTCAAATCAGGACTTTCTCCTTTTTTCTTGTTAAACAATATGTTGGTAAAAGTGTTTTTTTTTTTTTGTTGTTTGTTGTTTTTTTAAGTACTAAAAAGTAAAAATGTGTGGGACATGAATCATCAGAACACCTTTATAAAAAATTATAATTAGACAGAGGAGTAAATGATGAGGGCAGAGATGATGGAGGGAAAGGACAAGAAATGGGGGGAATATGGCTTTAAATAAGCTTAAAGCTTTTTTTGGAAGTTTATCCAAGCTGATATGAAATGGCCCTTGAAACATTTTTTTCCTCCAGTAATATCCAGCATCCTGTTGTAAATCCCACAAATATGACCTGAAATGGCCTGCCTCCGTGTTGCAGGGTCAGGGAATCCATCGTCATGCCTAGATCACTTCGTTTTCAAGTCAATAGAACCTAAAGGATAATGGAACTGGAAGCATACAGTAAAGGCTTCTTTTTTCATTTTGTCAGTAAATCCAGTTTAGTCTAAATCCCATTCCATGCTGCCAGTAGCACCAAGACTCTCGACCTGGAAGTTATGACTTTTGTGTGGATTAACTGAATGAACAATATTTACTGTGTACGGCAGAGTATAAGGGCCATGCTAAGAAAAATTTTTTTATTAAATTATTTGAGTAGTCTTTTTAATCTCGCAATACTATGACTGTTCCCGTAATATTATGATTTTATTTTTGTACAATTTTATCCTGATAATATTATAACTTTTATCTTGTAATTTGATGTTTTTGGCCCTAATATTCTCTCATAACTGTACCTTACAAATAAAAAAATAAGATACGTAATATGGCCTAATTTACCTAATGTCACAAGTCGAGCAAGGAGTGCATTAATTGGTCAAGCAATCAAGAGGTCCATGAGTTACAGACAACTATTAGTCACATTCTCAAGAAATCTGGTCTTTACGGAATGGGAATGTATTTTATTTGAGCTTTTCCTAGCTATAAAACACTATTGTTGCTACATTTAAATGATTTCTGGTGTTTGCCTTAGCTAGTTGTGCCAATAGTTATCTGCTGTCACAGTGGTGCATACTGAACTACTTTGTAGTTCCATTCCCTTTGGCCTGTGTTGGACTGAATTTTAGTTTATCCTTTTGTGGGGGGAAGGCCAAATATTAAGTCTTTGTTACCATAATAAATTAATTCCACATGAGATGGTTGATTGAGAGAACGGTCAGCATCTGAAAAGACAATAATTTTCCATGGCAACATGTTATATTTTTATTATACTGTGTCCAAAATTCAGCACAGACACAATAAAAAGCAGTAGGAAAGCCAGATGTAAAACTAAATGTGCATTTGAAAGGAGCTCTCCAACATTTTCTGTGGGCTGTAATCATCCAGGTCCCCGTCAGTCACTGTAGACTGGTCCAAATTACAGAAAGTTTTACTAATAATGGTAAATTCCAAGGAAATTAAAGTTGGTTGCAGGCATTCATTGGCACTGAACCTATTAACTAGATTTTTGAAAAGTGAAACATTCAAATGTTGGTTCTTTTTTCTTCAGATGGCATTGATTTACGTGAGAAAGAATATGTCCCTGGGATGTGTAACTATTCAACAGGAGTACTGTTTTACTGCACCATATTAAATTGATCTCAGGAATTTCAAAAGCTTCAGGTTAAGTTTTTCTAATTGAAACTGGGAGAATCTGGAAAGTGCCAAACGAACAGATTACTGACATCTGACTTGTTTTCAAAGGATTGAAAATGAAATATTTTTTTAGTTTCTCAAAGGAACTGTCTGCCCTCTGGTGGATATAGTTTATACTTCAAGTGCTATTCAATGTTTTTGAATTTGGATTATGATACATATTCAAGTTAAAGTCATGCTAAATATTTATATGTAATCACAACAGTAATGCATTTTATTTATAATGGCCTTTTATGTCAAATTGAGTTTGCTATAATCTTCCCATAAGTGGTCAGCTTCTTGCCTGCTGACCACCACCTGCAGGCAAGAAGTGTCTTGTCCAAGGACACAAATGATAGGGGCAGGCAGAGCGGAAATTGAACCAGCCATCTCCACTCTTCTTCTTTTATGTTATTTTTTTTTTCTTTTATGATTATTTGAAATATAGATTGATTATACAACAAACAAGTTTGAGTTTTAAAAACTGGAATGTAATTCATAATTTGAATCTGGCCCTGCACCAACTGCAGTTTTTATAGCAGACAGCTGACCTGACAGAAAGTTTGACTTTCAGATGCTATGTTTAACATCTGAATATACACAAAATACAGCAATATAGCCACTAAATTCGCAATAGTGTTAACCGCCTTTACGGAGATGTAACTTGGTGTGGAGATATGGCAGTCAGCTTGTCAGGAACTGTCAGGAACATTAATAGAACTGTTTAATATTTTTTTTGAAGATTTTGTTGGCTCTAGTGGCCTTTATTTAGCAACTGTCAGACATGAAGGTGGGTAATGAGACTGGGGGAAGACATGTGGCGGGGACTTGAACCCACAACGGCTGCAATATGGACTCAGTCCTACAGCTTTGGGTTGCACTTTGCCTCTGCGTCAGGTCTTTAAACAAGTTGCAAATGCTTTTGTACATGAAAGCGCTGTTTTCTACATTTTCATTTGCTTTTTTCATGGTGATCAAAATGTATTACATGGATCTCTTGAATAGTCTGAACGTACACAACAATTAAGCACAAGTTTGTCTCATAAGTCTTTATGTGAAAAATGGTTGAACAAGTTGTCAAACTATATCCTGATTTGGTACATCGCTCCCAGGTGAATCCAGTGTACGTAAATGTCTGAAGCATTAAATCAACCAGTGGTCAAAACAGTTTTCTGATATAACTTAAACCATCAACTGCCAAGTTTATAGTGTATATGGCCAAAGCACAGCATGATGCTCCACTTTTCTTATTTTTAGTTTCTCTTTGAGAAACAGAAACTTGTATTGTCAGATGAGTTTTGTTTTAGTGATTCTTGATTCAACAGGTTTGCTGTGGTAGCAATCAAAATATTGAAAATATGTTTTATTTTGTTTAAATTGCTCTTAGGTATGTCGAGGGCTAGCAACCGCTCCAAGATGCACTCTGTCTTAGATGACTCGAAATAGTGAGTAAATATAAGTATTTATTAGAAGTCTCACATGCTCAGCTGTTCTTTTATTGTAGTGGCATGTAAGTCACAGAAGAGGGTGCTGTTGTCTTAGTAATTATCTGTTTGGCTACTTTCATCACTGTTTACACAAAACTCTGACTGGAATACCAAACTGAGACTTATATAGATTTTTAGTTCTGTCTTAATGTTGTTTGTATTGATCAAACCAATAAAGACAACAAAGATGAGACCTTATGTTCCATATTTGAAATTCACAATTTAATTTTATATGTCTGGACACAAAACGCACAAGCAAAGATCACCCAGCATCACTTACAGTCTATCATTCTTCCTCTCTCGCACACAATCACACAAAAACACCACACTTGCTTGTGCTGTTATTTTCTAACTTTGATTCATCTCTGCTCTTATAACTTAAAATGATTCACATTAAAATACTTCGATTTTTCTATGGGCACTTAAAAGAGATAAACTCAGAAATGGGGCTCTGCATTCTTCCTTCTTGTTGAAAGAAGTTTGTTCAGAGTTCGGAATTATTTTCCCAGCGAAAGGACTCTTGTTGCAGCACTTTCGCCAGTTTCTCATTAAATGGTTTGTAGAAGTCCTGCAGAATTTCTTTAGTTATAGGCAGCATGGGTCCCAGGTTCTTGTCAGCTGGTCTCCTGGTGTTTGATGCTGGGCTTTTTGTGATTTGTGATTCTATTTCTTTTGACAATGGCCCTGAAAAACACACAAATAACTCTGTCACTTCACTTCTTCCTGCACCCAGTAATAAAGGAATGCTATTTGACAGCAAGAAATGACAGCTCCTTGCAGAAGTATTAATACCATTTAAGGTTATTCCCATGTCTGTAAGGGGACTGACTACCCAATGTTTCATTTGTATTTAATATAATAGACAAACACAGAATAACTCATAAAAAAAAATCAATAAGGTGGAAAAGGAAACATTGTTTTAAATTATTTACCAAATAAGTCAATACCCCCTTTCACTACAATTACCAGTGTTTGAGGGTATTTCTCTCCCATGATGGTTTTACCCCTCTTTTTCTTTTTCTTTTTTTTTTTAATTTTGCAAAAGCTAAACCTCAGACAGACCAGAGAGTGGGTGCCTGATAACGTGAATTTTAAGAAGACTGACCAAAATCATTATGTCCTACTTACCAAGATTAAGAAAATCAAAGACTTTATGCATTGTGTCTTTCCTGTCGAAGGCATGGTCTTCCAGCCTCAGGACCAGAATCTGTTCTCTGCTGAAGACAGTCAGCCAGTCAATCAGGTATACAATGTAAAGGCCAACTTGCAGTCTCACCTGTTGGGAACAAAACAAGAGAAGCAACCTTAGATCATTCAGTTCTGTTAAAGATATTGCTTTCATAGTGGTGCATGGAGCCTCTTCTGTAAGAGAAGAAGGAAAATATTTTCAAAGCTTTCTTTGCTCCTCCATGTGAATCCAGTGCATGATCATGGGAGTAAGTGCACATATTTATTTTGGGGAGTTGTGAGAGATAACTTCTGTGAGAATGTTTGATGTATGAGCCCCATTTTAGATTAGCATGACCATGTCACTGATTATGTCTAACACTAGTAATTTGACTTTCTAAAACTTCCTACTCACTTTAGTTTTAGGCTACTTTAGGTGTCTTGCTGACATTTATCTTTTTATTATTCTGACACTACAGCGCAAACAACTGTAGTTCTTTTCAACATGCATTAATAACTGATATCAATGGACAGACTTTGAGAACAGCTGCAGAGAACAGGCATTGCCCTCATAGGGTCATGAAGCTTGTTGGAGGCAGCTGGAGAGCAGGACCTCTAAATACCAGACAGTTTCTGTGTGGAGCCAAAAAAAGGACTGTCGAGACTCCTTCTCCTTCTCCCCTAACCCAGTCAGCTCCAGAGTACTGTGGGAAAAGCTGGCCAGGATCCTAATACAAGGGCTCTGAACTGGCTGACTCCAAAGATTTAGTCTGATGGTCTCAAGGAGGTTCATAGCTTTGCCGAACTAAGTTTTGTTGCAGCCAGAGAGGCTACACTTTCTTTTATGAAGGTCCTTTAACATGTGCTAATGAAGTGCGGATTGCCCTCCTTCTTTCCCTCTTCAAGTCTTTGCTACTTGTGTTTTCCCACAATCTTATAAACTGAAACTGGTGGCTAAATTTCACTTTGAAGGAGGCCTGCCAGACAAAAGGAGGAAGGAGGGACCACTCACTGGCATTGCGTTGTTGACAGTGGTGTTGTACACACAGGAGCGCATTGTGTATTCCATAAGGCACCCCTCGAATAGCTGCAGGGACTCTGACACCTTCTCGTGGAAATCCTCCGCAGACTTATTGGCAATTCCAAAGTACAGGTAGTCAGAGTAAAGCCTAGGAGAAAACAGAGAGGCACTGTCAACATTTCCTTTTCAGGTTTGTGAAATTCCCAGCTAAAGGCAAATGGATGTGCAGCGGCCATTAGGCGAGAGGCGGGGCACACCCACGACAGGTCATAATGACAACAATCATAATTATCATTATTGTTTTTAGTAGTAATCGAAATCTTGTTTGTCTTCTTTACCTCATAAAAAAACACAAACAGTATGATTACTCTAATCAACAATGTGCAATTCTTTAACACAAGTGTGGACAACAAACATCATGTTCTTCAGTGTGAAGAAATAATCTAATAAGTGAAGAAGACCAAGTTTAAAATGAGTGTCAGGCACTCAGGAGGAAGCTCTGCACACGTTTAATAAATGTGTCACAAAACAACTCGTATGACAGGCAGCCACAGTAAAAGCCCAACACATCCTTCATAACAGCCAGAGCTCTTGTTTCCCATAAAGTGGTGAAGCGTCTCTGTGTCAGGAGGGTAAACAGCTGTGATAGGGACATGTTTTAGAGCTGCGTCATTACAGGCATTTCAGAGCCAATTGAGGGCAGTGTGATAGAAATTCTTCCAACCTTTCCACTGGATCCCTGAGCATAATGATGAAGCGGGCCTCTGGCTGTAGGGCATGGATGAAGTCCTGGATGAGAAACGGCGGCTCTCCCTCCGTGGTGTTGTCATAGAAATACACCCAGGCGTTGTTATCCCACATGGTGGAGGCGCTCGCTTCTCCTGCAAGAACACACCAAATGTGGTCGAAATGAAGAATGAGCGCAATCAGAGTCTTAAAAAAACGGTGCTGAGCCTTAAAGCAAAACACATATGGAAACACGTTTCTGCTACTTTTATTATGGTTTCAGAGACTCA
Organism: Poeciliopsis turneri; assembly: GCA_922788865.1. Taxonomy (NCBI): domain Eukaryota; kingdom Metazoa; phylum Chordata; class Actinopteri; order Cyprinodontiformes; family Poeciliidae; genus Poeciliopsis; species Poeciliopsis turneri. Next base: position 862,223 of record CAKLNU010000118.1, on the reverse strand, counting down.
CAGCTCATGTTTACGTTTCTGGGAATTTTCTTTTAAGAAATAATTCCAAACTTGCTGTGGCTTGCTCCACCCTTTAGGTCTCTGTGCTGCATATGGTTGTTTTCGTGTGAAATTAAACCAACCACATGTTTTAAAGGGTTTCAAGCAGGCTGTATTAAATGCAGATGTCATTTACGTTACAGTGGATATAGCCTTGATGTTCCATCATTTCTGCTTCAAAGCTTATTTGGATGTAAAGCTGAGAATGCATAAAACACAAATATCACTAATTAGGTTTCTCTACTTCACAATTTTAAATTGGAAGAAAAGACAAATATTTTTAACATATCAGCCTCAACAGAAAATATGTAACAGTTACATACTACATGTCCATGTTTTCAAAGAGTCTTGTCCATGAATGCATTGAGACGAATATGCTAATGACCGATGGGAGTTTTCTTTTCTTTATTGTTTTATTTATTGTTTTGATGGTTGAGGAGTTATAATTTATGTAAATTAAGTTACATTCAGAACAAGCCTTGCATTTCAAAGCCAATTGAAGGCAGTGTGACAGGTAGGCTACTCTAATTTACGACCAGAGATGTGCTGAGAATTTGAATTGGGATCAGAACTTGATCGTTTTCAACATGATCAGGCCTGTTTGGTGATCAGAAACTAAGAAATTCAAACATTTCCAATCAGTGAAAGGACAATACTAAGCAGTATGTATCTGTAGTGAATGTGTGCGTGTGTGTGTGTGTGTGTGCGTGCGTGTGCATGTGTGCGTGTGTGTGTGTGTGTGTGCTTTTCAGATTTTTAATGGGAAAAAAAAAAGTTAGCCCTCATAGTTCACAGTACTTTGTCTGCAACAAAAAAAATCCACATTAAATACATTGAACTTTGTGGTCATGTGACAGAAAATAAAATAGTTCAAGGCATGTCAATGCTTTTTGTCCCTCAGAAATCAAGGACCGTATATAAAACACCAACTTTGATCAAGTTCCATATACACTGAGGAAAATAAGTGTGTGTAATTGCAAACAAAGGCTACTGTACCAAATATTAACGTATCTTTTCACAAGTGTTGAAATACTTATTTGCAGCAGCAACACACAAATAAGTCGTTTTAAAAAACCATACATTGTGATTTACGGATTTTCTCTCAAAGTGGACATGGACCTCAGAGGAAAATTTCAGGCCCCTCCATGACTTCTAAGCGGGAGAACTTGCAAAGTCGCAGGGTGTTCAAATACTTGTTTTTCCTCACTGTAGTCATTTAAATTAAACCTGAAAATAGCAAACACTTAAAATTCTCTTTGCTCTAGTATTATGTTCGTATGAGCACACAAGCAAACAAGTAGGCACCATAATTGCATCTTTGGTGGTAAAGAGAAACTGCAGCGTGACTGCTGTCAACACAATGAGACTCGTGGTACTCATCAAGTCAAACGATATCCTTTCTCAAACAATTTGAGCCTAGTAACTTTATCAGGCTACACCAAGAAATATATTAGGATTCATTAGGCTGTCTGTGCCTTCATTATGCTGTTATCCGCTAAGTGAAGCCTTATCGCTTTCTCTCTCCCTCAGAAAAAGAGACTTATTTTCTATGCTGACAACGGTGAATGCGAAACTGGATCAGTACTAATGCCGTCATGTCTGAAATGATACAGACTGTGATCTTGTCTATTTAAAGGGCCCCGTGTCAGCTAAAGAGGGTGTATTTCACTCCGAGTAAACAAGTGAAGGAGCCAGACCGTCGTTCCTGTGGTTCCCCGACCTGACCGTCGGCGGAGAAAAATCTTAAGAGCAAAGATCCTTGCCGGAGGCCTGCACCTTGCTGGGCTCTCCCGGAGCACTGAGTGAATACCAAGTGGGCTTTTGGCACGCTCCCCCACCACGTTACAAGGATTACTTCTTTAAAGAGGGAAACAAAACAGCACAGCACGCTAAGCTCAACTCAGTGCAGTGTGAAAAGGCTATTGTCGAAACGTTAAATCAGTTTTCCTTCCCAGCTGAGTCGTTTCTTTGACACAGTGTTTGGACGATGGGAAAAGGCAGGAACAGATAGGAGGAGTGAAGCTGGAAACAAGATATGCTGATAGAGGAAGGAGGTTTGTAGGCTTCTCCACCCTGCTGTAGATCTAAAAAAAAAAAAACAACAATGATTTCTTTATAAAGCACTCCAGTGAAGTGGCTAACTGAGGTAGAAGGACGTCTAGCATTAGGAAGATGTTAGAGGGTCTCTTTAGAGCTGAGTCACCGGCTCACTTTTAAAAAGAAAAAAAAAAAAATTACACTCCTTTTGCTGAAGTGGCTCCCGCAGAGCAGCTTCACTACCTGCAGCCTCTGAAATATAAGATTACAAGTGAAGTTGCAGGACGCCGACAAATGCCAAAAACGCTCCTGGGTGCAGCTTGACTGGTGGTGCAGGATACTGCTGGGGCACTTTCACACACGTATCAGAGCCTGCTACATGACCTGAGTAACTAATATGAAGTAAGTGAGGGAGGGGAGCTGGCGGCGACACAGAGCGATGTTCTGACAAGGAAAAAAACAGGAAGACAGAAGATTAAGCTTAGCAGGAAATGTTTTGGTACTAAAACTTCCTGCAGATCTGATTAGCAGTGTCTCAGGCGTCGTGTGGCATGCTATCATTTGTATCTTGTACCCTCAGATCTCTGCTGGCAAATCATTCTTAAGATGCTCGTTGCGCAACAGACCGATGAGTAGACCGAAAGTGATAAGCAGCTTCCTGGCACTTGATTCGCAGAGTTTGTAGCGTATGTTCAGTTTGCTTGAACACAGTGAGAAGCAGGATGTTTGGATGTAGTTTATGCTTTATCAGCGGTCAAGATTTGAAGTTTAATGTAAACTGACTGGCTTGTTATGTCACACAAAGAGCAGAGAGCAATCTTGCTGTGGACAACCAGGCGCTTATAAAGGTCAACTATTAAGAAACCTCTCCAAAACTGAATAAAGTATTTTGATGCCCAGCATCCAACATGCTTTAATTATACTCCAGGCACACTGACTCTTGATTGCATTTGTTTATGCAAATTAATAAAAGAACAAAACATTTTGCTATTTAAATTGTGTCTTTCTTTTCTCACTGTCCTTTTGTATAAATAGCTCTGTGTGTGAAGGTCGAGAGTGGAAACAAAAGCAAGTCGACAGTTTCGACAAGCTTTCATATGTTGGAAGATCTGAAACTATAAAGATGCAGCTAGAAACTAACTGATGACTGGCAATCTTGGAGGATGCAATGCGTCAAGTTGTGACACTTTTGACCCACAGCTAAATACAAGGGCTCTTTTAAATTTTAAGACATACAGGAGGTAGCTTTTCTGACATTGCTCGTGTTAGTTAACCTGACAAGCAAATAGATTTAAAAAGAACTTGTTTGAATTAAACCTTGTCAGTGATTTTTATTAACCCACTGTATTTGTTTTCCAGAAGACTTTTCATTCAAATATTTTGTCGATCCTGATGAGAATTGTGCTTCACATTGTTGAATATCCAGTCATCCTTTTCATGTTTGTTTTTGCCCTGAATGCAATGTGACAACGTGACCTTCTTATTACCCTCTCTATTACTTTTGTATCATAGAGTTTATGTTTTTCTTCTCAACCTCACTGGTGAAATAACTCTAAAACCATCAGTTTTTTATTGTCCCTGATTCCATTATTTTCAATAAATTTTATAGTTTAAGAGTTTGTCTACCAATTATGATGTCAGAATTGGCTTCTAAAGTTAACAGATGATGCGACTTACCTATGATGATGTTTGGGTGGCTGGGTGATCCGCTGTTGTTTGCGATTAGCTCACCCTGGATTTGGTAAGTAGCCTGATCAAACAGGTCAAGATAGTCCTCCACTGGGTACCGATCATGCAAACCCTCACTGAGACGAATGATACCTGAAAAACAAACAAACAAACAAACATCAAGAAGGATTCATCTCACAGTTTTTCTTAGCAGATGGAGGTTTGTTTACGAATTTATTATTTATTATTTATTCAAAAAGCTGTGAGTATTTAGCTTTACTTGCTATGTTTTTGCTATCTTTCCCAAAGAACCTATGTTCAGTATGTGTGCCACTACCCTTTCACAAAAAATTGTTACTACTCATCAAGATATGAGGAAAAACAGTTTACTATACTACCCAGCAAGATGGCCATCTATCAAACATATTAAGAGATACAGGAGCATGATCTTAAAACAGTGTACCTACTAAGACAAACATCCAAAGTTACCAGGCACCAAGTGCTGAAATAGGAGTGCCGGTAATGGGAAGTGAACTACATCAATAGGGACCTCGACAACTCTGGACTTGCTAAGAAAGTGATGAACTCTTTTTATTAGTTCTTGCAGTTCTAGTTGGCGTTAATTCCTGCTGTGAGGACCAGTGTTCGGTTGCAACACAAGATGTGCTATTTATTCTTATCTCATATTTGTAATCAACTCTGAGCATTCTCCAATCTGACCTCAGTTTAGAAATAGGAGATTTTTCTTCTCCGTTTGTTAATGTTTCCAGTTAAAGGCGCATTTTGCTTTTAAAGCGAAATGTGTTTTCCATCTGAGCTGTGGCTGGGCACAGAATAATTATAGTGATGAAAATTTACTATGCTATTGTAGTTGTTTGGTAAATGACTTTGCAGCATGTATGCAGGATTAGAAAAATGATGTAAGTCAAACAGATGTTTCTTTTAATGACGCGTTAGTGCTTACAGGCTCCAACAGCAAGTCTGTATCAATATTAATTTAGAAAATTTGCGTTTAAATCAGGTGCAACAGCTCTGGTATGGATCTGCCATCCGTTTTCTTTTAGAATTTAAATTAAATGTCAAGCACTTGCGTTTTCATGACATATTTCATGACTTCTGCTGCATAAAGCAGACACATTTGCCTAAGACTCGGGCTTCTCGTCTAAGAAAGCTAGGTGGCACATATCACATCAGCTCACCATTTCTATGTATCACTCTAGCAGTGCCCCAAGGGGGAACAAAATAAATAAATACAAAACAAGGCCATTTGAATTCATAGTGTCCTGAGAGGATGCCTGAGGAGAAAAGAGCTGATTACCAGCACCTGCCCGAGAGTACATGTCTGGAAGGGATAAAGAGTAGGTGACAGAAAGCATGAACGCAAAAGGGAACGAAGTGGGGCATTCCCCTATCGCAGAAATACAGCTGCACCACTGCGAGCGCCAGAAAAACAACAACCATAAGGCAAATGACTAATCTGTAGATAATCATCAACTCCAAACTAAACACATCATATTAAAGTAAGCACTGCTTGCAGAATAAACAATCTGGCAATTAGGTTCTTGGAATGTCAGAGGGATTAAGCTTAGAATCTGGATCAACTTCAAAGGAACTGCTTTGGCTGTAACAGGCAGTCATCTTTTGATATTTGCGATTACAATTTGGGAATGTTCTTTAAAGAAACAAGTACTACTGTTAGCTATATGCTAATAAGAATAACACCAAAAAACTCAAGAGTGACAATAAAATCATTGCGATTCATATGCAGAGAAATAAATAATGCGTGTTAGTTATAGCTGGAAGAAAACAAAATGACCTGTGCCCACTGAAAGAAGCAATCTTGGCAGCATAGTACTCACACACGCACTGTGAAAGAATAGCTGTTGATCTTCAGTGAGAATTGACTGCATGTTTTGTATAACCAACTTAATCTTTAGTCATTATCTAATCTTTGTTTGATTTTGCAATCAGAGGTGACTATAAAAGAGCACTTAACTGAGAGGGAGATCAGTGCCCTTCAGCTTCACTGCCCTCTTTTCATTTTCCTATAAGAGACATTCTTTAAAAATACAAACATTATTAGCCCACACACACTGACTCACTGCACTAACGTCTGTCTCTGGAGCTCCTGACGCTTTCCATTATTCATAAGCTCTAATGAGTGTTTCAGTTGGAATGGGATGAAAAAAATACATGCATTAAATATAATACGATGTCTTGCCTCTTTTATTACAGAAAAACCTTTGCCACCTTAGAAATAATCAGGTCAAGGTCTTATCACATCTAAAAACATGTTTAGATGAGTGTGGAAAAGGAACTCAATTTAAAAACAATCAAAACTCAAAAATAACCCAAAATGCCCTTATTAGGCAGTGGTTCACAAAGATTTTCTGGGTCCCCCTATGGATTACAATAAAATCCCCCCCAAACAAGAAGAACAAAATTGACTGGGCAAACATATCGTTCAACCAGACATAAATGTATACACATATTTTATTTTCAAACTCCACTGAAGTTTATTTCACACTTCAGGTTGCAACAAAACTACAAACCATCTTTATAGTGATACAATTTTGTGTAACGTTTTTTTTTTTTTTTTCATCCATACCGCTACCCCCGCACCTACCCCCCAAAAAGGCACTGGGTTGGTGTGTGTGGGAGGGCAGGTGGAGGAAGTGAGACAGGGGTGGAGGGAGGGCGGAGGGCTAAAAGACTTTGCTGCATCTTGACTTGAAACGACAGTATTATGTGTTTTCCAGTCACATAATACAGCATAATAAAATAACTATGTTCCTTGAAGGCAGCGCTCAGTCTCTCCAAGAGTTTTGTGAAACTCTAAAATACTGCTATGGGAGATTGAAGGATTTCTCAAACATGCATGACAGAAGAATCAAAGCGACACTCCAGGTATGTTTTTGATGACAAAACATGTTTGTGAAGCAGAAATCTACCATCTTGTGGGGCCTACCTAGCGCAAGTTATAATGGCCAGACCTCCTGGCACAACAAACTTGAACTTTTTTCACCTAAACCAGTGTCAGTGCAAAAGAGGCAATACATGGCTAATGCGTAGTCACTACCTGATCTTGTTTGGCTTTGTAGCTGCAATAGGGGGTTTTGAGAAAAGCATGGATTTAGCCTGAAAATTTGCACTAAAGTCTTCCCTCTACAGTTCTACCACCGCTGAACAGGAGAAGTGTGTGAGCAGCGGATGATTGAAAGTGCTAAGAAATTTCTCCTAGGTCTGATTGTTCTTTTTTTGTTGACCATGAGAAATGTGTTTCTCCAAACTTTTTAAGCTCAGAAGGAGGAGCCTTAATATTTTTCATAAATTATCAATCTCTCCTTATACTGTCAGGACATAGTGACAATTTTAGGAAATATGTAAAAAGTATATTTTTAAGAAGTTTACCTACTGTGGCTTTAAATCTCTCGTATGATGGTTCAGCATTGCTTTTAACGTCACAGATGTCTTTGCAGCAGAATAAAAAAGAACACGATGGCACCACACTTTCCGACAACAGAACTGACACGACCAGATGTCTGCTGTGAGGCAGTTCTTACTCCTCGGCACTCTGTGTTTGTCTCTTTGTTAGAATGAATGACTTGTTTGCCACCTGTTCAAACTCAACTGAATGCCAAGTCAGAGCGGCGGCATCAGTAGGTTGCTCATGCTTCAGAATTCTGACAAAAACAAGCCAATTATTGTCTCAGAATATTTAACTTTCAGCAAGTTAAATGAGAAAATATTTTCATGAAATCTCACTTTGTCATGTTCCATGTGAGATATATTTATATAACAATGGTATTATTAAATAAATAATTTGCAGTCTAATTAGAAAATGCATTATTCCACAATTAGCTGTTTAAATAAGGCAGAAATACACATGGGGATGGAAATTAGAATGAACTAAAGATGCAAAATAAGCAACCACTAAATGCTGAGATAAGAAATATGTTGAACAGATAGGATGTAAGAAATGAATGTGACAGTGAGTGCTGCAGTAGTGCAAGTGCAGGGTTAGTTGGTTGTGTGGCTTCAAAGCATGCCAAGGCTTCACACTGAATATGTTTTTGACATATTCAGATGTTATGGCTTCAACAAAAGTCAATTATCTATGTTCAAGGGAAACGTAGCATAAGTCGAGATTCTTCTAAAATCGTCTAAATTCTTCAGGGTGAAGCTTTAACTTCACTCTGAAGTTAAAACATATATATATATATATATATATATATATATATATATATATATATATATATGTATATGTATATATATATTTATTTATGCATCTTGGAGGGTAAGTGATACCACAAAATGATATAGGCATAAATAATGGAGGGAGGAGAGAGATGCATGTTTTCTAGCTGGAAACACATGAGTTTGTGTCAGCCAAAGATGAAAATGTCTAGGTTCGTCGTATCCTCTGTGCTGGTGAATTACTGCTATTGTAACACCCTGGAAAATAGGGGAGGCAGAATAACCAGTGTGATTTTCTGTACTGCTCACGCAGCAGTTTAATGCAATGAGGAGAGACCGCGAAACTCCCCCGGTGGAAGGTAAAGCCACTACCAGTCTTTCCCAGAACAGGCTTACGAGCTGAGTGTATATGTAGAGGTCGCAATTTCCTTGAATGAAATGACACCAACATAAATACAACGTGAAAAATAACTTTTCAACAATTGGTTTTCTGTATTTCTATTATTTTTAAGCTTTTTTTCAACCAATATATATCAATATTCATTGATGTATATTATATATATATTGATGTAAATAAGATTTAAAATTGTTACTGTTCATTTGAAATCTTTTGTTTTTATTGTCAACTCTTGTAGTATGAAACAATTTAGAACAATTGTTTGTACTGCACTGATACAAAAACTGAGAGAGCAAGTTTCACCAGGTATTGCAAACGTAGAAAGCTGCAACTAAAATGCAAGAGGTGCTCCACCACCCAAACTACAAAAGCTGGACTTCTGTGCAACACCAGTAAGCAGGGAAGAGTTGAAGAAAGTGGTCGGACAAGACGTAGTGGAAGAAATGCTGCCCATAAACACAGTTAACTCTCCCACGTTGTCATGTTTATTTTGAGGCAGCGACAGCTGTTGTTGGCAGCTTCTGAAAATAATTAATAAACTCGTAACATAACTTAGCGACTATAAGTCAAGTAATCGGAAAAGCAACTAAGTTGGGTTTTCAAGGAGTAATCGGTAATTGTAAATCAAGTTACTTTTTCAAGGTATATATGTCATTACTGGGTGGAAATTACTGTAACTTTTGCAGTACATAAATATGTGTGTATTCTTGATAGAGAGGCAAGAGTTTTGAATTGTTGAAAGAAAGCCAAAATTCCCAGCTGCAGATTGGCAAAAGCCATTTAGAGGACATTGCCTGCATGTTAAAGATGGTGCTCGGATAAAGTGACAATAAATATGTGTTAACAGGGCCTCTCCATCCAATCTGACTGATTTTGGGCTATTATGTAAACAAGAAGGAGAAAAATTCTCCAGATGTGAAAGGCCATTCTGTAATGTATTAGATCACAAATGAACAACATCTTAAACTATCCAAATATGTAAAGTTGGATAGTTCTGCTTTGTGAAACTTTTGGATTTAAAAAAAAAAAAGAGATCTCTCTTTCCTCTCCTCAGGCATGGGTTAGTTGATGTGAAAGACCCATAAAGAAATGTACGTCACACCTCCAAAGATTTTATCAGATCATACCTGTAGAATGACTTCCAGTGTTTGCCACAGGAAGCTTTACTCACCAAACCTCTTCCGGGTCCACCAGTGTGGCTCTTTGAAAGTGGTGAACTTTACATCTGGGTGTAACCGCAGTCTGTCGTATAGGTCTGTTGTGCCACACTTTGGTTGACCAATAATGTAAAAATATGGGAGGCACCGCATGCGGTAGAGTGTCCTGTTGCGATGTAACAGATGGTGATGGAAAGTGCTCCTCAGGTGCTGGAAAACTGTCCGGAAGCGCCTGGAATAGCGTCCGTACAAATTTGTCTTGTATGGATCTGTGGTAATATTCCCAGTGAATTCCTCATACCAGCAGGGGTTCTTGATGCCAGGCAGGAAGTTGGGTGGGATGACAGAAAACATCTGAAAAGGCAAAAAAAAAACAAAAAACAAAAAACAAATACCTCAAGTCATACTACTTTTAAAACAATCTCAAACAAGATTTCTGTTACACTGCACAGCAGAGGACTAACACATTCTAACACTCTAAAGGAAGAGGTTTCTTAAACATTTTTAGTATGCTGGATACTGTCTGGAGAAAGGAGAGATCATAACAGGTTAGTTCACAATACTGCAGCTACTGGAGAGGCACAGCTTTTAAAATGCATTTACAATCTCAGATGCACATCCATCCCTTTTCTATATCCACCTAATGCTTGCAGAGACCCAACCAGCTGGTGCCTATCTGCAGCAGTCAACAAGAGAAGCAAGGTACAACCTGGACCACCGTGTCATTTTAAAGTGGCCAATTACCATGAATGCATGTTTTTGGAAACTAGAGTACATCGGAAAGAATCTGCACATGCACGGCGACAACATAACAGAGTGACACATAAAGACAGATGGCTTTGATTTAAATCCAGGAAATTCTTGCTTAAAAAGCAGTGCTAAACGATCATCCACCGTACAGTCTCTGAGTGCAGCTATGGATGAAAGTGGTTTTATCTCATGACAACGTGAAGAAGTAGAAGAAGAATGGCCAATTATATAAATCATTAATTGATTTTATGAAGTAAAATAAAAAAAGAAACAGTTATTTCTGGTCAAGGCTAACCATTCCTCGATGCTTTTCGCCCCCACATTGAAACTCTTTAACCTGCAAAATGTAACATTTAGTCAAAAAAACGTACCTATTGAGTAAGACTTTTATAATCAAATTATTTAACTCAAAGTATTAAGGATTATGGTGACTATGCTTGGTGCTCAAACCTTTCTATTCACTTGTATGTAAAAAGCTGCCTGAAACCAAAACAAGTCATAATAAATTTCAAATTAAATCCGCTACACCAACCATGACCCAATCAAAGTGCAGAAGATACTGAGTGCAGCAGAAAGTTATTTTAAGTAGAAACTAGAAAGCCCATAACAAGTAAACGATCCTATAAAGAAACCTCGATTTTTTACTGAGTCTGGTCAGCTGCTCATTCAGGTTGCTACAACAGAGCGCTTCAGCTTGTTTTCTAGTTAAAAGTGCAAAAACGGCAGCAAAAGGTCGTTTTCCAAAATACATATTTTCCATGGAAATCCTCATGTCAGTCTGTCAGAAATGATGTGAAACGTCTTTAAAATTGTTCCAACCATGTTTGTTTTTACTACGCTGAGAAACAGTTCATTTTGGAGTAAAGCTATGACATCACTGAGAGTAAAAGAGAGGTAGCACATTTCAAATAACCTCTTTCACTGGGATTTCTAAAGTTGTTTTATTGTTGCTAAAAAATATCAATGAACCACGCTATTAGGACTTACTCAGCAGCTTGAGGGACACATCGACATTAAGGACAATTAATGCAGAAACCATCAACCATCAATTAGAGACCTGATGGGCTTATTGATCATCCGATGACCACACTCTCTTATTCATTAAACTTTTCAATTTAAAAAAAAGTGCTTCATCACAAAAGCCTCAGCACAGTCCAATATAATTAAAACGAACAATTACTTGAATCAGGCTGTGATGTGAATCGCACAACAATGAGGATGTTCAGGATGCTAAAATATCGTGGGACCTTGTGCATCCCCTTGAGAGAGAATAACAGAATCATTAGAGATCTGTGAGACATTAAGTGTTAATCAGAGTTTTCAGAACAATTTTTTTATTATTTGAAAATACTTGTTTTGCTCATATGTTTTCCACAAGTTTATCCTAAATTCAGGCTTCATGTAGATGAAATTGTACCAAAACATTAACAACTTTTCAACACATATACTTAGAACAGAAATGCATCTTTACTCACATGTGGATCGCTCCTCATCAGTGCTTTACGGTCAGGACATTGTCGTTGGGTCCGAAACTCCACCTTGGATTTGATGGATTTCACCACCAGTTTTATATGTGCATAGTCCCCCACTGAAGAGAGGTTAAAGGCAAAGGGTCCAGGACTGACCAAGCCGTTGAGGTGATAAGGGGACGGCGTAAGGAGAAGGCCTTTCTTGTCCCCTGTCAAAACATACGATGCCATTATGAGAAACATGATGGCGAGGATGAATAGGAAGCCGTACAGGCGGATCTTGCATCCAACGGTGCTTGAGCGTCTCGTTAGATCGCGTTTCACTTCCAGAACCGCAAACAAGTTCATCGGTGTGTTGTCCACCTGCAGGAGCAGCGGCCTCTTGTGGTAATCATCCACAGTGGAGCCAAGCAGGCTGTATTTGTAGTCCATCTGTGTCATGATGTCCAGAGCAACTATGCCCAGTGTTAGAGCTCAACGACATAAGTAGCAGCCATTCATATGCCACAGTTTGGAATGGGAAAATGTCCATAAACTGATATCCATGATGGTTGGTGGAGATCTGCCCACCTCCTGTACGGACATCTGCAAAATAAAAATAGCAGAAGCTTAACTAAGAGTCAAAACCAAATCCCATCGCAAAAATTATTCAACTAAGTGTAGAAATTGAATTACAAAATTACCATCTAAAAAGAAATTGAGTTACTCTAAATAATGGTTGAGTGTGCAATAAAGTCAGTCTCAGTGTTCAGTACAAAAAAATGCGAGTTTGCAACAAAAGCAATTGACTTCCTCTTAAGCTTCCTCTTGGTACGGCACAGCACAGCCTCACGGCTCTACCCACCCATCCTCTCTGTGCATCAAAGTCACAATATGGAGGCAGTGATAAGGACAAACTTCTTATGGATAAATTCAAACTGTGAACTACAAGGGTGCATGTTGGACTCTCACAGCGAGGGACAGAAATATCACAGCCTGACCTGCAGAAGGGATTTATATTATCAGAAAATAGTTTCTTCTCTATGAACTCACACAGAAGAACAGTCACACACAGATAAAAAAAAGAGGGCCAGAGTTGAAAGGATAAAAGTGTTGAGGATTTTGATAATAATGTTCTTGCGGTACCACATGACCATTTATCCTTCAACCTTTGATTTGTGTCTGAAGCTGAGCTCGCATGACTTGGTGTAAATAGAGTACGGCATGATGATAAAAAGCCCACAGAGGTAAACTCTAGGACATGTTTCAAAAGATAAAACAGCCCTGCTTCCTCTGGAGATGTTTCACGCATTCACACTCGCAGCTGCATGTATAGCTCCATGTTGCTGATGTACGACACACCTACAGCCTGCTCCGGCACGCTTATATCATCAGACACAAGCAGAGTGGAAGTGAGTCATCAATCCTTCTCACAGCTGCTGATATTGTCTGCTACCCCCCCCCCACCTCCATCCAGAGCTCACACCTTCTGCACAAATCTGTAGCGCTTGTGGCACGGCTGATAACGGAACAGAACTGGAGATTTCAGCCTCTTTATTCAAGCGGTGTCATTTACCCCCAGCTGAGCCGTCGGCTCCACCCTGCAGAACCAGTCCCTCGGGGAGAGAGGTGTAGAAGCACCAGCTTGGCTCTGTAAAAACCAACGCTGTGATACGACAATATGCTCAGACAGTAAACGGTGTGCGCTAGACCTTGAGGACACCAAAGCCCTCCACGTTACATTCAATCATTCACATGCCGTTGATAGTAAGATACATTATAGACATAAGGACAAAACATGGACTAGAAACGTCAGGATGAACCCCAACCATTGTCTCCACTGTTGCTGCTTAACGCCCGGGTCAGCACATACTGACTCCCAAATCATGATTTATTCAAATTCAGGAAAAAGAATATCTCTAATGGTTTAAGATTAGGCAAACATGCATACCAATCACATTCCAGGCGATGCAGGTTATACGTCAAAGCAATGTCCAACACAGGGTCTGAAATAGTCAAAACCTGCTGGCTAAGAAAGATGTTCAACAAACATTTAAAAAGCTCCTCTAGAATAAAATTGTCATCAAGTCCGTTAATCCGCTGTTGAATGCTTATCAATTTCAATAAGTAGAAATATTTTAATTCCCATCAAAAGGGATTGTAAATTGCACTGGAAGCTTGACCATGCATTAAAATGTAATGAGCAGAAAATTAAGGACTGGTGGTGAATTTCCAGTTTTCAAATAGTCGTGACTTTATGATTTTATAAATTACTTAATGCCTACCAGAGCAATGTATTTATTGTCTTCTTGGTTTATTAGCCTGTAAAGCAGGGGAGTAGAAGATATGGAGAAACGACAAAATGTTCCAAAATTGTTTTAGCTCTTAGCACTTAAAATGCTGGACTGAGTGGGATTCCTTTCCTCTTCAATTTCTAAGAGGAAAGTAATAGGGGCGAGTGAAAGTAAAATGCAGAAAGACAGCAAGGAAAGTCAAAAATACCAGAAAGATGGAGGGAAGACAGAAAGAAAAAAGAGGGGTGAACTGTGTCATTGATGAGAGAATGTCATTCTCTGGGGAAGACGCATCTAAATCCATCAGTCTGCTAACTCTAGCAGCAGGCCACTGGAAGGTTGACAGATCTGCCATATTCATACAGCAAATATGTCGCAACTGTCTATCAAACCTGATGAAATGGTTTAACTCAACCGTAAACATGCCCAGGGGCCTGCAAACACAAAGAGAAGAAAAGGTTGGATATGTGACCTTTTCAGCCAACAAATCTTCTGACCTATAATCACGTTAGTGTAGAGTTACACATTTCATAAGCAGGTACTTAATTTATTTCTGGTCAGAGAACTGCCAACATGGTTGCTGAACAATCGTATTTGTGAGTTATTGAAACTTATCAGTTGATAATTGTTTCTTTTCTTTATGGGCGGCTGACGCATGAGTCATTAAGGACAGAAAAAAAAAGTGCAGATTTGGATCTTTGTAATATAGTTTGTTGACTGTCATATGACATTATTATGTTGATTGCAATGTGCTTTCACCCTAAAACAAAGACCTTGCAGTCCATCAAGTTATATTTAAATATGTACTGTGTTTTTACCATCCATCCATCCATTTTAAAGAAAATGGATGGCTTCCTCCTTATGAAAATGGAACCGTCCAAGGCCTAAACAAATAATCAGTGACAGACCTCTCTACGATGTCTGTCCTGCCATTCGGCAACAAAACAATCAAACACACAATCAGGCAGATTTGTTTAGATCTGTCATCTACTCTCCTCCAACTCCCCCAACCCCATTTAAGGAAAAAAACGACCACTTTCTCAATCCACCAGTTTCTGCAAATTGCTTTGTTTTTGTACCATTCTCTTTTTGCTCAATAATTATTTTCTTTGTCTGTCGTTGTCCATTTACGATGCTTGTGTGAAGAGCTGCAGTGCAAACCAAACAAAATATCTTTTATGTATCTTCTGACGAATCCCAGTCAATTGTTATCAACCATTAAATCACCCGCTGAAGCAAATGAAATTTTAGACGAACTTTATTACAGCTTTTGTCAAGCCGTAAAAATGAAATGCGGCGTGTTGTTGATTGTGTGGATTGAAACGTGAATAAAAATAGATTTATACTGAAATCCGCTCATGTTGGTGTGTAGTTCTCGGTATTGCCAAGGGCTGTCTATCGTAAATGTTCTCTGACAGTGACAGGAGTACTCCGCAAGCCTTTAATTTCTCAAAGCACAGCAGGGAAATAATTTCACCTGCAGAAAGGTCTGTGTGGCGTAGAGCCCAAGAGAAATAGGTCAAGTTACAATTCAAGTGTACAGGATCCAGTTGGCTCCAAAATCAATGCTATTTATACTATCCATTCCAAGATCCTGTGATCATATAGTCAGACTCAAATTAAATCATTTTAATTGGTACAAAGCTCTTAATGAAGCCCAGCAGAGTACGTCAAACTGTTGATTTCACAGCAATCCACAATTCTGATCAAGCACGTGGTGAAAGTGGAAAGAAATTCCCCTTTTTACTCTTTTTAAACATTTACCTGGTTCAGCAGGAGCAGCTGTCTACATAGACTAACTACAGAGTGAGAGTGACAGAAAAAAACACAAGAAAGGCACTGGTCCAGGATTAGACACACAACTCTAATTCACAAAGTCAGTTCATGGAAAATGAAGACAAAGCTTGTAGGCTTTGTGAGGAAATGTCTTTTTGACAAAAACATTTTTGTCATAAGCCACTCCGCCTTTGAGGGAGTCCACAAATCACAAGTAGTCGGTGGCACCCTGCACAGCTTTCGGTTTTCAAAAAAGCAGGAATGTGAACAATCTGCAAAAGATAAAAGAAGAGACAATTCATCACTGAAGCACTGAACCAGCACAACACAATGAGTACACAAGGTTACTGTAATATGACATAAAATTTTTTTTTTTTTTTTTACTGGAAAATCCCTTTGCGGTGGTTCCGTTTTCAGAGGAAATCGCAAGTTGACGCATTTTTGCAAGTTACTGCAGTCTGCAGTACTACTTCTGGGTTTGTTCATGAGAATCTACGGCAGGAGATTTTCTTAAAGGTCAGTATGTCTTTTATTATTGGGTGCTGTTTACATTGCGCAGCAATCTAAATCTGACTTAAATGTAGAGACTACGTCTTTTTTTTTTTTTGACAGAGTATTCAAATCAAATCTGATCTTTGTTTTCACAGAAAGTCAAAGTTACTGTTTTAAAACATCACTGGGCAATTTAGTCTTGTCTTTTGCTATATCACTTGAGTGAAAGATTAAGAAGGAAGAATAGAGCTACGTGTTTTGGGTGACGGTAGCAGAAAAACAAACAGGTCCAAAGTTGCATTGACATGAAAGTAGCAGAAAAGTCTGAGAGGGAGGATGGGAAAGGAAAAACTTGAGATTTTATGAAAAACAAGCAATCAATGGAGTCCCCTGTGAAAAACTGTCAAACACTTCTCCAAGACGTTTCACCTATCTGTTGATATTCAGGGGATTATCTTGTCTACCAAACAAGCCACTGGGGACCAATTACAGGTGCTCCAAAGAAAACAAGCAAAACCTGAAGGATAGAAGCTTCAGCTAATGACGGGGGGGCTGGATATTTGTACTCAGCTCCCGTTATGGCTTCTTTTCCAACAAAATAGCTGACTATAAACTTCCAAGTAAATTGAGTGTGTGCTTTTAGTGTCAGCTCCCTCTTGCTCATCCACTTTGGACTGCCATGACCTCTTTAAGAATTTCAAAAAAGAGGCAAGCATGGTGCTGGTTCTCAGCCACCAAAGACACAGAAAATACTGTCAGGGCAAGAATGTGGTGGAGAGCGGTCAGAAAGAGGAACAAAAAGGCGGGAGGGGAGAGGAGGGAGGGCGCTACTGTGTCCGCAGGAAAATAAATGCTTTTCCACCAGGCTGCTTTCAGTAATTAAAGTTCAGCACGAGGCCAGCACAAGAAAGGCACAGCCGTGAAACCGTTTATATTCATGACTGGTTAAACAGAGCTGGAGATAAACATGTACAATATTCACTTCACACCAGACAGTTTTGTTTTGCAAGGTGCATCCAGAAACAAAGCAGAACTCGTATGTTTAAATCATGAGCAACTCCTTATGGACATGTCCAGTTAGTCAAATTATTTGTTTGGATTGTTCAGGCTAATTATGTTTGATAAATTAAATCAGCTGTGACCAGATCAAAAGGGATTTCTGGTTACCTTCATAATAAGATTAGTTGAACAGCTAACAACAAAAAGCTTTACCTCCATAGAAACGCCAACAAAAAGATAATGGCAACCTAACAAAAAGCTGTCCTGTTGACTCACTTCACACAAGTTCCCATAAAATTTTGCAAACATTTTCAAACACACTATGGCATGTCACAACCAGATCGTTGTCAGTATTTTGCTGGGATTCGATTTGATGGCTCAACACAATAATAGTTCATAATTATGAAGCAGAAGAAAAAGAATACACTATTTTTTTTTTTAAATTATTCAAATAAAAATTTGCAGCTTAGGCTTACTTAAATAAACTTTTTGTGGAACCACCATTTACTGGAATATCAGCTGCAGTTTTTGTCTTTGACGTGCATCTCTTCCAGCCACACAAGCTGACAAATTTTGTCCCAATCCACCTTTGTGAAATCCCTCAAGCTCAGTCAGACTAAAAGTGGAGCATCCGTAAAACGTAAATTTCAGTGTTGCAACAAAGACTGAGTTAGTTTAAGGTCTGGAGTTTCACCTGCCCATAAGAAACAATCTAAATAATTTCATAATAACTGTGATTTGATGTTTGGGGTCGTTGTCTTATGCAGGTATTTTCCAAGTCTGGCCAGCTTCCCATTTTTTGCTGGAAAAAAAAAACATCCCCACCGCATGACACTTCCTCCGCTGCTTCAATGTGGAAATGTCATGTTCTGGGTGATGAAGAGTGTCAGGTTTCCAGCAGTTTCTTTTGAAGGGAAACTAATTTAATGGCTTAACTAATTCAATGAGTTGCAACTGGAGATCGACAAGTGAATCTGCAAAACATCAGATCAACCCTGTAGTTTTCATGTCTCACGCTTTGAGACATGAAAAGAGATTTTCTTGTAGCTCTTCGGTTTCTGTTGCAGTCAAAACTACCGCCTTTATTATTTAGAGATCATGGAAGTAAAAAAAAATACATAAATCAAAACTAGTTAAAATCGATGTCATCTGTTCAGACCTCAAAGATATCAGTAACACTCTGATTGGTGTATCTGTAGTTGTGACCATTAACCAAGTAGCATTCATTAAATTAGGAAAATCAATTGGAAAAGGAATCATTGCTGCACGTAAATGAAGCAAGAAGAAATAGGGCAGTGAAAGAGGAAATTAATTGCCTGCATAACTCGACAGGAAAAGAGAGCATCTGGAAAGGAGGCTGCCCTGGGCTATATATGTACAACACACCACGAAGAAACCAGTGTTTTACAGTGAGAAGATGCTCTGACCTGTCAAATGTACTACTTATACCCTTTGCAGTCCCTCAGGCTCTCCAGCATTAATTCAATCATGTAAATCACCACCACAGAAAAAAAAAAACAGGCGATAAAAATTCATTGTGACCAAAAAAATCATCCATCACCCTTATCCAGATAACACGTGCAATATATTAGACTATAACCCCCCAAAAGGTAAAGAAGGACACCAGAAAAACCCATACATGTAGAGACCAGAAGATCTGCCCTTAGCTTAACTAAAACCATAAGGGGTCAAATTATAACACAGAGGGGTGGTGGGTATGGTGACCTATGCTCCTCAATTCATTACTGCTGCTTAGCTGAGATCGCAGGCAGAGTCCCAGTTCAGCACTTTTTTCCGTCTTATATTTTATTCATCGTCTTAATTTCATCAACGGTCTGCCCCTGAGGTGGATAAGTACTTATGACGGTGTCGTTAAAAAGTGCAGAAAAACAATGGCCACCATTTAAATTATTGATTTTGGTAATGGGCTACAGTGTGAAAGGCCTAGCACAGAAGACATTGGGTTCTATAAGAATAAACTGAGTGATAAGGAAAGCAGAAAAAAAAATGTAAAAAATGCACTGATCAGAGTTTTAAAGCCAGTTTAAATATTTGTGTAAAGCTTTGAGTGAACAAGTCTGAATTGGTTTCAAAAACTGTGATGTACAAAAACTTTAAAACAGTGTTAAACATGTTTTTGTTTGTTTTTTTTTCCCTCAGCATTGTTCCTGTGAGCAGTCATTAATTATAATAGCAGCAAAGTTGACAATACTGCGTTGTATGATACAACCCTCGCTGTAAATCAGAGTTGTAATGATTTTTTGAAGCAAACGGAAGTGATTCCAGATCGGCCATTTTAAAACTCTTTAGCATTGCTTTTTCCTGGTTGTCAAATCAGCCAGCAGACACTTGGCCCAATAAGAGAAGAAGACGAGGAGGCGGAGGAGGAAGAAACACAAAAATCAACAAACTTTACTTTTACTTGTTTTGTTATTCTTCTTTGACAGGACTATTACGCCACACAAAAGGTGTGCTCTGTGTTTTGCAGGGGGCAAAAATTTTCATATTGTATTCAGAAAAGTGGCACAACATTTTTACTTCAAGGTGAGAGCTCAACAAATGCAGTGTACATCTGTGTGAATGAAGGCACAGGTGAAGGTAATCTATGTAGGTATGCTATATATTTCTCTCCTTGCTTTAAAGGTTCATAGCCTAACCTTCAAAACTAATATATTCATAATATTAGATTTTTTTTTTTTCCCACTCTAGTGCTACTGTTACTGAGTGGGAATGTTCAGGCAAATTTGCAGCTCCAGCACTGATGGTTAGAGGAAGCTGTAGCATAATGTAGTCTGTCACACATAAGTTTTATGGCCATCATACAGGCAGTACCTGAAACAACAGCACAAATGTTAACCTTGATTTATGAATGTGAAAATTTTGTCAGAGGACATATTTGAAACAGAAGGAGAATTCTGTAAGAGAGGGCTCGCGTTTTTGTGCTGCTTTGATGGTGGCCACGGTTCTAAACGTGGTCCAAATGGTAATTGAGGTCATAACCTACACAATTGTTTGAATCGTATTTTAAAGCGGAATGATAAATGCACAAAGAACTACTTTTTGTTGGAGCTGTGAAGTAAGTTCACACAAAGCTGTCAGCGCTATTTGCCTGCAACAAGAAGAGCATGGATTTTAATTTCAGACTCAGGTCTTACTTCTTGGACTTTGCATGTTCTAATTGCACCTCCGTTGGGTTTTGTCTTGGTACTCTGGGTTTCTCACCTAGTCCAAAAAGATGACTGTTGGGTCAGCTGATTTCTCTAAATCACTCTTAGGTCAAGAGTGTGTGCGTGCATGACTGTTTGTTTTGTTTTGTTCTGTGATTGACTGATGGCCTGTTCATGGTGAATCCCCACTTTTGGCCAATGACTGCTCTGGATGGGGTGTTAGTGTGTTGTGAGAGTCATGAAACAGTCATGGAGACCTTTTCAGATTTGTTGCAAGACTGATCGCTACCAGATATATTTATTGCCCACAGCATCACCATGTACAACAACTCTTACAAGATACTTGGATGCAGTGTCACAACAATATTTAATTTCATGATGGATGAATGAAATCTTGAAGAACTGTATTTTAATTCAATACGAAACCAAAATATTAAGATTTGGGTTGAAGATTGCGGAGCATCTTTCGATTTAGGAGATTCCACATCTCCAAAGGAAATTTTTGTATTACACAAAAACAATGTTTTCTTAATCAAATTATGCATTCATAAGGTTTTGTAAGGTTTTCACATGAAGCATCTTCCTCCATCCCCCCATTTTAGCACAGTGACCTAAAAGTGGCATTTTAAAACTACACCTCTCCTTTTTTATGGTTGTGAAAAGAACAATTAAAGGTGGTGGTGTGTGCAGACCTGTCTCTTGTTTCATCTCTAAATGCTCCTGTGTTTAAATCCTATACAGTAGACTTTCACACCTTGTCAACACTCTTGTCCAACCGGGCCGAGCCTCTTGCCAGATACGAAAATGTGCATAGACCAAGCATTAGCTCCGGACTGCCAAGAAAATGTGTGAATTTGACAAACGTAGGCCATAACCGTGTCAGCTGTCTTCCTATTTCTCCACCCGGGAGCAGGTCTGATGAATACAGTTTTAGGAAGGCTACACAGAGAGCTTCCCAGTGGATCCATAATATTAACTTGGCCTTCGGATTCGCAATTCAGAGGATTTTGAGCTTTATCTTCCTTCTGGTGCATTATACAACTCTTCCCGATAATGAAGCTTTAGACAAATTCCCCAGGCTGAACAGACAGGCAGATCGGTTAATTCAGAAAATTAAAGGTGAGCAAAAGTGGGGGTTTTTTTAGCTCACATATCTAACTTCCAAGGTTGCCAGTATGTTCCACCTCTAGCAGGTGGATTATTTACATTCTAATTTAAGTTGCAGGTAAATCAAAATAATAAATTTGTCCTCTTCTGTTCCCTCTAGTAAGTGGATTACAGGACATAAAAACTACCTGCTTGGCCAAATCCTGATAAATGGAGGAAGGTTGAGAGATTTTCCACAATAACACATCCATCTCACAAAGCGTAACAATTTCTCTGCTAGGCCAGTGGCTCATATTGGTAGCAGCTGCCTGAACAGATATGAAACTCCGGCTTCAAATTAACCAGACAGGGATAATCCCACAAAGTCAGAGACCCAGGATTGAAAATAACATTCTTACAAACTCGTCGTGACCCCAGCCAGGCCTTTTAGTGGCTCTGCTTGCTGCCAGAAAAAATGTAAACAGCTCTCCAGTATGCATGTGACACCAGAGCTGGACATTTGCTTGAAACAGAAGGAAATGCTGACCTCTGATCTTAGTCGTTCCTGCAGCCGAGTAAACAACTGCTTGAGGCCGGCTGCTTTTTACACTCCCCAAAACATGTGAAGCTGCACAACTCGTACGGTGATAAAAAAAAAAAAGGTGGGAGAACAATAAGCTGTCATTTCGTGAGGTTTGTGGGTTACGCAAAAAAGCACATATAGCTGCAATAAACAAACGTGCTAGTGAATGACTGCTTATTTAAAAAGAGAAGCTAGAGGTAATTGGAATACGGCTACAAATCTCTGTGGAGTTGTGGATTGTTTAGGCTCCCGCAGATTGGTGCTATGGCCCATTAGCATGACATGTGGAAAAGAGATACAGAAAAACCACACATAAACATAGCCATTTATGGGTGAGGTACCTCTGCTCTTTTGAAATCTTCTAAACACAGACACATTAGCTGTCATTTAGTTTTAGTGCTGTTTTACATTACAGTTTTTTTTGTTTCTTTAAATCATTGGTCAGTTCTGGTTTATCGCTGAAACAAAAAAAATTAAAAGTCCTACCAGAAAACATTTTTTTACGATGTTTTGATAGTGATTTACTTGGAATTATTTTTTTACATTTCATCTTCAAAACAACAACAAAGTGCTTACTCCAGTGTGTATAGGCTATAAGTTGTACATGTTCCTGCTCATTGTAAATAAGTAGGCATATGTAAGTGACCTCATTGTAAGAAAAAATATAAATGTAAAAAAGGACACAATGAGTCACACAGAGTCCAAAAATCTTTAATGAAGGTTTTGAAGTGGCCTAGGCAATGTTTATACTTAAATCTGGCTGAGACACTGTGGCCAGATTTGACTGAAACACAAGGGGAGGAGCACAACAGTGTACACAGGACTTATTTGATATGTAAATATCATTGCCATTATCTGAGTTGTATTTATTTGATATATAAATAGCACTGACATCTGATATGTTCATGTTAGCTTTACATGGCTAGTGAGCAGCCATAGTGGGACATGCCTCAATTTGTCCTTTGCCTGAAGGGACAACCCGACAACATCTACATTGTAATGTAAATTGTTAATGATTACCAAAAAACCTAATTGGCAACAGAATCAAGACACTATTGTATTAGCCAGAAAAATAGTCCACACGTGTAAAATGAAATGATCAATATTTTAGATCGAACAAACTCAGATATCTTACTAAAAGATGAAATTGGTGAAATGATGAAATTTGAATAATTCAAATTAAAAAGATCTTACGCTGTAATTTCTCCCAGTTATCCCAGACTGGCTTCTTGAAAGCGATATGTATAAGAATGAGCCAATGTTTTGAACACCTCCTCAAAATCCAGCTCCCTTCTGTAAATCCAGTTTTTGCAACTGACTCAAATCTCAATAAATTACCTTCAGCTTATAATAGGATTTTTTTTAAATTTATTTTATTTAACAACACCGTGTCAGTATTGACATTTGGGATGAATTTTCACACAGTTAGCATGTAACGAGATTTTTCTATGGCTACATCCTCACTGTGAAAATCTCAGCCAATCCAAATGTTCAATGCTATAAATCAAACTACAAACAGACGGGGCCTGTGCTAAGATGCCAAGTTGCATACATGAGGCACAACTGAGCACAGATGGTAAGAGAAGAAAAAACAGTTTGGTTTTGCATGCATCATTAGCATAAGCAATGACCCCAAACCTTGGCACTGTGGAGTGTGAGATTTACTCCTCTTACTCAGCACCTCAAAGGCCGAGCAGTGCATGCAAATTCCATAATATTGTTTTACTGATTTTTCTAGTTTCTTCTAAAATGTTCCAGGTTGTGTTGTTACATTGTAAGATAAAATTCTTGCTTACTTGGCTTTCAAATGCCATTCATACTCACCAGAATTTATTCTCTATGCTGGAATCAATCTGTGGTTATAGATAATGGATGCTTTGCATTTTCAATACATGAAGCCAAGGCTTCAGTAAAAATCTGGGTTGGAAAATTCATTTCAACGGCTTTAACGGGGGGGGGGGAAATGGATAAATATGCAAGTTGCCACCTAAATAAAAAACGCTGGACTGTAGCAAGTCACTCACCTGATAAAGCTGATGAATGTTTGTCAGTGTGGTAGCTTAATCACTGGAAGCTCATCAGTCTCAGTGACAAACAGCCCAGTCTGTTACTTTGTACAGACAACACGTTCTAGAGTGGTCGCTCATCCACAGCAACATAAATCCCAAGCAGTGATCCAGCACTCTCACCAGACATAAATAATGTTAACTTCACTGGAGGATCCATCCATCACAGGATGCTCGGCACGCATCACTTCCTTCAAAGTCCAACTCCTACTCGTCATGCAGAAACTGAGAGCAGTCAGATGTTGTCTCCAGCTTTCATTCGATCTAAAACCAGAACCTGCTGTCACTTAGCTAAAAAAAAAAAAAGAAGAGTGAAAATGTATGCAGTAAAACGACGACTGATGACAGGTGGGAAGCTATAGATGGCATCTTTAAGAGATCTTTAAGAGCTTACAGACACAGAAGAAAACACGACTAAGAGCTGGAATGCCATTGACGTTTGCAATCTGCCATAGAGCATTAAGAACACAAACTCTTCACTGAAATTGAAATCAATGAATCATGTGCAAATAAAAAAAAATTCTTTGTTTTATCCAAATTTTTTTTCTTATTGAACTATCAAGCCTATAAAGGCATTGGAAAATAATTACAAATTTTCTTTCTGACTTTTGAAAGCTATGTCTACAAACTGCTTCTTTTTTTTTTTATAAAGAATGTTTCCAAAACATCCAATAATTCCTTTTTACAAATGAAAAAGCGTACATTCCTGTTTGATAGTGCGGCTGTCATTCATCCATTTAAACCCACTTTGTCCTCCTCAAGGTTGCGAGGGGACAGGAGCCTCTGCTAGCTGCCAAAGGACAAAAGGCATGATAGAGCTTGGGCAGATGGCCAATCCATCACAAGGACACGCAAGACAAACAAGCAGTCAATTTAGCATCACCGATTACACTGACATGCATCATTTGAGACTGCAAAACGGGTCAATGAAAAAAATCCAACGGTGCCTCACAAAGGGATTCATCCCCTTTGACTCTTTCACAATTTTTCAGTCTGTAGTTGTGCAAATGTTTTAGAGACAAATCCCCAAAACCTACAGCTCTAATTGCAGCCTAAAAAAGTTTTGATTTTAGGTTGCAGAATGTGAATCCGCTCTGTACGTTGCATATTTTTATTCGCAAAGACTTTGACAGCCTTGCACAAGTTTACTCCACTTCATAATTATGCACTTCCACTTTCTGTTTGTTTGTTTGTTACATAAATTCACGATAACAGTTGTTACAAAATGTGGAAAGTTCAATTGGTCCGAAAACATTTGCAAGGTGCAATAAAGATGGTTGGCATTTACAAATGATGTCCTCTGTCTCAGTGTTAACCACTTACAATTAAATAAAGCAGTGGCTGTTTGACAGTGGCATTGATTTTCAAAGCCTTCCTAAATACAGACCGCAACCTTTGCTCTGTGGTTTTCTCTTGAATTTACTCACTGTAAATTCAAGTAAATTTACAGTGAGTAAATTCTCACTGTAAATTTACAGTGAGAACAACCCTAAAAGTGGTTCTGACGCAGTGACAGAACCAAACACTGAAGAGATTTTGGCTATTTGTTGTTTTCCTGTGCTTTGTGGTTGTGGCAAACTTAGCAAAGCATAACTGAGAAAAAGTAGTTTTCTCTCTCCACTGTGACTGAGAGTAAGCTAAAGTTAGCAGCTTGATGTGCAAACCACAGTAAACCGTGTAACATCCTGGCATTTTTAGCTGCACTCAGTGGCTGCTTGTGCTTGCAGTCTTTCTCCCCGCAATGTGTCAAACAGATCATCAGACCAAAGAATGCATATGACTGCGAGCTATTTCAAATTTTGGTTTTATTTGCAAGATTATCCCAATTTTTGCATCGAAACTCAAAAACGCAAGAACTGCTGTCAGTTGGTGTGGTCACTGACTGAAAATTATTGGATGTTAATTAATTGGAAAAACGTTACTTGGTACATGGCCTGTCAGTCACCAATCAGGGTTGGATGGACTCTGATGGTCAATTATATTGTTCTCTAGTTTCTCACACTACAATTTGGCCTATTTCTCTAAAGTAATGAAAACGTTTAATATGAAGTAAGTTATATGCATAGAAACAAGAATATAGCTGCTATTCTAAATTTGCAAATATCTACTTTTGGAACTGAATGAAAGTTTTGAACAACTGATGACTTTTTTTTTTTTTTTTTTTTTAAAGAGTCTGGTTGAGGAGAATATTTGTTTTGACCAGATAACATGCAACTAATAACTCAGCGACTTGAGATATGGAGGTGCTCCATTAGTTTGTGAACATCTTCATATATTCAAACCCTTAAACTGTGATCTACCTAAATTAAGACCAGTTCAATCAACTCCCTTGAGAAGTTGTTTAACAGTCCAGTGTAAGTTTGATGAGTGCTACAACTATTCCTACTGCAGTTACCTCGCCCAGTCCATAGATACGATTGTTGATAATATAAAGAAAACAACAATATGAAACTACAGTACTTCACTAATCCTTCTCCAATCTCTACCTGTGACTTGATCACAGTGGAGCAGCTCAACATTGTAGAAACGCATCACTGCAGTTTGACCAGGCAGAGCATGTTAGAAATCTAAGGAAATGACTCCATGTGGTTTGAAGATGAGGGGACAGTCATGCACGACCTGTTGAGCACCACCACATCCACCACAGATGCTAGGCATGGTGGAGCAGAGACAGAAATAAAATGACCCTTACTGGTGAGGTCAGATGCTCCATTTAAGAAACACAGCGTGCCACTTCAAGATCTCTGGGTAGTAGAAAGATATGCCGAAGAAAAATAAATAAGAGGTTCCAGAGTTATCAAACCAGGGCTAGAACCTGGAAGTCTCTGGTTGCAAATTTTTGGAGACTCAAGAGTCTTGGTCGCCTGGAATGATGTTAAATTTCCCAGACAGGCCTGTTATCTCTCAAAAGACGAAGAAATGTGGGGTAAACAGAGGCTGGCAGCACCAGTGAGGTCACACAGCACAGTGTTTATTACAGCTTCTAATCTGTAGCTGATTTTGATAAATCAGCACACCAACAGGGCTTCTATTTCAAGATTTATGGTATGCTCCTGGAGGAAAATTAAAGCACATTAAAGCATAAGCGTAAACAAGAACAGCAGTGTGTTAAATCTATGTGACATTAATGCACAGTAATTCAAGTGCAAGTTGTCTATTATCGTACCAGCTGCTTATAGTTCAATTAGCATGTTTTGCTAAACTTGTACAAATTGAGTCTGCAGCTCTATGTTAGTTCAAAGTCAAAGAAACATGTAATCCCTGCTGTGGTCTAACCTGATAAGGGTATTGCTCCTTTAACAACATTCTTAATACCAAATTATTTAAAACTTTATTGAAAACAACATCAGAGAAAGTTTTTTAAAAATATGATTAAATTATCCTAAATTGTGAGGCGCAACACAGTTTTCATATTTTCCCAAATGTTTCCATTATTTGTAACCAGTTTTTAGAGTAAAAGTACACAAGCTCATAATGGACAGATGGATGAATTGCTTACTTGTCATAATACTTTATGGGGGGGAATAGAAATATAGCTTATAGAAATATAGCCATATTTTACAACTGGGTTCTAATCATAGTAAATGGCCTACACTTCTATACCACTGATCCAGTCCAGAGGAGTCCAAAATGCTTTACACTACATTCAGTCATTCACCCATTCCCACAATCTGATGTTGGAAAGCTACTACACTGTCTGACAGGAGCTGCAATGCACTGGTGCCACAAATCGGAAACCCACTGGTTACAGGATGATCTGCTACCACTGTCGCCACAGTCACCCCAGGTCTGGAAGTTATGCAAATCAAATTCCATATTTTTTTTTTTGACTCCACAGGAACTCTGTATATCCCCATGGCTTTTCCCTTTTTTTTTTAACTAAATAACCTTCCCGTGAGACATCTCTTGTGATGTTATTTTAATAACGAAGACATTCTTTGTGTCTGTGTTTCAGCAATTTCTACCAAACAGCAGGTTTACCCCTAAAATCATATGAGTCCGAAAAAAGAAAACCCCAAAAAACATTAGATTTATATCTGACTGAAAACTCCAAACTGACACAGGAGGTGTGTAATCCTGTGTGTTTGCTGCATCTGAAAGCTTCATCAACCGCTTATGAAGAATACTACATCTAAATCAATGCTGAGCAAAAGGTTCTGCGGCTCTGCTTTTGTATTGGCAGAAAAATTCATCAAACATACCCATGCGCTCCACAGAAATCAGCTCGTGGGAGAGATGAAACGAACGGGGACAGAACCCGAGCTGTGCCAGCTGGAGACCACGCACTCTACACCCAGACTAAATCATCCTAATCACCCATCCCACTCTTTGTATAATAATACATTTCAACGAGGAAGAAAATCCCCTTCTCATTTAGAATGCCAACTGTGTGTCTCAGCTCCCCACACAGTCTTTATCAACTTGCAGGAAGTTGCACACACCGACGACGTCGCGCACGCAAGCAAATCTCTTGTTGCATCACGTAAAAGAGCATTATTATGCAACAGCCGATGTGGCCTATAAATGTTGGCCTGACTTGAATTGATTTGGATCAAAATTTAATCAGAGGGATATGTGCAGTTTGACCGGTTCAGTCCATCTTATGAAAATGAAAACAATGAAGCACAATTGCAAAGCTAACAAGAAATGCCCATCCACCCGTGCGATAACGAACGTCTTCGTTATTGCTTTTCAGAACTTAAATCAGAAAAGCATGCAAGAGGTTCTTGAAAGCTCTGAGGGAGCAAGCAGAGAGCTGTAGCTCAGGTGGAACAATCTGTTGACACAACCACTCATCACTTACTCCACAAATCTGGTCTTTGTGAAGATGTGTAGACATTCTCCACCAGCCATGTAATTGTAGCCGCAGTAAACTTGTGGAGGAAGGTGTAACTGCAGTGAATGGTTCTTCCCCAAGGTACTGTTTCGTGGACGCTAAGCACAATTATACCCCTTTTGAATTTTATTTGTAAAAAATGATGAAAAACCCTGAATTATTTTACTTTCACTTTATAGTTTTGTGCTAATGTGTGTTGGGTTTATCAAATAAAATCACAGTAAAATATCGGAGGGACATTACTTTTTTTTCATCAAACTTCTATTGACGTGTTGGCAGTTTGCTGAGTAAGGTGCACAGGTACATTACTGTGTGCATGGAGGCTTCAAGTTTTTTAATTATCTACAGGTTTCGGCCCCTGTCTTTTACTTCCTGTCAGTTTCAGAGCTTCATAATATTATGACTTCATTAAACTTCATTTCGCAATAGTATGGAGTGTAAACATGATTAAATTATTTTGTTCATTTGTAATACCTATGCAAACTATGCTTTTGATAATCATCATGCTGAGTTTCCCTTTAGGTTCATCAGATTCACTTTATTTGATTTCAGTTGAGAACTCAAAAGACGCAATGCTGAAACTGAAACAAAGCGTCACTTTAAAGGTGTAACACTTATGCAGTCAGGTTTGGTTTTCATTTGACTTGCAAAGGACATATGTCACAGTAAACATAGAAAAATTGAATAATGGTGTGTACTGTATTTTACTAAAATTCGATGTTTTCATACAGATACAATGAAATATATGAAATATTTCCAAATATGGCAGTTACGTTGGGTCAGGCATGTGGTTAGGATGCTTCCTGGACACATTCCCAGTGAAGTGCGCTGGGTGTGTCCCACCAGAACGAGACCCAAAGTGAAACCAAAGACACTGTGGACAGGCTGTGGAGTTCCCCTGGCCTGGGAACTGTTTGGGATTCCCCCAGAAGAGCTGACCCATGTCACTGAGGAGAGGAAAGTATGGACCTCTGTGGCTGCTGGCCCCCACCGCTCCCTGCCCCCGCAAACCAATCCTGGATTAAGTGATAGATAATGGATGGACGAACATACAAAATATTTTTCACAACAAACTGAAAATTAAATGATTCCTGGAGATCTTTGATGATCTTTGATCCTTCTTACAAGCTGCTGTTTCTTGGTATAT
Source organism: Poeciliopsis turneri (assembly GCA_922788865.1). NCBI lineage: Eukaryota > Metazoa > Chordata > Actinopteri > Cyprinodontiformes > Poeciliidae > Poeciliopsis > Poeciliopsis turneri. The sequence goes on along the minus strand of CAKLNU010000118.1, from coordinate 832,083 downwards.
TTTCTAAAATGAACACAACTCTCTTGTCTGTACTTTGATATACACCAATTTCTTTTAAAAAAAATAAATTTTACTTCCCATCATCATATTTAAAACATTGTATACAGGACGCAAAAAGGAAATAAAGTCAAGTTCCTTTTTTAGCAGAAATTTATCCAGTAAATCCGCTTTTGCCTTATGTCATTTGTTTGTGACGGCTTATTTTCTTCAGAGGGGATTTTTTATTTTTGACAAAGCAGCAATTTACAGCAAATAGCAGTGAAAAAAACAAAAAAAAACACAAAACAAACAATGCTCATGGGAGGTTCTGCACGTGACAAGCTGTAGGTTGGGTGCGTTTGATTTATTTTGTGGGGAAGTCTGGTTGATAGCTTTAAAATCTGATGGAAATGCTTCCAGACATCCTCACATGTGTTTCTGGACAGTATGTGGTCTGGTGTGAGACTTTGCTCGGACAAAGGCAACAGAATCTGCCTCTTCAGATTCCCAATGCTCTCATTGGTCAGCAGAAAACCCTTTTGTTTCTCTCGTAAAAGGCTGCTTGATATTCTTATATAAATATATATAAACATGTTAAAAATTGCCTCTGAATAATTTATTCTGGACAGCTCCAGCATAATTAATTTAACAGATTTAAATTGTCTTTTTTTTTGTTTTTGTTTGTTTGTTTGTTTGTTTTTTACACAATAACAGTATTCCACTTTAAATCGCAGCAACACGAGACAAGTTTGATTAGAATACATAGTGAGCCATTCATTCTGTGCGCAGGCAGTGGGCGCCTGATCGCTGAAAGGACTCCGTTATATGAGGTGGTGTCTCCGCTTGTAGGAACAAACAGAGACACACACTGAGAGTCAAATCAGTTCCCCCCAAAAAACTTTTCCACCTCTGCACCGGCTCCCTTCCCTTTCCCAGACGCATGCAATCAGCGGGGGGGCGGGGTGGGGTGGGGTGGGGGGCGAAGAGCCAAATGCAAAGATTTGGCTTTTTGAAAAACTAAAAAAAAAAAAAACTAAAAAAAAAGGGGGGGCAAGCGGGACGCAAACAACAAAAGAGGAGTAAACCTACCATGAGTTTTCTTGCTGGAAGCCGGCAGCAGCGCTCACCCGATCAGCCGGATGAAACAACTTCTCATCGCCTGATCGTGCATTTCCATGCCGATCGCTGCCACGCGTATTTAATAACCTTTAGAAATCCGTGCCATTGTTATTTCCCTTCCCCTTCTGATGGTTGCCACAGAAGAACAAGTTGCGGACTCTGATATGTGACTGTCTCTGTCTCCGGAGCGCTCGGTATGAGCGGAGGAAGGAGCTCCCTCTCCCCCTCTCTCTCTCTCTCTCTCTCTCTGTCTCTCTGTCTCTCTTTCTCTCTTTCTGTTTCTGTTTGCTGGTGCTGAGGGCCAGAAGAGGAAATCACCAACGACCGACTATAGCAATCACAGCCAGCGGAAATATACAATAAAATGCACAGTCTTAAGCACACAATTTCCTGCCGTTGTTGATTTTTTTTATTATTATTATTATTCTAGTATCAGATTTTGAACCCCAGCCCAACAGTGTGCTGGGGTTCAGCAGCTACTCTGATGAACTTGAAGCCCAACTGGAGCTCAAGATCTGGATACTAACGTAGCTGTTTCTAGAACCTCTTTCTGCACTTGATGTTCAGGTATTTATTGGAGCCCTGGATGCTCCCATCACCTCAGGCCACACAGTTGCCTTCACCTGCCAGGCTCTTTCCTGTCTGCAGGGACAGACAGGTATATAAAGTGGATGAAGGGGATTGGGATTGTTTTCTGATAACCCTACCGGACCTAAAACAGAAAATGTTTTGTCTGCTTCAAAAAAAAAGTAAAAAATCTTTTTTTTTTTAAACATTTTTTTTTTCTCTAAAAAAACTTGTTCTTTTATACATGGTTTTACTGTCAGTGGTTTTACTTTAGCAGTCTGGCTTTGCAAAGCATTCTCTGAGCACACAAAAACAAACTTGATGCCACATGAAGTTTGAAGAGAGCAACGCCTCTGAAAAAAATGTTGTTATTGTCTCGGTTTGTGGATGAAGAAGATGATCCCCGTGATTTTATGTAACAGTGAATGAAAAAAGAAAAATGATTTTCATAGGTGGGGAGAACATTTATATTTATCCCGTCCCAACCACATTTTGCAGGTACGTCTTTTTTTGGAGTATGTCTTTAATAGATTTGCACATCCACAGATGACAGTTCTTCTTTGGAAAACAGCTCAAGGTTAGTCAGGTTGACTGAATATCATCTGTGAACCCCAGTCATCAAGCCTTGCCTCAGATTTTCAATTAAATTTGGGCCCGAACTCTGACTGGACCATTCTAGCACAATATACTTTGCTCTATACCTTTCTATTGAAGCCTTTGCTATATTTAAAAGGTTGTTGTAAAGATGGAAAATGAGCCTCCACCACAGTCTCAAAGCTTTATAACTGGGTTTCCTCTAGGATTACTATTTATTAAATTCCATTAATCCTTGCATACCCTCCCAACCTTCCCTGCGCCTGCTGTAGAAAAGCATCCACACAGCATGATGCTGACCCCAGCATGTTTCACACAGAGGATGATGTGCTCATTGTGAGCTTTACGTGCGTCATCTTGCACAGTCATCTGCTTACTTGTGGAAAGCAGATAACTTGATGAAAATTTCAATGAAACGGGAAATGCCAAAATGATCTAAATGCATGAACTCTTCAAATACGAGGTCCAGCAGACGGAATGGAAGTGATTCATTTAGAGGCGTTTGGTCGAATGAGAAGTACACAAATCATTGCTTAACCGCAGTGACTGTGCAGCATGTGGCCAGTGTCAAGGTGAGTCACAAAAAAATGACCTCTTGGTTAGGGATCCTGTGGTCTCGCAGTGGGTTTCAGACATGCTTCTCTGCTTTTTCTGCCGAGTCTGCGCTCTCTCCAAGTTTATCGCTGCGATATTGATGTGGTCACGGCAGCTCATGCATCTACAAAACCAGTCATTTCAAGTATGGCCAATATCCTTATATTTACTGAAATACACAATAAACTGAAGTGGTTTTATGGATTTTAAGGAATTTAATCTTCTCACAATGTAAAGTTCCGTGTGCTGGATCGCACTAAAGGGACTGAAATTAATCAGATCGAAAGAGAACAGCTTCATCAGGAGGTGAGTGTGTAATTGTAGGTCATCTCTTAACCAACTCATCCAGGGCATATATTTAAATCACTCCGTCTGCACTGTGTGCCACATCTGCAGACAATTATGTTCCAAAGCTGCAGCCATCCTCAGCCTCATTTTTCATTAAAAGGCACGTAGTCATACTGAAAAGTAAGATGATACGAAAAGAATTTAGAAAATCTTTGCCAGAAGCTCACCAGTCTCTGGCTTTCTTCTTTTTTTTCCATCGAGGTTTTTCATTCTAAAAATTGTCTTCAAAACAATGAATAATGTTTGCTTTTTTTTTTTTTTTGGCAATTCTTGTTTGTTTTGTTTTGCACGTGTGTGTGAGAGAGTCAGCTGTTTCTAACTCAGTGATCACTGTCACAGCTTAAATACTCTTCAGCTTTGACAGCCCTTTGCCAAATCAATCATTCCTGGGTATTATTTCATCCATTGTTTTCTTAGTGCCCCATGTTCAGTGAATTTGAATGATCCTGAAAACCTCTTGCATTGACCAAATATTGATATTAATAATAAATTACTTCTAATTCCTGTATTATTTGGACCTGTTAACATGCAGGACAGTGCTTGTGTTGTTTCTTTCTTAAATAGTTTGCATTAAAAGCTCAATTAATGTAGAAATTTCTAACATGCTTTCCATGAGTTTCAATTCCTAAGACTTTGTATTCTAGCAGTGAATCATTTTCGTGATTTTAGCGATTGTGCTTAATTTTGGAAACAAATCACTTATAAGGAAGCAGTACAATTAGAGGGAAAGTCCTGATTATTAGACAGTTTTTCTTTAACTCTACTGTACATTTTAACCCTCCACACTTGTTTACAAAAATTAAAACATCAGTAAGGCCAGTTTTATTAAAGAGTATCAAAAACAAAAAGATTTATATTTAAATTTACTGCCCTATTCATTTGCATAACAAAAAATAAAACAAAAAAGCAGCAGGTCACCCTACCGCAATCGATCACCTCATATTTCCACTTTTTTTCTAGAGTGAGATACATTTTCTTGGTTTTCTTTGCCTTTTTTTTTTATTATTTTATTTAGCTTGATAGCCAGAGATTAAAATGTTCAAAATAATTCAGCAAAATGGTCAACTGAGATACAAAAAAAAAAATACATTTAGCTTGTGGGCGTTGATGTATGAGGTTAGGAAAAATGTCTGATAGACTCATGGAGATATTTTGCTAAGAAAGAGTGAATACTGACCTCATGCTTGAATGAATCACACATTCCATTGAATACAGACTTTTTCCTGTATTCAGTGTTGGTCTTTTTCCTGTATGTTGGGTGAAATGTTTGGATTTCTGAACTTTGAAGCTGATGTGTTTGTTGCTAAGCTTGGTTTGACTTCCTGGAACTCTGGCAGCTGCTACTATGTGGTACTTTCCAGCTTGTATATTAATTATCTTCTTAATTTTGTGATGAGCATGTCGGAGCACTTATTGCAGATTTGTTAATATTTTGTAATTCATGTCGGAGCACTTATTGTAATTGTTCAAGTTCCGATTTAAAGACTTCAAATTCTTGGACTGCATTAAATGAGATCACGGCTATGTTAGGATGTTATTGTGAAAGCACAACGCGCGGTGATACATAATTGTGCCCGTCTCTCCCCAGCTCTGCTAAACCACTGGGGCACGTTTCTAAAAGCCTTGCGCGTCTTCTTAGCAAAACTGTTCAAGCGTAGTCAGACTTTGATGAAGAGCAGATGTGAATATCAGTGTCTAGCAACAGATTTTTAATTGGGTTTAGGTATGGGCTTTCTAACATATCTGTATCTTTCTGAACAATCCAATGTGAGCTCTGTCTGTACGTTCCAAGTCGATTTCCTACTGGATGAAACCTGTACAGAACATACACGTACATTGTTCTCCAACACTATGGGGTTACGTTTCTTTAGCAGGGACAGCAAAGCTGGTCACACTTAATGGAAAGGTGGACAAAGCTAAATACAGATAAAACCTGTTAGAGGCAGCAAACAACTTGAGAATGGGGAGAAGGCTATGATCCCCTAAACATACAGCTAGAACTGCTGTGGTGGTAGAAATGTTTACACAGATTATTGCTCAGTTCTCAGTATTGCTCATTTCATGCTTTTAGGTGTACCTCATAACTATCACAATTGAAAGAAATAGACATTTTATCTGTATCACTCTATGTGCTTTAAATGCATTTGATAGACAAAGTAAAAGTTTTTGAACTAAATAATGAAAATAAAATTGCTTTTTGAAGATATTCTAAATTATTGAAATGCACCTGTTTTATGGTGTATAAACTCCATGCCTGTGTTAAGCGAGACTCTAGGATGAATACAGATGTAGCACTTTTTTACGCCAACAAAGCTATACACTAACAATCAAGCTGTTTGTGAAGCATGTCATAAAGGGACTGGTTGTTGTCCTGCTTTGGTCACAATTAAGGGTGTTATTGGATGAAGCTGTGCCAGGTGAAGTTTGAGTTTAAAAGCCACTGATTGCCTCTGGGGCCGTTTGAAAAATATCAATTTATTTTCAAGGTTGATGGTGAAGGCAGCCACTGTGAAGCTTTGTGGTGCTTTGTAAAGCATTGCAGTCCTTCATGCCTCTGTCTGACCTCGCTTGCAAAAAATAGTTTTTAAAAAAATTTAATGTGTGTGCTGGTGGTCCCCTCTCTCCCCGAGCATCTGCCTCCTGCAGTAATAGCTACCTGCTTCTGTGCCTGGCAGAAATGTGTGAGGTGCAACAGATTGTTTTGTCTCAAACAGCCCAGTGAGGCTGATAGGCTCAAATCTGAGGATGAGAAACAGTCTCAAATCTCCAAATGTCTAAAGAACTAAGAACAAATAAAAAGATCCAAACACAAAACAGTAGGCTGTGGATGTTTGCAGCTTCTTTTAAAGCATCAATCTTTAAGGTTTTCTTTCAGGAAGAGGTTGATATAAAGTAGGTTGGTGTAAAGTTTTAAAATCCCGTAAACCTTTTCGAAGATTCACAAAATTATTGCATCATCATTAAAATACATTTTTATTAAAACCTCTACATAGAAATGGAGTTCACAAGTATAATCAAAGAGGAAAGAGAAAGATGGCTAAGCTTCATCTGGAGAGTCTCATGATTCTGAACCATGATTTTTTGTTGTTGTTGTTTTTTTTTACTAAAGGAGTATAGAAAAGGATTAGGGCCACTGAAAAAAGTGGCCCTGATCCTCTTCCATAATGGGGCCATCCCACTTAAACCTGAAATCCCAGGTAAAAGGATTTGCATTGTCAGTGTAAAAGCAAATTTGAATGTAAGTTTGACCACATAGATCAGCTTCAGATAATTTTTTGTTTTTATTTTTTGTGGTTCTTTAGAATACCTGTCGTATAGTAAATATTCCTAAAGTGTATTTAAATGTAAATTACCATAAAAAATTGGTTGAAAAAGGGGATTTATGAAGCGGGAGGAAAGGGTATCATAGGAAAGAAGAGATACTGTGAATTAAAAGAGTTGGAGAAAAGGATGAGAACGCCTGGAGGAAAAAGAAGTGTAATAAAGAATAGATAGGAAGAATACATCAGAAAATGGGTGATAAAGATAGATAAGGCGGACAAAAAAAAATACTGTAAAAAGAGATGAGTGAGACAAAAAACCTCTTTCGAAGGGATGAGTGGGATAAAAAAAAATTGTAAAGATGAATAAATAAATGAGGCAGAGAAGTGAAGAATTGAGTTTGGTGCATGGATGAGAAGTGTGGTTGAGACGCGTCACTCCTCTCAACTAATTTGACACAATTAAGAAAGTATTTGGTTTTGATTTATGTGTAAATATTTATTTGTCTTTAAACTTTTTTTTGTTTGTGTTGGACATGAAGATGATGCAACAAATAAGAAACAATGAATTGCAACAACAGACACAGTACAATCTTTTAGAGGGCTTTATTTCATGGGTTCAATACATTCTAATTAGAGGTGTATGAAAACCCACAAGTTAATTTGGACTGCATAATTAATCAGAGAAGTTAGCATGATTAAACACTGTCATCAGTAGTGTGTGGCTGATAAATTATGTCTCTAAAGAGGCCAGAGATCTGCAATCCCATGTGTGAAACTTAGTCATAAATTATCCACAATTAGAGTTTCACTGTAAATCATGAATATGCATGAGAAGAAGTTTGTGTTACAGTATCTGGCCCTTATTCAGTTCTATTAATAGAATAAGAAGCATTTTTTGTATTACTTCATCTCTGCAGTGCAGTTGCAGACGTTTCTTTTGAATGCAGCTTTCGTTTTAAATTTGATGCTCTGCTTTTGCTGATTCTTTTCTATCGAAGATGAGGAACATTTGAACTGTCCTTGACTCGTCTTCATGCCTGTACGTACGTGAGAAACGACACGTACCGTCTAACAGAGAGATCGATACGTGCATCCATCTAATCTCGCACATCCTGTGTGTATCTGAACAAGCTTCGTCACACTTTTCAAAGTTTGAGATCAGAATCAAAGTGAATGTACGACGATATGACTCACGACATAGCACACAGAGACTACTATGCAAATTTACAGGGCCTTGCAAAAGTATTCTCACGCCTTAAACGTTTTCACATTGTGCCATGATACAACTACAAAGTCATCTATTTTATCTGGATTTTAAGTCATAAATCAACACAAAATAGTGCAGAATTTCAAAGTGGAGGGAAAAGGGTACGTATTTGAATTCTTTAACTTAAGAGTAGGGAGATTGGATTCCTAATTCATTCCCAGTTGGATTTAGATCTGGACATTCTAATGGATGAATATGTTTTCATCACAACATCCCAGTGTCCTGCCTTTAGGTAAATTCAGGGTTGCTGTTTTTCTGCTGGAAGGTGACTCTCCACCCAAGTTGCAGGTCCTGCAGCCTTTCACCCAGGATTGCTCTGTGTATGGCTTCACCCGTCCTCTCATCACCTCTGACCAGTTTCTCTTTGCCTTTATAAGAACAGAGCAGAATGATGCTGCCACTCCCATGTCTCTCAGTTTTGGTAAAAATATATTTGCTCTTCATTCGTTGAAATTGCTCACAGTGGGTGGAGTACGCAAATACCTGGTGAATGAATGGGTCTTACTCAAGTAAGAGTAGTCATACTTCATGATAACAATAAAGTAAAAGTAAAAAGTGTGGTGTAATAAAACTATTCCTATTTTTTTCCCCAAAAAAGTTACTCAAGTAAATGTGACTGGTTACGACCCTTCCCTTTTCATCAGGAAGTTAATTGATTATGCTGTTTCCTCCTCACATCAGATTGTGAAAACCGGGAGCTTTTCTGTTTCTCTGTGTAGTTGAGGGTGCAGCTGCCATCCCAACTGCTCAAGCCAGTAGTGACCTTTTTCTCACATAAACAAGAAGGAAACTCTGTCTGGATGTTATGAGACACTTTGTACCGACTGCAGTCCTTGATCCGCACTGACCAGAAAGCAGTTTCCAGTGCTATTCATACTTTCCACTTCAGAGAAACATGATCATAGAGAATATTCAAGACCACATTTTCTCAACCTTATAACTGCAATGACAGGCAAAAAGAGACCCTCACTGGGCTGCATGTGGGCTGATGCGGTCAAAGCAAATTTCCACTGACACACCGCGACTGGCCAATCCAGCAAAGCAATAAATTCTGTCATCCCACACTGTGATGTCCTGTGTTAAAAGGAGGGCTATGTGACTATTATAACGATATGTTCTGCAGTAATTCTGAAAAACGTAATTACAACAAAAGGTAAAGAGGGGTTTCTTCCTCCAATATTGCTTAAAACCACCATTGTCATAATTTATTTCTTGATTATTACATTTTTCATAAATCCTCCAAATGTAACTTAATCACACTCTCAGAAATCACTTGAACTATTTCCTTTGTTTATATGGTTTTTGGATTGTTAATATCACATGTATAATAATGATATCCACACTTCAACAAGTTTTGTAGCATTTTTAGTTCTTAACTTGTAGATTGAAAACCTAAAGGCCAGGTTTCTAAGATTGGTGAATCTATTCAAAAATTACATGCAAAGCTGAAAAGAAAGAGCAAAACCCATGAATGCAGGATGGTGGGCTACCATGGCAATCAACTGTTGCTGTGTTTCTGGAAAGAATGGAGATAAAAAGAAAAAACTAATACAGGTAAAACCTTCTCAAAAGTAAGCATCTTAAGTTTGAGATTGTTCACACACTGTTTGCTTTATTTCTCCAAACAACTGCCAGAAAATTAGGAAGCCACGGAATCTGCGTCCTTTATGACGGCGGAGGTCTGGGAGCTGTGAGGAGGGACAAAAGATCTTTTGTCGAAGAACAATCTGTTCAGTGAATGAAGACAGATATTTTGAAGCTGTGATTCCATACAAAATATGAACAATAGTTTCAAGAACCAACAATTGATTTTTGACACAACAAACAAATAGCGCAGAAACTCAACGTCAGTTATGTTCATCGGTCGGGCCTCCGCCGCGGGTGTTGTAGCCTCCTTCTGTTCTCTGATTGGCCTGGATGAGGTGCATCTCAATGGGGGAAACGAATGACTAGAGCAATAAAGGGAGCTGAGAATCTAGCAAAATTGCATAATATTAATTTGCTTACTCCAAAGAACAGGCTCTGTTTGAAAGGAATTGAAAGTATTGCTTGTTGGCATTCCTCGTCGTAGAAAAAAACAAATGCAACCTTCCTGGAGCTTGTCTGAAAGTTTTTTAAACTTCTCCTTGGATAAGTAGAAGAAAAAAAGGGCTTCAAATGTGCTTTCGTTGGTTTAACAAAATATGTATGATTAAAATTCCTGCAAATTGCTCCCTTTTTTTTTCCAGCCAATTTTGGTCTGAAAAACATAGCACTCTCTCCACTTGTCTTTTCAGACTGTAGTTGTGGCTGAAGGTTAATTTGAAGTGTCTCTAGTCTGCTTGTAAACAAAAAATGAATTATTGCCCACCAACCGTTACGTGTGCCAGAACAAGAGCCTCAGAGAGATGAGCTGCAAAGGAGCGGAAATGAAATCTAAACAAACACTTGGCAGTATGTACCTGAAAACAAAGGAGGGGAAAGAACAGAGGTGGGACAAGTTCCAGATGTCAGTTTAGAGCTCAGTTCATCAGACAGAATTGCAGAGGAGTTAGTAGGAAGGAGAACCAAAGTGCTGACAAAAAGCTTTAATATGCATTTATATGTAAACAGGGAGTTGCATGGAAAATGTGAGGTTACTGTCGGCTGCTTGAGTCCATTTCGACGACGTTGAGTGACAAGGAGGAGCACCCACTTTCAACTTCATGGCCCAGTTTCCCACTGTTGGACGCAGAGGCATCTTTCCACTTTTTCCCCCTAGTGAGAGCCTCCAGACCAACCATTATTCAGCAACAAAGCCTTTCTCCTCCTCTGTACCGTGGTCGAACCCCTGGGGGGAAGAGATAAGACATGAGGGTGGATTTGGCTCTTAAAGCTGTAAATCTTTTTACATGCCCTCCTCGCAGCTCATGTTGGAGGCTGTTGCTGTCTGAGCTAATTGGCTGTAAGGACTTTGCCTGCCAGAGGCTATGAGAAGAAAAGGAGTGGCAGAAACCAACTGGCCAATTTTTACATTGTTACTAAAATCCAGGAGTGAAAAAATTGAGGGCAAAAGGCAGTATTTCAGGATTTCCTTCAATTAGAATATGTGTAATAACATGCATCGTGCAATTACATGATGCATGAACAAAGATGAAGGTACACATTTCAGAAAATTTTCTCTGTATTTTCTTTTATCCGTACCCGTAAAATCAGTTAATTTTCCACTTCCTCTAATGTGATAAACTCTGCAGATGCTAAATTCCTGCTGCTGCTAGTCTTGCGGAGCTTTGAGGGGGAAGCTGTGAGAGAGGGGTAATATCTGGGATGGGAGCTTGGCTGGATGATTGATAGCCTCGGGACTGAAGGCCCAAGGAGGAGCTTTGGGTAAATAGGCAGTAAATTGTATGAGTATGAGTTTAAGCACCCCCAAATGGTTGCCACAAGATGCATGGATGAGTCAAAGAACACCACAAGAACGGTTTATGAATGAATAAAATTGTTTAATATTCAAACCTCTGGATTAGTCCCATCTTCATCCTATGAAGAATTTGTGGACTGTGATTAAAACTGGAATCTGTGCCATAAAACTAACCAATTTAAACAAACTCTATCAATAGTTTCACAAAAAAAAAACGATCAAATATCCAGCCAGAATTCGGCAAGAGGCTCATTAGATGCTTTTAGAAGCTTGTGATTTAAAGCACTTTTAGCACTTCCCCGGAGGAAAGAGAGCAAAAGAGGAGACCTGGCATGGTGTAAAAGTTATGCAATGTCATTAGTGGAAGCTTAAATTCTGTCTGGCAAAAGGGGGTTTTAAAAAACAATAATATGAAGAACTTCAGTAATTGTCAAATATGTGATGCTGAACGAGAAAGAGATTTTTCTTTCTCCCCATCAGATTGATTTTTGATTATTTTATTTTTACACATGACATCATGGGTATCAATAAATACAACTGGTTCTGTTTGATTTCCAACATTAAAATAGTTGGAAATTGTATTTTTCTAGTTACACCTTTGTTTTAAAAAGTTAATAAATAAAAATAATAATCATATGGTGGTCCAAAGCTGCTACATACTTTAACAGTGTCAACCACGAGTGCTGTGTAGATAAATTCAAAGCAACCTGAGAAGAGTTCTGGAACCTTTACCTTGGAAACAGGAGGTGAGTGATGACCTTGGACATGAACTCCTTTCTCTTTCAGTCAGCAGAGTGTGTTCTGCTGCTGCTGCTGCTGCTGCTGTAAGGTCTGCTGCTACAACACCTGAGTGAGTGTGAAACAGCAAGCCATCATGATAATGCTCAGGAGACAGCAGGTGTGATTGAATGCCTGCTTGCGTGTGTGTGTGTGTGCGCGTGTGGGCATGTGTGTAGGTGTGTATGCGTGTGTGAGAAACACACACACGTTGAAACACTGAAAGTTCATGAGCACACACAACACATACATCCCAGCTCTCCATTACTCACTCCAACTTGAAGTCAGCCAACACATAATGAAACAAGACAAGCCATTTGTGGTGATGAGAATCCCCCCCTACCCGCGTTTCATTTGAAACAGGTTTAATTAACTTCCTCTTCTGAGTCACATCTGTCTGAAGGGTCATTGTCTAGGATTCAAGCTGCGCAGGACGCAAGAGAGATAAACATCTTACTTTCTTTTTTGTCATTTAATTCTGACAGTTCGCAAATGTAGAGTTGTCAACCATTAATAACTGGTTAGTAGCCAAGAATGTTTCACAAATTCTGTTTTCCAGAAAAGTTCAGTTTTACCTAAGACCTACAAAAAATATGGTCAAAGCAGAAATGTGAACTTGTTGAAAAAATCTAACTTTGCACTGCACACAATATGCGATGAGTTCTTGGCTGGGGCTGTTTTTGCAGGAAGTACTGCATCAATGCAGCATGGCATGGATGCTTCCATCCTTCGAGTCTGTTGAGGCATTCAGGAAACCCAGGTTGGCTTTATTCTCTATCAAGGAGTGACAGACTGCACGTGCTCAATGGATAAAATGACTACATAACAGGCAAATAATCACCTGCAATAGGTACATGTATTGAAAGTGTATTATATTACTTAGTTTTCAGTTTATTGTCTCCGTGTCCGTGCTGTCATTTACAACTGTAAACTAAAAGAACTAATTTCTGAAATAAAAAATAATACTGAGATCCATGCTTGTCCCCTCACCTGCATTTCTCCAGCGAGTAAAAATAAGGCAGTGGTTATAGAGGATGTGAAGTCACCCGTACTGGCAGAGAAACACGGGTTGGCACCTGGACGAGACAGCTGTCTCACTGTCTGTGACTGACAGACGGCACTTTGGGAACCTGGACGGGCAGGAAGCATTGCTAGGCAGACAGCACTGGCCTGGATACCAGCCATTAAATTAATCTCAAGCACCATCAGCCTCACAGCCATTCTGACTCAACCTCTGCGGTGCAGATTTCCCCACCTGCGTTTCCAGTCCAGGCCCAGTTACAGAAAAAAGAAAAAAAAAGGTTTTGAATAAACACAGGCACACATTCAAATGGTCTAACGTTTGATAGGTCTCATAACTTAAGTCTAATGCGATGTATTTTTCTGCTGTAACGTGATCAAATAATCTCTTGCACAGAAGTTGATTTTGGCTGTACATAAACAATATGCATTCTGCTCATAACCCTAAACGTAGGTTAAAGATACTCCATAGCCTGTCAATCCCTGGACAAAGCCATATTTCATTTGTTTTGACAGGTTTAAGTTAAATATTCCATTCTTAATGTTGAATTGTACTTGGATACAAGTCAAACTTTGAAAAAACATATGGTTGGATATGAAGCCCATCAGGCTTTTTGAATGAATTAAGATTTTTTTGCACATAGGGGTAAAAAAACAACTTCTTTTCAATAACAAGGATTTCTTCAGTTTCAAGTCGTATGTGTACATACTTTAAAAAGCCTCAAAGGGTCATTGCGTATTTGTTTAAGCAAGCTACTGTAAAATTGTGATCTGAAGTCAGTGTCTCATCCGATGTGGAATGCAGTCAGAAGAATTTCAGGTTAACTGAGGATTCAAATTAGTGATGGAAGGTAGTTTGAGGATGAAAGTCTTTTTTCTAAAATAATTTTTAAAAATCATCAGCCGTTATATGCAATTATATTCTTTTTTTTTTTTGTTTGTTTTTTTTGTTTGTTTTTTTTTTTTTACTTTACAACACTCAATCAAAGATAAAAGTCAACAGAACATTATTAAAGAGCCTAGATTTGCCAGCTGAACATCCATTGTTTAAAAACATCACTAAAACATTGAACAGTAAATATGTGATTCAGTGACAAAAGATATTTTTTGAAGGAAAATGGAGATGATGCATCAGCAATGTAAATCTTCTATTCTAACATCACAAAAGTCGACTGGAAATAACTGACCGACGTTCTTCTGGTGGACAGTATTGATTAGTTCCACATAATGTTTCTTTCCTTGATGTAGATCAGAAAACGCTGAAAGTTACGAAGTCAAAGTGGGGACAAAAAATCTTCACATCTTCATTTATTTTAAGATTTGTTTCACCTAAAAAAAAAAGGGGGGGGAAAAAAAGGTTTCCTATAAGAAAGGATATTGCAATAAAATTTTAAAGACTGACTCTTTGAAGCAACACCTGCAAGAACTAAAGCAGTAATTGGCACTGAGTTAGCAAAACATTCTGCGATTCTGCAATTAACACCTGCATCCCTCCACGAATGACCTAATGCTCAGGATGTTGAGCACCTGCACTAACCTTTCTTGTCATTGAAAAATTGTGCAGCCCATCCTCCTGAAAGTACGCACTTTCTTTCTTAATAAAATTTTTATGCATGCAAAATCTCTCACCCATCTCTCCTTTCTATGCTGTCTTAATCTACACAGCTTCACAATGGGGGCTGGTGCTAATGTCCAACATCAAAATGACTCATTTTTGACTCAGGTCTTTCGTCACCCTGACAGACACACACTTTAATGTCACCAAGGTCCAGTCATTTCATCCATCTCCTCTCCATCCAATCATCATTCCAAAATGAAACACCAAGACACCAGCTATCCTCATCTTGAGGCTCAGACTATTTCCTGATGCAGGAAGAGTGAGCCACCTTTTTCCAATTTTCTTACCTTGGTGGAGGGTTTAGAATAACAGGTGTTACGTTAACTAGGTTTTTTTCCTCCAGCCATGGAAAAATTGGTCTTGAAAAGCAGTTCAACAATCTTAATAAATAGCAGGCCACAAGCACAGGCAAACTTTACCCAAAATAGGGAGCCGAGGGCAAAGTTCTAATCTGTTCTGGCCAATGTCTTTTTGACCTAGAGCTCTTTGAGAATCCAGTTCATTTTTGATTCAGAAAGGTATCCATTGGAGTTTTGTCTGATGAGAAACATATTCATTATTTCAGAGTCAAATTATAGGACATTATCAGACAGTTGATGTAATGTATACAGAGCGAGAATCATTTCAGTTAAACCATTTACTTCTGTTTGATCTGTGACCAGAACGTTAACTAGGCCTGGTGTCTAGCTAAACAGCTTTAATCACATTAAACAGATATTGATTGGCAGAATCAGCCACACAGCTGTGCACTGAGCCATGAGAAAAACATTTTTCATTCCTTCCCATCCCAATTCAGGATTATCATGCAATATCCTGTAGATGAGACGAAGAAACAAGCTTTGTGGCTCCAAGTTATCTTTATTGGTTCCAGTAGGAGGAAAAACGGCATGCTGGGGAGAGAACGTCAAAGCTGGATATGTTATCAATGTGTTTCACAGGAAGCAGAGGGAATGCGATCCCCCATGTGGTTCACCTGAAATACTGAGCGGCTCTGTCACTCCATGTGGTCTCGTGTGCTACAAATGTAAACCACCACCATGTGTTTCCCATCAAATATGTAAGAAAACCTGTCAAGCCAATTTCTGAAAATAAACGAGCCCTGATTGATGTGTTGTCATTACTATGAGATAATTGCTTTTTTGTAGCCTGGAGTTTATCAAAATAAACAGTATAGGCCATTAAAAATCCTATTAAAACATGTTTGAATTTGTATTCAAATCTTTTGTTGAAGGTTTTTGTTTCTGCTGCTGTGTACATTTATTTGCCCTCTCAGATTTTTCCCCCAAACTTGTGTAATTGCCTTGCATTGCAGTTGTATGAAAAACATGCTGCATCTGTGAAATAATGCTCCAGCATTGCCTTCCAACACCCTCCTGGGTTAATAAGGTGACGTCAGTCTCCACAGAGTTTACATGAACTGTGGAAAAGCATCACAGAAAACAGATACAAATATAGAACCTTTCAAATGGCCAACTGAAGCTCCAACCCTTGGTCTAGACAAACCAGCTACTGGTTTGGTTGATTGTCCATTTCCCGTTTGGTTGAACAATGTTTTCCAACAGATCACTTCAGCTACAATTACAATTTCAGAACAGATGTTGGCTGTACGTCACATCCAACTATAGTTATATTTAGATGGAAAAAAAAATTTATGTAAAGTTTACATGGATGGAAGGAAATTTTAGACAATGCAATGAGAAATAATGTCTGTTTGAGCCATTTTTATTTAGACCTGGAAAACACAGCAATCAAATTCCATACTTTCCAGGCTTCATACCTTCCTATAAACGCTGATTACTAAAGGAGTTTTGGTTCCAACTACATGACGAGTGATCAAAAAATGAATATGTGTTTATATATATACATTTGTAATGTGCAAAAGCTTTCACACAACCTGGGAACGGCAAGAAAATGAGACGTCAATATTATAACTAAAATATGTGACATTTGGCCAGCCTATTGTATTTTTCTGACTTTCACACTGATTACTAACTACAGCATCTCTTCCTGTGAGACTCAGATATGTAATTTTCACTCCATGTTTTCAGAAAACATATAATTCAAGCCTTGAAAGAAAAATTGATCCTGAGATGGCTTGCTTTTTTTACGTAAAATCTCAAAGCTGGTCAAAGAAATCTGTCTTCATAAACAAATTATTCAATTCATAATTTCAGTTCAGTTTTAGCATAATGATGGCGTCTTCATTGTTTTTATAGGCTTGTGCAATGCCGCTGCGTTGATTTAGATCTGACGCTGCAATCAATCAATCAATCAAATTTTATTTGCACCTTTTCCTGTTGCCCACAACAGGAAAAGGTGTAAAACCTTTTAACACGGAATTTAAGCGCCTGTTACCGCCGGACTCCGCCGTCCGTTTAACCACGGGTATTCGTCGGGCCCCGTTGCCCACAACAGGAAAAAAGTACATTGTTACATATTACATTTCAAATACAATTCTAAACAGGTGTGTTTTTAGTTGGGATTTAAAGGAAGTCAGGGTTTCCGCTGTTTTACAGTTTTCTGGTAGTTTGTTCCAGATTTTTGGTCCATAGATGCTGAAAGCTGCTTCTCCTCTTTTGGTTCTGGTTCTGGGGATGCAGAGCAGACCAGAACCAGAAGACCTGAGAGGTCGGGAAGGTTGATATAACAACAGCAGATCTTTAATGTATTGTGGTGCTAAACCGTTCAGTGATTTGTAAACTAACAACAGTATTTTAAAATCTATTCTACAAGTATTGCTCACTAAGATGGAAAGACAATCAGGAAGTCTTTCTCTGCACATCCT
The DNA here is from genome assembly GCA_922788865.1 of Poeciliopsis turneri. Classification (NCBI taxonomy): domain Eukaryota; kingdom Metazoa; phylum Chordata; class Actinopteri; order Cyprinodontiformes; family Poeciliidae; genus Poeciliopsis; species Poeciliopsis turneri. The sequence goes on along the minus strand of CAKLNU010000118.1, from coordinate 814,773 downwards.
AAAGACGCTCCATGCAGTTAGGATTTGGATTCTGTGGTGGTCAGTCCATGAGAGCTACAATAATACCCGAGTCTCTCTGAACTGACATTTCACAATGTGAGCCCACTGAATCCTGATATTGTTATGTTGGAGTGTTTCCATGCCTTCGAGGGAAATAAAATCTGGTTGTTCAGCATGTCTAGGTTGTCAGTTGAGCAACTTCTTTGGACAATTAAATTTGGGGAGCCTGTCCAAATAAGCTAAGCTCAAGTGATAACACTGCAACTCATGTTAGTTGATACCAGAAATTAAGAATAGATCAAAACACTGCCAGTCTAACACTGATTGTGCCTTTCAGAGTTTAAATCTGGACTCATCAGATCACAAAAGTTTTTACTGGTGCTCGAGAATCTTGAGTGCTCTTTTGAACTGATGTGGTTTCTAAAGCAGTATCAAATGAGTGTGAAAACGACCTATTTCTATGGTTAGGTATAGTTTGTTAATCACTCTGATGTAGCACTGTGCTGGGGTTCTAGATGAACTGGGCATTTCTCCATCAAATGCACAGATGATTTTTGAAGTCCTGGACCAGTGGACTGGTGGAGTGATTGATTTGAGCCTGTAAAGCAACATGAGTTTTGATGTTATTATTGTGTGCATGTATTTGATGAGTAGCAATTGATGCATATATCACATGGGTATCTGCGAATGACAAAACTAAATATTTACATTTGGATGTGAGACAGTATGTTGTTTGATTTCCTCTCGGTTTCAAGATAAGCTTCCGATTCGTTACCAAAATTGCCATGGAAGGTTTCAAACCTGTTATAATGCCCAGATAAACTTCCCAAGAAAAGCTTCTAAAACAATGTTTCTATCCATTTACAACTACATGTGTCTTAGTGTTTGAATGAGCTTTATTTAATCAAGTCCAATATTTTGTGCAGAATTTTCTGATTGCAACTGCAATTACAGTTTTATGAGATCATTCTGGAATTATTTGGTGCCTTTAACTTACCAGTTCTACATAATAGATGGACTATATTAATATTTCCAGAAGCAGTAACTTATTTCTCTGCCTTTTTAGGCTCTAAAAATGTTTGTCAAAGAAAACTGTTGTTTACGCCTCCTAGATAAAAGAATTTATGCCAGTCCCGCTTATGGCTGTGTTGGCTTTCTCCCAAGAAAAACAAATGTTCAAAGAAAATAAACAGGCAATTATAAATCAATTGTGCGATTCGAAGCCAAAACCCTTCTGTTTCCCCTCCAGCGACCCCTTTAGATTCGCTAAATCAACATAGATGTGGCGTATTGATTTTTTTCAGCCTTGTAAGAGAAATATTCAGTTTTCACTTTTGATATTGATACTAAGAGGACCTGCTTCCGAGACACAGAGAGATATGGGAAAAACAATGAAGTGTGGCAGGATCGATGGACGGTCTGCAGAAGTGCTGAGGTAGCATTGATAACTGCAGTTACCGATGTCTGTCTGAGGTTGCTCAGCCATACATCTTGGAGACATCAAAGCAAATTAACATGCGCTGTAATGTTTTCCGCTTCATTCAGAGCCGAGGAAACACATCTGGTAAAGTCACTGTCGGACTGCCTGTGTCCAGACAAAACAATTAACTAAAATGCGAAGCTGCTTTGTTCCTCAACAAAAGATTTTCTATACCTTTTTGACGGTAACCTACTTTCAACCAGAATAAATGACAAACATTAAAACACAAGTTGAAATATGCTTTATTTATTTAAATATATTAGACAATTCCTTTCTTAGCAGAGCAAACATTAGTTAAAGAGAGTGGTTATGGATGTTTTTTCTCAGAAACAACTTGGGAACTATGTCACTTAGTATAACCTATTTTGAAAACAACAACATTGCCAAAGTATTCATATTCATTAAGCTGCATTTTCTACTTTCACATCTTCAAAATTCAATTCCTTTCATAGGTACTTTAAGTATTAGGGTAGTTCAAACTAATTGGGAAGTGACTTAACACTTTGTAGAATCCTTATTCAGAGTGTGTGAGGATTTGGTTTTTCCTGTGCATTAATGTTCAGTTCAGTCTCCTTGTTGTCTCTCTACCCCTAAATTGTCTCCAACTGTCCCTTGTTTCCCCTGATTGTCTCCCTGGGTATTTAATTCCACCTGTGTCTCTTGTTCCTTGTTGGATCCTCATCTAGTCTGTTGTTAGTTGCGTTATCATGTTCAGCTGTTAACAATGTGAAAGTCTTTGCTGTTGCTCACCCGTGATGCCTGGATTATTGAGTGTATTTTTCCATTAAAATCATCATTTAGTCTTCATACCTGGGTCAACTGCATCTACCTCACCACCACACATCATGACAGAGTGATTACTTTTGTAAGTCTTTGAGGTAAACTTCTACCAACTTCTGTTAAAAATCCCAATAAGGTACCCTAAAATAAAAAAAAAATAAAAAACTTGTCACAAATGTACTCTCCATCTTTCTGGGATACTTTCAGCTTCATATGTCCTGTCTGGCAAAGATTCTGTGGACAAGTTTTTGGGATGCAAAAAAATGTGGTGAACAAAGTACAAACATAAAAAGTCATGCAATGGGGCACACACATTGCATTGCCTAAACTGTCTGGGGTTTTTCTAACTGATGGAGCCGTTCAGCAGGAGGGAGAAAGAGGGCAATCAGGGCAATGGCTTTGCTGTCAACAGCAGATTTGAACAAGCTCAGGACTCTCTGGGAACTTGTTCCAGTTCACTGAAACTTGGGTTTGTGTTTGAGACATCTCTTAACACCAATACACAGAGGGGTCATGAGTCTGGACCACTGTGTCACACTAAGCCTGTAGTAATTCTCGATTAAAATCTCAAACCTTATTGTTCTCAGTACATTTGGATACACGAATCTCCGCCTCTTTAGTGCAGAAACTCAAATTCAAAGTGAATTGTCATGTTTACTTGGAACATCAAAGGGGGTACAGTGACTATTGAGTGTTTAAAATATTTTCCTCTGATGTCCTGAATGCAATGTTTAGACTCTGAGAATCGCTCTGTTTAGGCACGTATTGATGGACCTTTAGTGGCTTGTCGACAGGATTGCTCAATCATGAATGACTGATTACATTTTTCATCAGTGGACAAAATTCAGTTGTGAAATATATGCCCAGTATAAAAAGAAACTGCATAATCCAAACAGGGCCCTTTATAGGTCAGCCTAAGCAACGTGTTGATACGCTTTTGTGTTTACAGTGGTGGCCACGATGGTTACTGGCTCATAGTGGTAGTTTATCTGCTGATGCCACATAATTATGCCTGCTTACAGAAATCCTCTCACTCCCCTCTACAGAGGGAAAGAGAGAATTGCTGTTTAAACAGCAATTCCAGGCTGATCCTGGGTTTTAACATTCGCACGCTTGTAAGTTCCAACTCTTTATGGGGGGTTTGTTTGCACAACAGTGTGTATTCTCCTGTATTAAAAAGATAGCAGCATCATGATGCCCAAGCTTAGTGATCACCACAGGGTCACCTCCCAAATGTTTTCAGATGGGTGGAGAGACAACAAAATGTTGAGAGTTTTAATGCCCTTTTTGTTTGACTGTGCTTGAGCTATTTTGTAAAGAAGATGGCAAAATTAATTTTTATTTTTGCCTTGCAAATGAATGAAAATGGTCCTTGACCCGTCTTGGCAGATCCTTGGTGGCACCAGCTGAAAAACACAGACAGGGATTTAAGTCTCAGTGAAAGGTGTTTCATTCTGTCAGAGTTTAAAAGAAGCTCTATAGGACAACTTGTCAAGTTCACTGGGAGTTAGAGGTAAAATGGATCTGATTTGCTTAGTCAAACGTTGTTCCCACATCTCTTTCATGTTAATATGATTCCCTTTGAGCCTTTGATGAGAGGATTCAGGGATAGTTGACATCCATTGAAGCTGTCAGTCACAATAGTCTCTGTTTGGTGTGTTGTTTGGGTCGGAGACTCTGGAGATTTACCTAGTACCTCTGAAACTCTGTCATCAGACCAACAAGCGCTTTAACCTTTGATGGGGGGGAACTGTCAGTCATTGTTTTCTATAGCCTCTCTATCAAAGATTTTCTTGAAATATGCAGGCTTCCCTTTAGACAAGATTAGAGCGCTGAACTTGTTAGATAAGAGGATTGGGGGCGAAAGCTGCACATTTTTGGCAAGAGTTGTGCCAACAGCCAAAGGCTAAAAAGCTTCAGAAACCTCCCAAAGAGTGGGAGAAGATTGGATTTGACTATTTTAGAAATGTAATCACTATAAGGATTAAATGTTTAGACTTAAGTTTAGCTTTTGGATATTCTCACAGTTGTCTTGGAGAAACAGTCACATTAATAATCAACAGTCAATAATTTCACTGGTTGTGCTTGTGCAGTTTTGATATTGAAGACTCTGGTGGCCCCTAAGGAGGAGCATTATAGAAGCGTCTTTCCCCCCCAAGACTATTTTAAGCGCTTTCCAACAGTCTCTAAATGCAACTAAATATAGGCTTGTCTGTTACTATGGACTTGGCAGGAGCTCTGAACAGTCAAAGCACTGTGCAACAAACCTCAGGAATGTCTGATGCTGTCATATGAAAACCTGGGGGCCTCTCATGGATGTAAACTCTGGTTTGGCCTGTCACCAAGGTGAGGGTGAGCTGAGTGGAACAGCAAACCTCTCAGAGATTTACCAGAGCGAGTCACTGGAAGAAACGAACCATAGTACCATTATCAAGGAAAAGAGTGAGGTTATCATTGACTGCGCTTAGGCTATTAAAGTGTGTAATTATACTTCCAGTTATATTTACAGTCACACCACTACAGTTGGCCTCCCTGTTAGCAGAGAAAACTGGAACAAAACCTAGTTTTTCTGGGGGGTTTTAATGTATAGACTGAGCTGGCAGGTAAAACAAAGATAAATATGATATATATTATAAGACAAAAAACATGGAAATCAGTTCTTGTGGTTTCATACAAGCATATAAATATTGTTTTATAAATGTCATTCATGCAATTCAAATTTTTTATGGAAGCTGATGTAATAACACAAAGCACAGGCGAATTATCCTGAATTATTGCATAGTCAGAATCAGGTCTCCGAGCTCCTGCCTATCTGCAGCTGTGAGACGGCATACGGCAATGCAAAATGAGCTGTTCATATAGTCTCACACTGCATTATTGCCTACTCCCTCCCCGAAGTCCAGGGGGAAGCACAGCGAGAAACCTTCAGCCGATGTTTTATTCATGCTCCATATTAGCTGAGCCTGATTGTGCACCAGTTCACCCCACCCCCTTTGCAAATTGTTTGTTTCTCAGTTCAATTGAAAAATGCTCCACAGAGTTTGCCATCACACATGGACGGCCGTACTAGCAGTGGTGGAGGTGCTCGTTAGGAAAGAAGCTTAACCCAGCTGGGCTGTTTACAGCGAAAGACAAAAGGCAGCCTGGCAAAATAATGAAACCACATACAATAGATCAGTTCTCTGGCCCAAATGCTGGGTTTTCACAAATTACACATTAAGATGATGAACACCTCCCAAACAGTGTGCTTGGATTCTTCTGATGCCAAAACAGCCCTGATTCATCAAAGCATGGATTCGGGTGAACATCTGAAGGCTCTGTTCTCTGGCTCCAAGATGGCAACGAATCCTTTAAGTCCTGCAAGTTGCAAGGTCAATGCTCTGACCCAGTCGCCTACGCCTAATACACTCACCAACCACATAGCTACACAAGTTAAATCAGTTAACGCAAAAACTTAATGGACTTTATGAGTTCATCTTTCTGTTTTTTAAAGGTTCTGTTCAGAGAGGAGAAGACATGCGACAAGGGTCAATGGGAGAGGACTCAAATCTATGAAAGCCACATTGAAGGCCTCCGTATATGGAAACTGTGTTTTACCCCTGCACCACCCTCTTGTCTTTATTTTTTATGTAATCATTTTAATGCAGGATTAAACTTAAATTAAAGTTTATTCTAGTCCAGATGTTTCTTAAATAATCCTGGTCATGGATTATTGTTCTAAACCAGTTATAATGTTCACCGTAAACAACTTTAAGACATTTTTTCTGTTATAAACCTGAAAAAATGTTGGGTTATGAGTCGAACTCATAACCCAACCCTGTAGTGCTAGATCGACTAAAGCCAGCATCTGGCCTTATTTGACCCGAGAATTAAAAGATAACCCACAATGAGCTGTTTTATCGAGGTGTTAGTAAAGTTGTTGATGAGGCCAGATTCTGTTTTCCTTTGAAGAATACTTGTTGGTTTTAAACAAGTATGATGAAGAATTGGCCTTCTCCTCTTAGCGCTTCCTCTTGAATTCTGTTCTATTCAACTCTGACCCTTCTAAAGAGTAGAGTGTACGCATTTCCTATTCTTGATTAGTGAACTGCTGGGTCAGGTTAAAGCGTCTTTCCTTCATTACTGACACAGGAGGTTTGTTTGCCCTGCAGCTCACCACCCATGACGACACACACTGAGCTGAGCTCTCCTCTATCCATCATTTCACACCACAGCCGTCCACTCCAGGTCCACTTTTCATTTCTCCTGACCTGCTTTACTCATACCAGGTTCTCTGTGAGACACAATTATAATCTTTGATCTGGAATTTCAATCTGGAGAGACTCAGACGGAGAAAGAAAGCGATTAGAAAAGTTTATTGACGTGCATGAATTAAAGTCTTTGGCACTCGGGCCCCGGCTGAGGACATCGAGCTGTGATTTGCGATAAGCTTGGATGAGCATTCCCGATGCTGATAGGAATGTCATTCCCCGGGGCCCGATACTGGTGGTGGAGGTCGGTGAACAAAGTGTGCCTGGAGAGCCAGGAGAGTGGAGGTGGAGAAGGGGTGGAGGTGGGTTGAGCGCAGCAGAAAAGCGGAAGACGCCTTGGTTGGACGTCCTTATCAACTGGGGGATGGTCGGTGATTGGGCGAGACATGGCTTGGTCCAGCGTTTGGTCGTCAGTGATGAGCGGGACGCGCCGATTGGATGATGCAGTTGGGGCTAAAAAGTCTTCCAGTTTGAATTTATCTCTAGGCTTCATGTTAAAAATGTGATCTTAGATTATCTGTTTGAAATCAACTTATTTGACTTGTTTCCTGACAATAAAACTTGAATTTCTGAAATGATGAGAGTTTTGAATGTTTATATATCCTTTGATAATGGAGTCAGTCTCTATCGCAGTTCAAATATTTTGCAGGCGCAGCGTCAGCCTTTGAAGAGGGCTGACCACCAAGTGTTGGTGGTAAAGAAAGATCTGAACTGAAAAATGAAGTTCCTTATGAGCCAGCAATTCTCCAATCCAACCCTAAGCTACAGTAATGAGATATACTTACGGAGCAGCAGCGCTTTCATGTTGTTTACACCATATTCTGACCCCACCATCTGATCCCAGTAGATCCACAACATTTGAAATCTTCAGAACAGCCTGTCTGGCACCAACAACCATGCTCCATTCCACTTTACTTATGTCCTCTTTCTTCTCCGTTATGTTTGATCGAAACCGTAGCAACTCTTTTGCTAAATACTCAGTTGCTGCCAGTTGATTGGTTAATTTCTGTTTGGATTACCAAGCAACTGAACATGAGGTTCCTAATAAAGGACCTACTATTCCCTTTACTAGGAATACTGAAACTTTTATCATTGTGATTTGATCTTAGATAAGAAAAAAGTTATGATTGCATGGTACATAATCAAACCTTTTTCACGTCTTTTGTTTAGGCAGAATTTTTCAGCAAAAAGCTAAACGTCTGTTTTGGTCGTGTGACCTTGTTGGGGCTTGGTCTGTTTCCGTATTTTGTGCAGACAAACAAAGATTGTTTTGATGCCTCAGATTGTTTTCCTTCTGGTTAAACCTATCATCAACAAACACCATTTAGAGTCCCTGAAGGAGAGTGAAAAACAAAAAAACCCTCAAGACTCGGTGAAGATTTTTCCCCTGGCTCTGACAGTGAGGTTTTGGCATGTATTGGAAAAAGCAAGCAGACGTTTGTATGTCTGAGTTCTTTTGTTTTGTTTTGGTTTTCTTGCCAAGACAAGAGTCTTCTAGTCTCAGTTTGCAAGATAAAACATCTGCCCTGGGTCGCCCATTCTCTTTCTTGGTGAAAGAGTAGCCATTTTGTTAATTGTCCTCCTTTCTTGTCTGCATTGAGTGATTTCTCAAGCTTTTCTTTAATATTTTTTTGTAAATATGCAGAGCTTTCTTAAGCTATTTCCACATAACACATCCTGTTTTTGTAGCATGCCCCTATAAAGAGGAAAAAGTCATTGTTGGAAATTATGGACAACCACAGTTGTTAATGTAATTAGCCATCTTAATCAGATGGGAAAAGGATTGGAGTTATTTTAAGACAATAGCAAATTTCCTTCCTCTTGTAACCCACTCTAATGAGCCGTTCGTTCTAAAAGTAATATTTGTTTCCTTATTATGAAGCCACTATAAGAATAATACTGCCACTAAGAGTACTTTAACTTGTCACATTTGTCAATGGGAATTGGAAGAAAAAAGCATGCATGGTTTTCAAAACGTAATTTGTCCGTTTTGCTCTGATACCAACAAAATAAAATCTAGGGTGGCACACTATTAAAGGACATTCATTAGTTAGTATGTCAAAGTGAAAGTGTGAACACACGATTTACTAAATGGAAATGAAGGAGAGTATAAATATTTTAGTTGTGAATGATGTCCGCCAAGTGTTCTTCAGAGTCTTCCTCAGAACTCTAATGATGTTTTAAAACAGAAATTGCTCAGAAATGACATGCACACATTTATGGACTTTACTATCATCTCCAGGTCAGAGGGTTGTTTTTTTTTTTTGTTTTTTTTTTGTATCACTTGCCTGACTCTTTGACCACCACAGAGATGTGTTCTGACATCGCAAGAAGAAGTTAGATCCATAGGATCTACCTGAGGAAGGAAGTAGTACCAAAACATGATAATCGTTTCAGTATTAGCTTTATTGGCTAATGCACTCTGCTTTATATGCACACAGCCTCAAAGTATACATATAAGACTTTAGAGGAAATGAAAACAGGAATAAGAGGAACAGCATGTACAGCCAACAATATTTGAAAGTAAATGGGGAAAAAAATAAAATAGGCAGGATGTGGTCGTGCAAATATGCTTATTTTCTTTCACAGCAAAGTAAATGACTTCTGTGAGGTGTTTATTGTGTTCATTAGAATGGTGGACAGGGGAAACAAACTGTTTCTGTGACAACTTGCTTTTAAAAATTGTGTACTACAGCACCAACCTGTAATTAATTCCTACTATATCCAGAATGTGTGTGGTCTGCAGCGAAGATTGCTGCCCTTTTTCCGTACAAGACCTGGATGGAGGGAAGGTCAGCCATGATGATTCACTCTGCAAACCAATTTTTTCATTACAATTTGGTCTTGTCCTGTGTTTTTGGATGAGACAAACTTCTCAGTGACGGATGTTCAAAGAACAGACCAAATCATGGCCAAAAAGAAGATGACTAGGAGCTCCTTTGGAAGATTGTACTTTTTGAGTTGCCACAGGAAGCAGTTGTCTCTTGTGGGTCTTTATTTCCAGAATGTAGCCGTGTGTGAGGACCAGCTTATGTCCAGAGTAAGGGAGGCTCCCAGGAACCAGATGTGATCCACAGTAGACAGTGTTGCTAAGGACGGTGAGGAGAAGCACTGTGATGAGTGTTTACTGCAAATCCACTGTCATCAACAATCTTGAGTGGATTCACATTGTTCATATGATTCAAATTTGGTCTTGGCCTACATACAGATGTTCTCACAAAAACTGATGTATGGTACCGCACAAGCTCATTTAGGTCAGTGGCTGCAGTTTCAAAAACACTCCAATCTGTGCAGTCAAAGCTGCCCTGTAATTTCTGCCTTGACTTATTAGTTTACTTCCTAACAGTACGAAGTGCAGGCTTAAAGGTCTGCGAGCTGGATAGAGAGAGTGGTCCTAAAGCTTCTGTTAAGTCTGTCTAACAAGGGTCCAGCAAGGAGCGAAGCTCATTTGAGAGGTTTGTGCTGTTAAAATTTTCAAGAAAAAATAATGAGAGAGTGTGGAAGCTCCTCTACATCTGTTGTCAGATCAGCGAGTTGTTTATCAGCTTCTGATGTGCAGGTTTGTGGTGGAACGTGAACAGCAGCCAAAGCAAACAAGGTGAACACCTGGGGCAAATAAGACTTTACAGTTTCGAAAGCAATGACTCCAGGTGAGGGTTGCATGTCTTCTTTGCCCAAAGTCAGAGTCTGTTAGATTTACATCTACAACATAAACAATGTGAAAATGCTAATCTGTGGTCAAATGATGTTGTTCATAAAAGACATTTAGGTTTATGAGCAGCACAGGCAGAGTTCACTTCACTTATGATGATGACAGCCTAAAAATAATGTGTTTGAGGTCAAGTGGAATTCAGTATTCATCACACAAAGCTGACCAATGACTGAACAAATTCCTCATACAAAGCTAAGCAGTGATGCTCTTAAAGTTTTAATCAAATAAGATGTTAACGGTAGTTTACTCAAAATTCTCTATTTCTCCAGAACCTTTCTTTTTTTTTTGTCAAATCCTCTCATGAAAACAGTTCACATCCCTTGAGCTCATTTAATGCTGTGCTCTGTAACAATAAAGCACATGTACAAAGGCAGCTGCTTCACTTCTTGCTTAGATCAGTTTATTCCTTTGAGGGCAGGTTTGTCTGTTTACTCCAATTCAAACGGCAGCCTGTTATACACACATACACACATACGCAGCAAAATGAAATTATTCACCAATGTTTTTTTTTTTTTTTTGTAAAACTAACGTCATTAAAAGTGACTTTTATAAAATTGCGAAAGCGAAATACGTCACTTAGACTTTGTAAAGAATCAATCCCTCTTTTGAATTTTCCCACATTTCTCACTTTACAATTGCAAGCCTCTCTATATTCTATCGGGATATTATGTGATGGTCAAATAAAAAATACCATAAGATTCCAAACTGGAAGAAAGAAGACAACATGATTTTAAAGTGGTTGCTAAAGCCAGCTTTAGCAACCACTGAGTTTGTAAATAATCAGCCTGGGTGACATATTTATTCTCATTTTAAATACAACAGTTTCATAAAAGCTTTAGAGGTTTTGTAGTGAACATAAGAAATAAACAGCGTCATGAAAACCAGGGAGCACAGAAGAAAGATCAGGGATAATGTTGAAAATTTCAAACCCAGTTTTAGTTACAAAACATTACCCTAAGCTTTAAAATCCCTCAAAGTTTTTTGTCGACATGCGAAGAGCTGTGCAGTACACTGAAAATAATTTTTCACGGCATTTTGCATCTCGAGTACCATCACTTGATTCTGGTGTGGGTATCTACTCCTTTAAACAGCCAACTATTACTGTAGTCCAAGCAACCATTTGTCATATTTTTATTACCCAGAAAGATATTTGCAATGACTATATATTTGCAAAATATCCTGCAGCTCAAATGCACTCAACACTCTTTAGACTTGGTTGTAAATAAAACAACAAAAAAGAATTTACTTTTATTTAACATTTCAGCAGTACTTTGGTGCATAACGCAACGTTTTAATTTTTGTAACACAGATTAAGTTTGTGCAAAAACCTGTACAAGTTCAAGGGGTGTGAATATTTTTCCAAAGCACAGTGAGAAACTGGTTTCAGTGCCTGAATTACACTTGTGCTCATATTTACATTAAATTGTTCAGTGTGGCTCAGACTATGCATGCATAAACCTCCATTAAATCCACATTCCTTTTTTAGATGGAGGTGCTCACATTTTAGCACTGAACATAAGACTGAAGAACTACTCCCCGAGGCTTCCCCAAGTAAAACAGGCCTGGCTGTCCCTCTGCCTCCTCTGGTGTTCTTCTGACTTTGTTCAATAAAAAATCGCCTCTCCACTTTAAAGGTTGCCATATTCCACAGCTGACTGCTTCTACAATTATGCGCAACATTTTATGCATACTTTCTTTTTCATTAGCACTTCAAATGCATCTGACAGCACAATCAGTACTGCCCTAATCTGTATGATGCAGAAGCTATTTCAGTCCTTCTCTAACTGAGGTCTCCATGGAGAACCCTCTCTTTATATGAAGCAAATACATCCACATAGGCTGTTGTGATCCAACTGGAATTCACCATGGCCCAGAGGTGTTCTAAAGTCGGAGTCTTGTTTCTTTTGAACTGAGGTTTTCTGTGTGAGGTATTTAGTAACAGAAGGTGTGTTATCCACTGAGGATTGTGATAATAAAAGCAACTAATGTTCCCTGCACTGATTATTCGCTTTATTCTTATTTGCACAAGGGCACCTCATGACAGAGACCCCCGCTTGAACAAATCACTGTAATTATGAATTGATGGCCTTGCAAAAAGCAGGCAGATCTGTTGAACTTTTTTGCATTTTGTCCATTTACATTTATAAATGTCAATGCAGTAAAGTGGCCAGCACAAATTTATATATATATAAATATGCTTTGATCTGATTCAAATGTGCTGGAGGGCAAGGGTCCTGCAGGTGGATGTCACAGCTTAAACAAACCTAAAATAAACGGCGAGAGCATTATCAGAACTCTGAGCATTTGATGACGAGCTGAGGTGCATAGATAGTTTTAGATCTTTTTGCAAATGTTCAATCGGATTCAGGACTCTGGTTTGGCCATTCCAGGACATTCGCTGAGTGTTTTTGAAGCCATTCCTTTGAGCTCTTGGCCATGTTCTGTAGGTCACTGTCATGCAGAAAAATTAACTTTCCCCCCAGCCTGAGATCAAGAGTGCTCTGGAGAGGGTTTTTATCCAGGAAATCTCTGTGTATTGCTGCATTCATCTGTCCCACTTCATGCCAAAGATCGTGAATACTTGAGTAAATGTGTTTGTTTTTTTGGTTTTTCTATTTTTAATAAATTTCTAAATATCTGAAAAACTTCTTGTACTCCACATTGTCAAAATGGGGTATTTCTGTACAGAATTATAAGAAAGGAGAATAATTTTATACAATTTGTAATGATGCTGTAACATCACAGAATGAGGCACTGTGAATACTTTCCAGATCCATTATGTTGGGATTTAAGTGTGAAGAAATCAGCAAAATAGAAAGAGGAGCAGAGCGAAAACACCTTTGTCAAAAGGAATCCCTTGCAGAAAATGCGAAGAGTTAAAAGAGGGGGAAAAAAACAGGAGATAGGTCATGTTTACAGAAAAAGAACCCAACAAAAGAATGGCGTAATTGTGACAAGATCTGGCACTCTTGTGGCTCCTGCTGTCAGCACAGTAGCAGCATTGTCCATCTTTCACGTTCTAACAGAAAAGCTGGGGGCTTTTATTGCAAACCCCCTCTGCTCTGTCTGTCCACCGGGGAGGGGGTGTTGGACTAATGCTGCCCACACAAAGTGGCAAATTTTTATTCTCCCCTCCAAGGATATTGAGAATGTCTTTGTACTGCTATTTCTTATATTTTTGTTGCCATTTTGAGGAAAAACAGAAAAAAAGAAGAGCAATGTATCAATACTAAATGGTACAACTTTTTTCTGACTGCTACAAATGACACCCATGCAGCCAACAAAACAGCAACAATGAACCAATAAAGTGTAGCAGAGCAGTGAGAATACTCAGTAAACATACCTCTGTACACTGTTTTAAAATTGTTGCTTTTCTTAAGGTAAAAGGAAACGGTTTCCAATCCTGGCATTTACAGCTCCTTTGTGAATTTGGTTTAAAAAAAAAAGAAAAGAAAAACAATGATTAGCTTATGCTGGGAGAATGTCAAGATGGATAATATTACCTGCTATCTATCACAGGTTCAGTATCAAACCTGGCAACCCATGAATTCACTTTTAATGGTTGAACAAGAACAGTCAGAGGGGAAAAAAGGCTTCCCAGTGCAGAACCACTTTGGAGCTTTGGTGTTATCCCCAGCGCTCTTGGAATGTGTTCTGATTCAGCGTAACAACATAAAAGTGAGCTGCTCTGGAATTTTTTGAAAGAAAAAGGCTCATTTTCTAGATCCTCCTAAAACTTTCTGCAATGTTGGCTTTACTATAGTCAAAAGCCAAAGTGGTTTAAATGTTTAACGGTTTCTGTCTGAAGAAATTCCTTCGACTCGCCGACACAGAATCTTGAAATAACCCCAACAATCTGAAATAAAGTGGAGACAGCAAGCCAGGCCCTTTTGTCCAGTATTAGTGTCTGACCTCACAAATGTGATTCTGGAAGAATGGTCACACATACATATGAGCACAATAATACATTTTTAAAAAAGCCTCCCCAAAATAATTAAACAGTGGGGAAATACATCATTAAACCCTAAGGATCAAGATGTCACTAAAGTTTATATGTGTATGAAACATGACAAGCAAACACTTGGGAATATTGGGAATATCTTTTCAAAATGAATTTTATTGCAGTATTAATCCTCCAACCGCCATTTTAAAAATCTATTTCAAGTAAATGAAATATGTAAATATACAATTTATTTAAGATTCACTTAGGATGAGATCCAATTATCACAAAAATTATTACAAATTTGCATCTTCAGGCATCTTTAGGCTTTGACCATCACTCAACTCCTAAGAGTAGGAGCTGAAGAGCCCATGCATGTTAGCCAGCATATTTCATTTCACCCAATAAAATTCTCCATCTGACATAAAGTGTACTGACAGAGAGAGAGGAAGGAAGACTGAGCTCCGACTTCTGTCACCAAGCCACACCAGGGGCATACTAATCTCAGTTTAGTCCAGCATCTCTGCACGGTTGGATGGGATTGCTTCAATCAGAAGCATTAAAAAGCCTTCATTGCTGCAGACTAACCATTGAACTCTGTGTCACAAAAGTGATGGGTCGCAATCCAGAGAAGAGACTGGCCAGTTTGAAACAGCAGAGCTTTGTCATTGTTTGAATGCTTATTATTCTGCCAATGTCTAACAGCATCTAAAGTGGTTTTAAAGGGAAATTGTGTGTTATTTATGTGGAGGAATTTATTTGGTAGATTATCTTTCACTGGAAGCAAGTTAGATTTTATTTAGAGGCAAAAATGTGTTGTTTCTATTACCTGTATTGGTTCATCATTGTTTGTGATGGTTCCGTCTGATATAAAAACTGAATATAAATAATTCCTATAGAAATTGAAAGTTGACGACTTGAATTTATTTTCAATGAACAGATACAACAAAGCAACATGTAATTGTTCTGACTAATTGGACAGATGCCTCACACGTTAAATTTTGCCAACTTATACAGTCTGAATGTCTCATATTTCATAATCTTTATGTTAATAGGGATAATGCAAGGGATGCACTGCACCAAGAAGGATTTTAGAGGGTGAAATAAATGTTCCACCTGTCAGAATGACTTTATTCTAGTTTCAATTTTTTAAAGCTCAAAAATAGAAAAAAAAAGTACTGCAGCTGACTGAATACTAAAAAATCTGTAATAAAAGTGAATTGTGTCAGTTCATAGGCTTACATAAGTCTCTAATTTTAAAGCTCTAAATATGTAGTATACAGATGTGAAACGGTATGATTAAAAAATAAAACTAATACCAAAAATTTAGTTGACTTTCTGATTTTTTGGCCTAAAAGATGAGACTTTGTTCCTTCTATTTGCAAATAAGCAAAATTATTCAAGAAAAGGCTGACCGATAATTGCTTATATCACTGCAGTCCAAAATCCCCCAATAAACAGACACATTTCAATCTAAACTCCATTTACAACAGTCAACACTGGTCATAAAGAAAACCAAACTAAGTTTGACATGGACAATTTCCATCTCTGATTGCACTTCTTTGTAGTTTCTGGTTAATTTCTGAATTTGACTCACACCATATGTTTTTACTATGGTTTATTTAGGTTACCTATAAAAGAGGTTTATTTTTTTACAGAGTTTCAAGATTTTTCTTGTCATCATTATTAAAAGATAAATGACAAATTTATTATATCATTTAAGTATCATCATATGACCAGTATATGAACTGGTTAGGCTCATTCAATGCTTGCAGGGTGAGGCTGAAATTGTTGTATAAGAAGTCATTCTCATTTTTTTAGTGAAACACCAACAGAATAGGTGGCTGAAAATATTTCTAAAGCAAAATGAAAGATTTGCTTAATAGCTTTTTACTAAATATGCATATCCTTGCACTTCAATGTTTGTACAGAAATGAGGAAGAAGTTTCTTAATTAGTAAAGCCGAGAGGTCTTTTGTAACTTTGAAGGAGCTACAAAGGTCTACAGCTCACACAGGAGAATCTGACAGGAAACCCATTAATTACACACTGTACAAATCTGGCTTTAAGAAGGTGTCTGTTTGCAGAATCATTGTGGAAAATGGGTGGAGATGAATACAGAGCATCACTAGAAGAAAACCTGTGAAGGCTGCAAAAGACTTGAATGTCCCTAAACATACAGTTATAGCTGCAATAGATTTGCAGAAGAAAGTCTTCAATTGGCCCAGTCAATGCACAAACTTAACCGGGACAATTGAGAATCGTTGCAAGAGATGAAAGCCAACGTTCACAGTCTGTCTCCTTTTAATCTGGTTGAGCTTGAGCAATTTTGCCAAGAAGAATTGATACAATTTTAACTTGAGACAAAAGCCAAAGGACTGTAGCTCTGAGAGCACAAAGATGTCAAAATGTTGAGAACTTCCAGGGGTCCTAATGCTTTTACAAGGCTCTGCTCTCATCTTACCACATTAGGTCATATAACTCGTCCCAAAACTAGAACTTAATGTGTCTGAGAATGGTTTGACCAGCAGATCAAACAATGTCAAAAGCCCCTGTGATGGACACCGGGTAGGACCCTCAGAATGAAGGCATTGGAGAATATTGAGCCGTTTACCTCTGTAGTGCAGTAACGATTTGCAGTCAGACTTCGTGAGGAATCTTCTAAAAGGTTTCCTGCAGTGTCAACACTTTGATGAAGATGGATGTACACTTTGAAAATGAAGCAAAGTACACCTAATCACCCCATTAAGCCACTCTAAGGGATTTCAGGTATGCAGTTCTTGTGTGAAACACATTAAGTTAGAAAGGATAGTAGTGGTAAAGGGTTTTTATCACTTAAAGAAAGGATTTCAAGAGGTTTTCTTGTGAAAATACACAATGCAATGACTTAAGGGTGTGCTCAGAATATGTTTTCTCATGAATTAAGTGCTTATGCTTGCAATAAATTTCATCCTTGAGAATATTTTACATGGAGGAATTTTGCAAATTTATGGACATCACATCTTTCACACGTGAGTAATATTGACATTGTTTGACCCAATGACCTCATCAAATGTCAGATGTTTCAGGGTCAAAAATGGGGATACCTCCAGAGTTGTACAAAGTGGTTTGCTGGCATTAAAATTCCCCTTTGGAGAAGAGTTACTACTGTCAGAAGGCCGAGAACATGCAGGCTCAGCGGGACTGTGGAGGACACCAAGGATCAAAGCCGCAGAGTGCTGTTGCAGATTTGGAGCTTTGCATGAGCTAGAAATTAAAGTTTAAGAGCGTGGAGAAGCTGTGAAGACGGGATTTTACCAGTTACTGATTGTATTTATGAACTTCTCTTTCTGGGGGATTTGACTTGCATATAGAAAAGGCGCACGGAATGAGAAGCAATGTGAACGTGCTCCTGTTGAACAATGACTAGCACCGTCCACTATGGGAGTAGTCCTCAGATGTTCACTTGGACGGTAAAGGAATTTGATGTTCTTGTCTTGTCGTTGTAGACCTAGGGGGGCGCTGTGTTCTCATTGAGCTGCACTTGTAATCATTTTCCAGTGTGTGGGTCTGTGTGTGTGGGCTCCCTTCTACTGTATCTTTCCGTGCGTCAAAAGAAACTGATTTTGAAAAAAAAAAAAAAAAATAGCATTTTACTTTTAATTACAGCCTTACTCTGTGGCAGTGCTTGTGCGAGGCCCGATGAGACAGACGATTGTCAATCCAGTCTCCAAACCCCTATGTACAGGCCACGGCTATAACATTTCATTACACCTAACATTAAGGATAATTATGAAGCAGATTTGATGAGCGCTTCAAGTAATATTTTCACTTTGTATCAGCAGCTCAGCAATGTTACCAAGGATCAGAAAGAGACTTAGGAATGATGAATCTTCATTGTGATGCTTCCCAGTGGTCTGTTTGACAATTTGGCATGGGTCATAGCCTCAAAAAGGCATAAAGAATGAGTGGAAAAGAGAAAAAGAAGAGAACTGAATGATGCTCATACATCTGTTGCACCTGTCCTCTTCACCTCGCCTACTTGCACGAAGATGAGAGCATGAAAAACAAGACACAGCGTTATACAAGAAAAAAGAAAAGAAGAAGAGCTGCAGCCGATGTATGTTTACAGACACTCATCGTCTAATCGGACTAACTTTGTTCTGTTCTCTGAGAAAGAATGGGGAAAAAGTGTCCCTCTATATTTCCGAAGCTGAGAGAGACACACGTCTAGGACAAAGGTGCTCTACAGTCCTGAAGAGCTACTTTCCAGCAACTTTAAATGACATTCCTTATTCAACACACCTGAACCAAACAAAGGTGTCTGCAGAGTTGAATGACTGTTGACTCAGAGAAGGGATGTAAGTGAAAGTTGCAGGAAAGTAGCTTTCAAGGACTCACTGTCTTACTTTCCAGCCATGTCACAATATTGACAATTGTGGTTGCAACATGATAAAATAGAATGGAATAGAATAGAAATACCCTTTATTGTCTCACAGTAGCAATGTGGGGGGAAAAAAAGGAATAAAATATCCAAGGGTTATGAGTACATTTGCAAGGTATTCATGATTATGCAACAAGTGCATTTACATTTCAGGAAACAGGTGAGCAAATTTAAAATATTCTAAGCTCTTAAAAAAAAAAATCTAATAATTTAGGTTCATTATTAAAGAGTTAATTTTTCTAGACATTTATTTTTAAATCCTGGCTCCAGAGCAAAAATAATTGAACAGCCATTCCCAGTTTATCGACTGGCCAAAACACTGTGATTTAATCCCCTGGACAAACCATCTGTGAACGAGTTTCTAAAATGAAATTTGACATACCTCATTAGCGATTAATTAGCTCAGACAATGAACAGGAAAAACATTACTGATTAATTTTACCTCCGGCTGATGATAAGTGCAGAGCTCTCTCCCTCCGAGGGGATGGGAGCTGACTTTTTTTTTCTTTTTTTTTTTTTTTTTTTTTTTTACTCAGTATTTAACTTTAATAGCATTTATCTTGCGAATTATCGCATTGATTTAATGCACTTCAGTGACTTCTGTTGTGAACGAGGTTAAAATGCGTCGTTTGGAGAGCCCGAAGTGCCACGGCTGTGCTTGAAATCTTGATGTATCCCTTTATGATGCTGAGAGCCTCTGGGGCTTGTGGAGTCCTCATCACTGCCAGCCTCAGTGTGATACTGTAGGCTGCCAGTCTTTTCTTTCTGAACAGCCCTCATGCTTGCTCTTTCCAGCACACACCGCCTTCTTTTTCTTTCGCTTTGCAGGCCTCGACATCACATTCATTTACTGAATAAACAAGTCCTTTGTATGTGTCATTTTGTGTAAACTGTGTCTGACTGACCTTTTCAAGTGTTTTTGGCCTTAAGCTTGGATTACTGTGGGCAACCCCAATGTCCGCCTGCTTCCTGCTGCTGCCCTTTCTTCCCTCACCTAAATTTAAACAGTGGGGCTTTGTCTGCAGTTGTTGTGGTCAGACTGTCACTGTAAAGTCCTCATAAAGCATTTTTCTGAGTCCTGAATCATTGGACAGCGACTTCACTTAACCTAAAAGGGAAGTGGGGGGTTGCCAGGAAGTAACAGTCTGCAGCTTGTGTTTCTGTAAATGTTCAAAAACACACATTTTCAAGCCAGAAGAAGAGGAAGCGCTTGTTTTTTCTTTTGTTGTGGTTTCCATGTTGTGCTTGCTGATTCCTCCTCCGAGGGAGGAATCAGCCTCTAACTATAGGAAATCAGTGAAAGATAAAACGAAATCACTGTGATCAACAATAACCTCAAGTAAGAGTAAATTTAAGCGAAAGAGGAAAATATCTGTGACATCATCTCAAGATAAAGTCTTGAAAACAGGTTAACAGTAGGAGTCAAAATCAAGAACACAACTATAAACCAAACTGGGATGCAACATTTAAATTCTGAAAGAGTCCACAGCAATATTTATATTTATAAATCCATTTGAACGTAGATATCTGAGTAACAAGAAACATTTTTGTCCTTGCTGCCTCAACCTTTCTTGTTTTATGTCAGTTAGGATTACCAAAATTATTACTCTTTTCTTAATGCCATATTCATAATTTATCACTTTCTTCATTTTCAGAAGGCTAGATGTCTTTAGTATTTGGTATTCTTCTTTTGAAGTTCATGACTCTCCTTCCACGACCTTCTTACAATAGTTTGCTGGGATATTTGCTCATTCCTCATGATAGAACTGGCAGGACTGAGTCAAGTCTGTAGGTAACCTTACTCCCGTACCTTTTCAAGTTTGCCTGAGACTGAAATTGGTGCTTTGTGATGGACACTGCAAAACTTTGACTTTATTGTTCTTGATCTTTGTACTTTGTAATTTGTATGCCTATGATCCAGACCTGCCCAAGCTTCCTGGGTGATATTTAATATTTCCACATAATGTTGCTATCTGTTTTGTGAAGAGAGCACTATGCCCTCCAGCTGTAAAACACCCACACAACATGATGCTTATGATTGCAAGCTTTGACTTATAAAAAAAATAACTGGTCATCTTGACTGATTTATTTTTTTTAGACCACAGAACATATTTATAAAAATGCATCTACTTGTCCCTGAGTGAGTCTGCAAACTGTAATCGGACTTTCAGTTGTGGTTTGTTCCTTTCTGACTTACCATTTGTAGCCTATGTTAATACAGGACATGTTTTACTTTTGATAACAACACTGTCTTGACTGTGTCAACCAGCATGTTCACAAGGTCTCCTTCCTGAAAACTATAAATGGACATTCACATTAAGTAATAAATCAATTAATTGCTTGATAAAATAAAATGAGCTTGATTATTTCCACTCTGATGATTCATGTTTTTTTTTGAAGGGCAATTTTGCTTGGAGACTTCCTAATCCATTTTATGCATGCGTGGGCGTGTGCGTGCGTGTGTGTTTTTATTTCCTTTTCATGTGTTGTTCTTTGTTGTTGTGTTTTATTTTGAATATTAAAAATGTCTTCTAGTTCCAGTGTGGAGTGTTCTTTTAAAAAATGAAGTTTATTAACTTTTGAGAAGGCAAACTTTCATTATTACACCATTATCAGTGTATTACTCGGAAATGCTCTCAAAACAACAACAACAATATCATTTATTACAATAATTTGTGGGACGATTTATTGCTGTAATAGGCCTAATTCACATGCTTTTTATATTTGAAAATAATTATTGAAAAGATGGATGCAGCACAGGGCTGCACAGTGTCACAATTGGTAGCATTGTTGCCTCGCAGCAAGAAGGACCAGGGTTCGATTCTCAGCCTGGGGTTTTTCTGCATGGAGTTTGCACGTTCAGCCCAAAAACATTACTGTCAGGTTTATTTGTTTCTCTAAATTCTTCTTAAGTTTCCGTGTGCATGGTTGTTTGTCCTGTCTGTCTCTGTGTTGCCCTGCAATAGACTGGCGACCTGTCCAGAGTTTTGATTCTGATTTAACATTAGTAAGGTTTTTATGTTATAAAATGGCAATATCTAGTGTCAGCTATCCATGTGTTGACCTTGAGTGTTTTTGCAAAGAGGAATGAACAAAAATGTCAGTTTCTACATGTGTGAAGCTTGTAGACAAATATTAGAAAAAGACTGGCAGCTTTAATCATGGAAAAAAAAAAAAAAAAACATGATTCTATAAACTCTTTCATGCCTCACATTTTTATTTCTTCAGATGTAAATATTTGGCCAAGGCAGGGGTGCATATACCAGTACTCGATCTGTTGTTTATAAGATGCATTATGTAATCTTTTGGGGGGGAAAAAAATCTCTGAACTTCTGTTCCTGTGACACTTCTGTAGTTTTCTCCGGCAGATATAAATCAAATGGGCCGTGACAAATAGGATAATTTTCTGAAAGCACTTGTACGGAGAGTCAACTGTCCCCATGCTTGGGGTGTGTAGGGAGAGGCATGTCCTTCGGAAGACCTTGCCTGATAAATGTATGTACATTTATGCATCCCCTCTGACAGGGAAGGTCTGCAGCTGTGGGAGAAAATTAGCCAGTGCATTTCCTCCATTACAGACCATATATCGTTTGCACTTTAAGATGTACATGTATCTCATCAATGCGTTCAGATGTCATAAACTTAATGCAAAAGCCCCATTAATTTGAGTACTGGCAGGCAAGCCCAACATTTTAAGTGATTTATCTGTGGAGCTACAGGAAAAAAAAAAAAAAGAGAGAGAGAGAAATAGCTTCTACCCAGCATCAGTCATCATTCTCAGGCTGCCACCTTGCTTCTCCGGACCTTTAATGGATACGGGGCTTTTAAAATTTATCGTAGTTTGAATGCAACCACCACTTTGACTACATCCCAGATAAGTACCACAATCTGATCTCTGCATTGAGTAAGGCGGGAATGCAAATGGGAGTACTGAGTTGGAGGGAAAGTAGCAGAAAGCGAGAGATGGAAAGTGGTGTCACATGGAGGGATAACAAATTAAAAGACTAGTCAACTAGAAAGACTGGGAACAAAAAAAAAGGAAAGATAAAATGCTGAAAGAGGGGAACAAAAGAAGCCATTTAGACTGGATGAGCCTCTTTTGACCCACTCGGTGTGAGAAATTGTGAAGGAACAGACAGCCAGCTTTGAACTCAGCCTTGTACCTCACGCTCAGAAGGAGACTGTCTGCTGGCACTGAGCACATGGGAGGGATAAGCAGTAAGAAGCTGCGGGAGAATCCTTAGGTTTGGCCAGGACAGTCCGAGCCTTGAGCCGGACTTCAAGTTTTCTCAGATCCTCACAGGGCCAGCAGGCCTGTCAACCCCCTGCCAAATCTGGAGCTCATTTGTGGAATATAGTGTGTCTTCCTGCCGTGGCAAGACAGGATGCGGGTCTGAGCACAGTCTAGGATCAAAGTCTGTTCATTTCTCAGTGTCACCTGGTAATAACGCTCATTTCTCCTGCCAAACTGGATTCCACTCAAATTTCTCAAGCAAACTCAGGACAAACCCGTTCGTCTCAGCTCACTTAAAAAAAATACAGCTATTTGCACAAATAGCCCTACATCTCAGAACTGTCTTATAATTTGTTGTGTTACGTCTAAAACTGTTAATGTGTTTAGGGGGAATTTTCTGCTACATTTGGAAGTGATTTCAAGTTTCTGTTTACAGTGCATTTCTTAAAGATTACTATGAGGTGATCTAAGAGGTTCTTTAAATGCAAAATCAGACTTTATGTGCCCTTTTTTCAACTGACCTCTAGATATATGTCAGTGTTGGCAGACCGTTTCCAAATAAACAAAATTTATTTCAACGCTAAGAACAGATTAGCTTTTGAAAAGATTTCCAAGAGTCACCACTACAGAGCAAAGGTAAGATTGTGTCAGGGTGGGCTTATGCTAAGGGAAGTTAGGTACACTTTAAAGAAAATCATACAAACGGAAAGTGCAACCAAGTCTCCCGTGAAAGCCAAACCCTCCAGCAAATTTTGAAAAACTTCCAAGAAAGTGGGCGGAGCCAAGAGACACTGAGTGGCATGGGCCGGTGTGGGGTTATGCAGGGCTGGTCAGGATGAAAAATGCTAATTCATCCATTTTGTCACCATACTTGGAGGCTTTTCAGACCTCTCTAATAACTTTTGAGAGTTAGGGGTCAATTATGCACCAAACTGTGTAGGTCTCTGGTAGACCTAATCCCAATGCAGTCTTTGAGGGGCATAGACAGTTTTGCAGTGCTCTGTATTTAGTAGACAGTAGTGCTTTGTTCTTTTTTGTCCAGAACTAAATAGATGATTTGATGGTAAACTCATAAATACACGTACATTTTAAATTATCTTTTACCAAACATTTGGGGGTTTAAAAAGAAACAATGAGGTAACAAAGCCTTAAATCTTCAGAAAACATGTCCTATTCTAAATTGTTGTGGTTTCAGACCACATACTTATAGGCTGACCAGAGTCCAACCAGAGGAAAACTGAATGTCAGCTTTTCTTTTTTTTTTATGTTATGATTTAGAGCATAATCAACAAATATATTCCTACAGCAAATAATTTAAGCACTTCTTGGCTGAGTGAAAGTTCCCAAAGACGAAATCGATACAAAGCATTTAAAGAGGAGTAGACATTAAACGGGCAAAACATTAAACACGCTTGAGTGAACTTTATCGATCTTTTATTACAGGCATTATTTTCTGTTTTATAATACATTTACAAAGCATAGACTTCTTTCAATCCTGAAAGTCTGGAATGTGAAACTTTTGAGGAACTAAAACAAGGCCTGTAATTCATCCAATCTGAGAGCTTGCACTAGTTGACAAATAGGAATGAGGAGAAATCTCAGTCAAAATGCAATTCTGCAAAGTATTTTATATTAAAAATGCAAATAAGTACCCTTTGTTTTGTTTCACAATGACATACTGCTTTGTTCTTATAAAATCCAAATGTAAATCACTGTAAAAAATAAAAAAATAAAAAAATAAATAAAAAATTGAGTGGTGTAAATTCTGTTCCAAGGTGTAGTAATTTTTGGGCACGTTTTAACTGATTGTACTGAGAGGAAAATCCTCTACATCTTGACTTGATAGCGCTTTAGAATGTTGGTTCTCCTAAAATCCAGCTCAAGTCTGTTCCTTTCCCAACGTTTCAAGCGTTTTGGCCTTTCAGTCCTCGCACGGATTTACTTTGGCAAAAACACAGCACCACCTAGTGGCAAATGATAGCATGAGCTCGATTCACTGACTTTGAATTTCATAAAGGTGAGTTTAATTTAAAGGCTCCCAAATCAAACTAGATTTTTGAATCTGAGCTATGGTCTTTTTTGCCCTTTGCCCTGAGTAGCCAACAGAACAGTGGTTGCCCATATCCTGGTTGAGTCTATCGGCTCTGGGAGTTCTCGCTCAAATCTCCTCAAACTGATTTACTTATTTTAATGTTTAATCAACATTGTGATTTGTTCTTTTTTTTTTAACTCAACTTTCCATCAACATTTTTAAACAAAAGCAACTCTGCAAACATCCAGCATCCTTACCAATTACCTTTTGAGACTCACCCTGAATGTACAGGTTCTCACCAATGTCTGTCTGCTTGACAATTTAGCATTTTTTTCTATGAGAAATTGAGATAAACCATCCATATAGGTAATAGTCATAAATCTATATGGTAAACCAGGTTCACTTCCAATAAACTGATTTACTTATTTTAGTGATACTTTTCAATTATTGAGACGCACTTGTATATTCCTTATTATATTCACACACTAGAGTTTCCCTTAAATACCTTTCCCTTATTTAACTAAACTTACATAACAGACTTAATTTAATGCACTGCTAAAACAGAAATATATGTAATTTCACGTCTACATAATTGGGTTGCTTTGATATGCATTTAAAATTGCTTTGGAACTGGTGTATCAATAAGTCATTTGTTTTGTTTAACCTTCTGTAACTACATATATTTGAAGCAAAAATAATAAGGTTGCTTAAAAGACTTCTGTACAAAAAGCAAACAAGTACATAAAAACAATTATTTCTAAAAATCCCTTTGGGTGAGTTTAATTTAACATCAACAGAACAACTTTGGCTCATCGCTCAAAAAGAGTAGCAAGAGACTTGGTTGAAATAATTTATTTGGGGAACAATGAATTTTACATTAAATGTCAGGCATCTTCAAAAATACCATCTTCACATACATACTTCACAGATAGCAAATATTTCAAACTAAGCCAGCCTCCACCAGTGCCACATTGCCATCCATCCAAACACTCTTTAGTTTAGCCAAAGGCAGAGTCGGAAATGACATTTCTCACATATTTTCTTTTGCGG
The DNA here is from genome assembly GCA_922788865.1 of Poeciliopsis turneri. Lineage (NCBI taxonomy): Eukaryota > Metazoa > Chordata > Actinopteri > Cyprinodontiformes > Poeciliidae > Poeciliopsis > Poeciliopsis turneri. The sequence continues at coordinate 788,873 of CAKLNU010000118.1, read as the reverse complement.
CAACATTGACCGTTATGGAGTGAAAGTATGATATTTGGTCAATTGGATTATGAATTATTGTAACTTTAGTTTCCAAAAGTGGCAATTACAGTGCAAATGCACAATTATATAGATATATATAAAAAAAGAAAAAACCTAAATCGCAAGATATCTAGACTTTTGATCTCTTATGTAACTAGATCATTTTTCAGAACGTGTCAGCAGAAAGCTGAAAGAAATGCAGCAGTGTAAACACTTAAATGATAACCTGTTGAAGGGTGAGTTCCACTAGAGTTGGAGCTGTAGACGCAAACACAAATTAACGGTAACATATCAGATTAAATGTAAAGGATGGTGGAAGACTGACGATTTGACCTTACTCAACTTGTGGGACCTTAAGATGATTTACATTTGAAAAAAAGGTGCATTTGCTTCACTGTCCTATAGGAGGTCTTTTTCCCTTCTTGACAGTGAAGTAGTAACACTGTTTCCACTTTTTTACTCTGAAGGTTTCTGAAAACCCCCCCACAATTATTTATAGTTAAACTCACACATGGTAAACTTAGCACATCAAAAGCTTAAGATCTTTCTGCAACCTTTCCTTAGGAAACCAAACTATATTCTCTCTCTTCTACAGAAGTTACGTTTACAAAAGGTGTCTTGTGTATCGTCATACACTTCCTAGAAATTATTCTTTCGAAGAGCATGAGAATGGTATTGGAAGTGAAAATGAAATCTAAATCAAAGCAACTAAAACATTAAGCATGGCCTTGATTGGCCTCAGAGGATTTGGACTATGTTTTCTTTTCTTTTTAGAAGGACATGATGGTCCTCTGAATGATATCGATGCACTCCTGGAGTTCGTGCTCCCTGATGACCAGAGGCGGGGCCAGTCGGATGATGTCCCCATGGGTGGGCTTGGCCAAGAGTCCGTTGTCCCGAAGGCGCAAGCAAACCTTCCAGGCATCATAGTCTGTAAGTGCGGAAGACAAAGTAACTTACTGACTTGTAAGGTTGAATATATAGAACGTTAGGTGTTGCAATAGTCCATTTAAAACTTTTTTTGTGACAGAGCTAACCGGACAGTTCTCCATTAGTTAAGTTTTTTAGCAAACAGCTAACTCATGCAAAGCTCTGTCTTTATTCTCTCAGAAATAGTTTTCTACCTCACCTTTGGTCTCTTTGATCACAATTGCATTGAGGAGGCCTTTCCCTCTGACTGTTGTCACAATGTCCTTGGGCAGTTTCCTCAACTCAGACCGCAAAATTTCTCCCATCCTTTGAGCATTCTCCGCAAGCTTCTCTTCCTCCATCACCTGGGGATATAAAAAAAAACAAAATGACACCATTTTGGTTTAATACAGATGCTCAGATAAAAAAAACTTTTGATATAGAGAAATACTTAAAAAGGCAAATGTATGGACAAAAACGACATTAAAGTTAAACTGCCGTGAAATGTTCACCTCCAAAGCTGCAATGGCAACACGACAAGCCACAGGGTTCCCTCCATATGTGGATCCGTGCTCCCCAGGCTTAACGGTCAACATTACATCATTGTCACTCAGTACTGCAGACACCTAAGGGAATCAAAAACAGCTAAGTTAAAGCCAACACGGGTGTAAGCAAGTATTATTTGATGAAATTACAGATAACACTCACTGGATAAACTCCTCCGGAGAGAGCTTTGCCCAGTATCACCAAATCCGGGCGAACGCCTTCGTGGTCGACGGCCAGGCGCCGGCCAGTCCGTGCCAGGCCCGTCTGGACCTCATCAGCGATCCACAGGACCTGCAAAACCCACAAGGGGATTTTAGTGACTGCAGAAACACTGCAGTTATGTTGTCGCAGTCAATACGGTTATGATCAGTTTTTAATGCACCAGTAAGATCACATAAGGGCATTTCACACTAAACCACAGCCAAGAATTTCCTGTGAGCAAGTAATTGTTGGCAACACTTTGGAAATGGACAAAAAAGGATTGAGCAAATACTTGTTGGCAACATCCTCGAAACAGCTCCAATTCAGATTTTATTGCAATTTGGGTCTTAGAAGTTCAACTCAATCTCCCAGTAAATTAGTCTGCTCCTGAGGCCAGGAAGTACTATTACATGTTACTTTGCTAAGAAAGTGAATCTCTGTGCTTGCTGACACAGCTACAAAATATCCATCTGCAGCACTTCCCACACACAATGTTAGCTTTCTAGGGAAAGAACATGCTGTGATCACTGAAACATTCTCTTCTTAGAAGCTGCTGGATGCCTGTATCTAAGAATCTTATCAAACTTTGATATTTCATTTACTTTAAAGTTAAAGAAGAGAGCATAATTTTCCATGCTCTCTTCTCGTTTTCCATACTTATCAAGACCTGGGAAATAACATAAAATAATATTGTAGATTCTGTTTATATCTTGCTAGTTGTAGTGCACTTTGACTTGTCCATCCTACCTTCTCATGCTAATTGTAACAGCTGTGGTAGACATTGTACTATATAAAAACATGAACATTTTTTAGTTCGTTGGCATAAAGATGAAGGTTTTTATGATATCATTGATTCTAACATCAACCAAGTCATTGTGCCTTTTGGTTCTTGTGCCTTCATATGGACTTACATTGTATTTTGTGCAAAGTTCTCTGACTTTGGTCAGGTAGCCTTGGTCAGGCACAACCACGCCTGCTTCTCCTTGGATAGGTTCCACCATGAAAGCAGCAACATTTTGGTCCTGAAAAGCTTTCTAGAGAAAGGGAGGGGTAAAAACCAAGTTAAGATTTTTATACACATTAATCCGTGGAAAGTCTCAACTCAAAGTCAATGTTTCTCAACATTCTGCAAAACAAGCTAATCCTAAACTAAGCTCATGGGAACTGTATTTGCACAAGCTAAGTTTATCATGTAGCACAACCTTAAAAAAAACAAAAAAAAATAAATAAAAGGAAAAACAAATGGAACCTGTACCTCTAGTGCAGGAATGTCATTAAATGGGACAAGCTCAAAGCCGGGCATGTATGGCCCAAAACCCTCGTAGCTGCTGGGGTCAGTGGAGCTGGAGATGGCAGCCAAGGTGCGACCCCAGAAGTTTCCCTCTTAAGAAAGAAAGAGAGCGAAATACAGCTTCAACAATAATCTCACCAAACTCTATAAACAAAATAAACTTGCTTACTGTGGCATTCTGGAAATATATCAACATGGCACAGCGACTTGCCTGCAAAAATGATCTTGGCCTTATTGTTTGGAACCCCCTTCACATTGTAGGCCCACTTCCTGGCAAGCTTACAGGCCGTCTCACCGCCTTCAACCCCTAATTTCATACAAAATAAAAAGGAACTCCTCTAGATTTTATGTCAAAGAAATTTGAAAGACCCATCCCAAGGTGGACTTCAGGACTTACCTGTATTCATGGGTAAAACTTTGTCATATCCAAACATGTTGGTGATGAACTCTTCATAGGCTCCAAGAACGTCATTGTAGAATGCTCTGGAAGTCAAGGAGAGCGTAGACGCCTGCTTGGTGAGCGCAGAGATGATCTTAGGGTGGCAGTGACCCTGATTTACTGCACTGTATGCACTGAGGAAGTCATAATATCGGTTGCCTTCCACATCCCACACATAAATTCCTTTAGTCCATAAAAATTACTAAAATTATTTCTTCTTTGATGTGGATCAGCATTACTCATAGAAGGTTTGCAATTTTTGGTCATGAACTTACCCTCGCCTCGCTCTAGGGCCACAGGGAGTGGATGGTAGTTGTGTGCCCCATGCTTCTCCTCACGGGCAAAGATTTCCTCCGAGGTGAGCTTGGTCTGGGTGGCGGGGCGTGGACGTGTATGGATGCTCCTGCGGAGAATCAGCCCGGCACGGCTAAGGCTCCCAAGTTGAAAAATCATTCCTCTCATGGTTGCTGCTGTGTGGTTGGGCACAGAAAAAAAAAGGGAAAAAAAAGAGCTGTGATATCTAAAGCGATTGTGAAGTTATTCATTCAGTGGAAACTCATTTTAGGTTTTTGTAGCAAAATGTAAAATATGACATTTAAATTGTGCAAAAGGCAAACGTGACAGAAAGCAGTCTGTTTGCAACTGCTCTAGCATCTCTTACCAAAGGCAACTGCAAGTTCATCAATTAGTGAGACAAGAAAAGTCTGTGTGAATTTATTCTGAGGGAAACTCTGACAAACCTTACTGTTATGCTACTTCCAAACATAACACTGTACATGTGTACTTATTCATTTGCATCCAATGCCATATTAACAAAATTGACAATTGTGAATACTTTCCACATACACTTAACAGTCTTAACACTGTAGCTTGTGTTAAGATTAGCACAGACTTGATGCAACTTTAACTCATCTGCTGATGCTGGTGAAACTTAACCTGTTTGTTTTTTCATTAGCGACAACTGCTTCGAAATTTCTTACAGGATTAGAATGGAAAGAAGGTCTTTGCGTGTTTCTCCTGCTAGCAACGACTCTCAGCAGCATAATCTGATATATTGTCTCTGCTTTACGCTTAATTAAACACAGGCTCTAAGTAATTTGTTCAGCCCTGCAAGCTGTGTGGTGTCAAGTTTAGTTTCCAACAGATACAAGAAGCTGGAGGAAAGAGTCAGCTGACTGGTTAATTAAAGCTGATTTGAGAGGAAATTACCAAAAATACCTTTGGGAAAGGGATAAAATAGTATTAACTAAAACATTTTAATCAAAAACTCGTTGGCTGGGAGATTATCCTGGACATATTTCATTTTATGGTAGGGATGATCGTTACTTTTAAACGAATTTATTAAATCATAGATTTCTACATATAGACAACCTAATTAACCAAAAAGAAGTGGTTAAAAAAAAAGTCTATTACATGAGTTTCCATAGATCACCGAGGATTTGCAGGTCTGCTGAACCAAGCTTCTCTTTCATGTCCAATACAAAGGAAGGGACTGGCTACCGGTTAACAAAAGCAGCAACGCTGCAGTTCCAGATTTTTCCATTCACACAGAAATGAAAAGTTTTCAACTCTGGTTTGATAGAAAAAGAAGAAAGAAAAACAAAAAACTACTTGATTTGATAGTGTAACTTTTTAAGAGATTTGGGAATTTTCCTGAACACAGTTGTGGGGAGCTGCAATATCCAATGTGTGCCAGCCACCAACCTGTTGACAGCCATGCTCGACCTCAAATATTTCATGAGTTATGTGACCTATGCTACCTCTTTTAAGTGATGAAATCCACCTTTAAATGCAGAGAGAGTTTGTAAATCAATGAGCTGAAACATCAGTAGAGCAAACATACACCTTACTTAGAGAAGTTGACCTGAGCCTGGGCTCAACCCTCTGTCTCTGACAGCTGATAGGTTCCTGCCTCCACCGCACCCACTGGCCACGGTGCCAAGCTAAATAAAGAACTACACAATCATTTTCGACCTGTTACCACAAGGAACTCTTCAATCCTTAGCAACCAACCTGATATTATACAACACGGAGTATCTCTTGGTAAATTTCGAGAGCTGAAACAGCCTCGCAGAAAACTTAGCTGCCTGCATTTGATGTAAAAAATAAAATAAAATTAAAAAATAACAAAATGCGTTCAAAAATGAACGTCAACCGTATAAATAGCCGCGTCTCCTCCCGAGACTAATGATGCATTGTTCAAAGCGTTGTGGTGATCATCAGTTGTTCCGTTTCTTTTTCTTGCTGGTCCCAATCAATATGTTAAACTCAGTCTATTAAAATGAAACCAAAACAGATTGAAAATGTACCTTGTAAACAGAACAGCAGTTCAGAAACCCTCTTTGTTGACGCTCACTCAACCTGGTGAAAAATATGATGCGTGTGCTTTTCCGGTGCGGATTATTTGACTGCCCAACGCTAACTGTGTGCGTGCTTACGTCAGTGGAGACGCACGCCTCTCTTGTGCAATCTTAGCCGACGATTTCTCCGGTATAGGCCGTATCTAACTACCAGAATTAACCTTTATTCCATAATATAATACTTAAATATCTATTGTTAGACCCTGTTTATGCCACTTAATATTATTTATCTAACGACAGCCGGTAGTTATGGTTAAGTATTATGTAACAATCTCGAAAATGATTCATTCGTGCCACATCCCACGTGAGATTATAGAGTCCTATTAGAGCCAAAGAATGTAGATGAAATTCTATAAGCCAACTTTAATTTAAAAAGGTAGTAAAAAAAACCCAAAACAACAAACAACAGTCAATGTAATAAAAAAAAAAGTATTGTATTGTATAAAAACAAAATATAAGAATAGATCAATATGCAACATAGAGTTAGGGTAAATCCAAAATAATCCTTGGTAATTTGTTCAAAATTCAACTGGGTTATGTAATCATTGCTTCAACTACAAAATTGAAAATATTTTTAGAATTAAAATGAATGAAATAAAAGATGAAGAATTTTTTTTCTCTGTCCAGGGGTGGTCTGCCAACTACCATAAAACAATATAAGAAGAAATATGTATACTATGGATTTTAGTGGCTTTAACCATGGTGTATTTTTATATATTCGCATTTTTGATTTACTTTTGGTTTTGTTTTTTTATTTAACCTAAAGCCAACATAGTTACATACATATTCCGTTTTGTATTTACAGATTTTTCTTTTAGTTTTCATGGCACTGTTATAGTTCCATAAAGGTTACGTCAGCCACGTCACGGGTCACGCAGGCGCACTACACAGAACGTCATGGCTGACACAGGCTGGTCAGGCTGTGCGAAGAGTTTGAAAGGTGTTATTTTGGACTTGTGCGGAGTTTTGTATGACAGCGGGGAGGGAGATGGAGTTGCTATCCCTGGTTCCATAGAGGCTGTGAAAAGGTGAGTGTATGACTGTGTGTTTGTGGCATTGTTTGAGATTTTACATTTTACTTTGCAAAAGTTCATAGCGAAGAAATCGTGTCTGATTTATGACGGCAGTGCGCATTTTCTTATGGCAAAGAAAGTCAAAAGTTGTGTGCATGTATGCGTTCTGCATTGATTTAGCCACTTATGCCAACAACACAAGAACTGTTCTTGTAACCTTCGTGTCGCTTTTGCTTTTTTTTGTTTTTATAGACTCAAAGAATCAGACCTGCAGCTGCGTTTCTGCACCAATGAGACTCAGGCAACCAGAGAGAAGTTCGTAGCCAAACTCCAGAGACTGGGCTTTGACATTTCTGTATCTGAGGTCTTCCCTCCTGCCCCTGCAGCCATTGCTGTTCTCAAGGAGCGGGGTTTGAGGCCCCACCTGCTGGTGCATGACGGTAATGCACGTAAACGTCCTAAAATTCAGTGCAAAAAAAATCAGAATGAATAAAGCTGTTCTGAGAAAATCTTAAAGAAGTTGGAGATTGCTCCAAACGTAACCCTGTCTTCATGGTGGCCAGTGGCGGCAGCAGCCTGATGCTATTCTTCTGCATGGTCAGAGTTGATCCATACAGCTACCCTTCAACTCTGATCAGCTTCCGAATGTGGAGTTAGTAATCAATCTAAATATTAATAAAGCAATAAAAAAAATAGTTCTGTCAGTCTTTAAAAACAAATCCTCACTTGCTCATTCAAATCTGACTTTTTTTTTCTTTTCTTTTTTTTTTTTTTTTTGCAGGACTTCTCCCTGAGTTCGATGCTGTAGATAAGACCAACCCAAATTGTGTGATCATTGGAGACGCAGCTGAAAACTTCTCGTACCAGAACCTAAATGAGGCATTTAGGGTTTTGATAGGATTGGAAAAGCCAGTGTTATTCTCCCTTGGCCAGGGGTAATAAATTATATTAGGTTCAAGATAAGACTGAATGTATTTCACAGATTTAGCCAAATGCTTATGCTTCTTTTTTTCAATGCTTTCTTAGAAGATACTACAAGGAGACAGATGGGTTAAAACTAGATGTTGGTGTTTACATGAAGGCTCTTGAGGTATATTTTTTGTACCATTTGCTCAGTTTGGCAGTAAGAAATAATTCTATCACAATGCCATCTTACTTATAACCTGCACTTTCTTTTCCTTTCTAGTATGCTTGTGATTTAAAAGCAGAAGTAATTGGGAAGCCATCACCAACGTTCTTCCAGAGTGTTCTCAGTGACATGGGACTGAAACCACATGAGGTACGTAACGAGAAATGATGCTGCATGTTGTCGGAGCACACTGATGAAGATTTGTCCTAAAAATTGCACTAATTTGTAGGGTCAAATTTGGCTTCAAATTTAAGAGGAATTTGATTTGTCTGACTCATAATCATATGGTTCCTACACAAAGTGATCAATTTAATTAGTCACTTCCTTATCTGGATAATTATGGGCATACATTCTTCAATTCATCCATTTGTCCATCCAGTTGTAAAATTTTCTATCCGCAAATTTGCTCATCCGTTTGTCAATCCGATCATCCATCTTTCTGTCCATACAGTTTTTTTTATCTGTCCATCCAATTTTACATTTATATGTCCGTCTGTCCATCCAACCCGCCCACTCCCAAATGTAACTACTCATAGATCTGTCATCTATTGATCTGTATTTTTCTTATCCATCCATCAGTCTATTTTTTTATCTGTCCATTCATTTGTTCTATTGCTATTTAAAAAATAACATGCTCCAGAAATCTTAAAATATTTACTCACAAGATCGGCACACAACATTTTGCAACCATTAAGCACTCACAGTTTATGTACCAATATTCTTCTTTTCTTTGCCACAATTTCAGGCTCTAATGATTGGAGATGACCTTGTAAACGACGTAGGAGGGGCCCAGTACTGTGGCATGAAAGGTGTGCAAGTCAGGACAGGCAAATACAGGTCAGTGATATCTTCAAGCCTGATAATTCATTTCGTTTCAGCCACAAATGGTGCAATATGCAATATTTCCTGCTCCTTTGTATCTGGGTTTGTTTTTTGAAGTTTCCTTAAGTTGAAAAAGTTTTACAAATGTCAGACATCTAGCAAAACGCAACAGTCTATTTTTAGAAACTTATGCCCTTTTAAAGGAAAGAAATGACCATATTTGGATCAATGTGCTTTGAGAAGACAAATGTTTATTTTCCACCACATGATGGCGCACTTTGAACACATTTCTACATTGGAGTTTCCTCCACAAACTCACCTGTGGCCCAGTCGACCCATTCTTAAATCTTACAGATTTGTTTGTTTTAAGACTCTGCCAAAAATAGTTTATTCTCTCCCCCACGTTGACCGCAACTTTTGAGTCACTGAGCGATTTATGGTCCCAACCTGGGGATTACTGTAAGGCTGCTCTTAGGGTGTCATCATATGGAGGTTATAGTCGATTATTTTTAATGGTAAATGCTGTGCTTATGGTTTGCAGGAAATAGAAACATTACTATGAGAATATGTTGATGCTTGTATGGAACTGCATATTATGGCATATCTGTTTTGTGTTCCAAATCATAAATCCAGATCTTTTTTTTGTTTTGTATCTAAACCAGATTTTAATGTATATTTTAGCTCAGATAGGCACTGGAATTTACACTGAAGATAATTTTGACACATTACTACAGGATTTTATGTGATAGGTCCTCTCAGAGTTGCTCATGTTAAGCAAAAGAAAATTATACATGGCTTTAATTATGTTTTATAGTACTTTGTAGAAAGTACTGACTTTGTAGAAAGGCCGTCAGAACGCTCTTTGGATTTATGTTGGGAATAAATTTCTCACAGATGTTCTCTTTTTATTAATTGAGTGACTTCTGAAGACACTTTTGTGCACTGGATTTCATAGGAGCATCAGAATCAAGGGACTGCATTCCACACACTATATTTTCAGATTTTTTTGTTTATCTTATCAGTGAAATATTTCAATGCCTAGCTGTGCTCTACTTTATGTTGGTCCATAACATAAAATCTGAACAAAAGACATTAAAGTTTGCGGCTGCAATATAAAAAATTAAAAACTTCGTCCCAGGTACAGTAAAAGAAATATCACATGTTGTGCACTGTGAATTTGTTTCATGCTCTGCCTAAAGTGAGCTAAGACCAAATTAAATCTATCAGTCATCGGTGGTTTAAAGCCATCTCGCCGAAATGGGGTCGCTACTATAATGTGTCTATCATGAACCAACACATAACCTCAATTGGCCAGAATCAGAAAGCAATGCTTGTTCAGTGCAGCTGTAAACCAGCTGGGTTTTGCCGTGACACGGCAGAGCCTACTGCAGACTGTCACGGCAGGTTTGTTTTTTTGTTTTTGTTTTTTGGTCATGATACCGAGACAACACTGAGTAATCTGCAAGAGCATCAGTCATTTTAATCCTGCAGTCAGAGAACAGTTTCTCACAACTCAAAAACTATACCAAACCTTTGTGCAGTTATTCTTGTGCATTTATGGGATATTTGGATTTGTCTGTTTACGCTTTGCAGTGCTTTTGTGTATTTTGCTAGCATGCACATGCATGTATAGTTATCCTACTTTGTGTTTCTGCCAGCATATGAGCTGGAAAGCCATCTTTGTATAGTGATTCAGCACGAGCTTAGGAGATGAGGCTATTCTGGGTGAAGCTCTCAGTGGAATAGGCTCAGTTCATGTGGTTTATGTTTCCCCACAATGTTGCTCTAACAGTTCAGTCAGTTGGGCCCAGAACACAGAGACTCTGAAGAATGTCCGTCCCATATAAGCTAAACACAGGATAAAGATTATATTATATCACCACTTGACTCATCTCATTATGTGGATGTAAGCAAGATGAATAGAGCAAACGAACATACGTGCTATCAGATTTTGCCCTTATCACAGCTGTTGTTGGATATTTCTATAATCATTAAGCTCCGTGATTATAGTCAGTTTGTCACATGTTTGGTAAAAAGAAGAGGCTGTTATTTAGTGGAATTTAGTGTCTTGATGCTTCTGATATCAGGTGCGTCAGTGCAACAAATCATCCAAATGTTGCTGGATGGAAGCCCCTCAGGGCTGAAGCTAGCAACCCCTCATCAACATTTTGTCCAACTTTGAAAGGTTTCACCTGCGGATTCAGCTCAATGTTCTGGTTGTTGACCAATGAGTTCCCTTTTCAGTTCCCACTACACCTACAGTTTTCCCAAATTTATCTTGCAAGTCAGACAAGGTTTTGAGAAAAATATGCCTTTTTAAAATGTGGATTTTTTTTTTGTTTGTAGTGAAAATCTTTCTAAAATTTTACGTTTCTGCTTAATAATTGTCACTTATTATGGTCACAGAAATAAATATTTTAATTCTTTTGTAAAAAATAAAAAAGTAAAAAATATCTGCTTTCAGTATAATATGTCTGTGACTTAATTATAGTTTTCTTTCAAATCCCTGCTGGATATAATAATGGCAATTCTTTATGTAGATTGTCTAAAGTTATTCTCCTCAAACATTTCCAAATTTTAGGTTTTCAAAATGAGACTCAGAGGTACTCATCCAAACAAAAGTCTCAAGTCTCTAAGTTTAATTTAATGGATTTTTCTTTTAAAATGTAGGCACTTCTTTGCTAATGGATGAAAACTAGAAATGAAAAAGGGAGTAGGTTGGTCTTTCAAAATAAAATAAAAAATAAAATCCACGATTGCAGTTTTTTTCTTAGTAATTTTACTCTAAATCAGTAATTGAAAAAGAACGTATTGTGTTGAAATTTCGACATAAAACTCACAGATAACAATAAAAAAAAGTTATATTTTATATAGTTGTATTTTATAATTTGAATCACTACTAGTAGATTGACTAAAGATTAAAAATGTAGCATGTCTTTCCAAAAACCACATACTGTACATCATTTTCAAAATAAAAGTTTAGGTTTTTCTCAGAATACATTATTGCAAATCTAAATTCCACATTTGGAGTAGGACTGAGAAAATCACCCTGGTGGCATTTCAAATCAAAACTCGAAACATCATGTTTTCATTGCTTGTTTGGGCAAAACAAGCCCAAGCGAGAGGAAAAAAATTACTCGTTTTGGTATGCACCATGTAACAAGCACTATTAACTTATCTACTATTTTACTTTTACAGTGCATACAGCAATTACAACAACTTTAGGACATCTAAACAGTCATTTATGTCTTAAGCAGAACCAGCTCATAATATTTAAAGTCTCTCAAATGGCCAATTTTACATACACAGTGTCTGAAAGAAATAAGAGTAACTGTGACAGTAATGGTGTTTCAGAGAGCCATGGGAGACGTGAGATTTAACATTGTTTAGGCAAACAGCCCGGGTGAACCCTGGCCTGCTCAGAGGAGCTATAAACCCTCAGTCAGATCTGTGAAAACACAGCTGTTTCCAAGTCAACCAGATGCTGCACAGACCTCCAATTCCCATCAGGTTTGAATGAAGGCAGCCTCAAAATACCCCAGACCCAGTGACGGGGCAGGAAGGTGAAAAGGATACAAATATTAGACAAATCAGACATAAGGGGCTATTGGAAAAACTGTGGCTGAGAAATGTTCCCTGGTTGCTTTCGTTTAAGATTTATGGCTAGAATGAATATATATATATATATATAGTACCATTTAAACTTTTTGTCTCATCTCTTTTTTTTCTTTTCAAATAAAAACCTGAAAAGTGTACATTGCATTTGTATTCATTGTTTCAAAAATATAGCAAGCATTTAATTTGTCACATGTGGCAAACTTTTGGCAGATACCTACTGTTGAATTCTTGCTGTTGTTGCTGCTGAGGAAATTGTAATAATGTCGACTAAAAGGATTACAGCGAATAATCTATTTCCCCCCCCCCCCCCACGTCTTTTCCTCAGTCTTTTAAGTTTCCATACAGCATATATGCATGTTACATGTGCCGTTACATTCTAGAAATAACGAGACGAAGGCCTTGGCAGAAATGAATCTTGATGTGTAGGCAGATCATAGGGATAATTGCAACAAAGCCGTTCTGCTAGTTCTCAGCTTTTCCTGGGTCTGAAATAATGAGCTACAGTTAGTGCAATCCAAAAGAGCCCTTTGCTCTTTAATATAGAACAGGTTTTCAGAGTGGGGCCTTTGAGTGAAATGTGGTTGGATTTTACATGAGGTGTGTGGGAAACCTGAGTACCGATGTTAATCAGCTGCATGGAGACAAATGTGCCAACAGCTCTGCTCCAACCTTTGTTCAACCTTTAGATTTTGTAGTTGAGTGTTGAGTTGCAGCCAGGGAGTTAGAGGTGTAGAAAATTTTAAACGTTATATTCCCTGTGTAAACACTTGGGCAAAAAAGAAAAAAAAAACGAACTCACAAGCGGCTCTTTTACGCCATCTCCAACTTTATCCCAACACTGTTTTAGAGATGCTGTAAAAGCTGCAAGGTTATGTCAGGTGGCGTCATCATTCAGCTTTTTTAAAATAAAAGTGTAGTATGGATTTTTATTTAGTCTCCCTGAACAACGAACCTCCTTTTGGCTCAGATTACAGCTGCAACCCATTGGGGATATATTTTTGCCAGCTTTGTACACACAGATTCTCAATAATTCAAGCTCAGTCAGATTGGATGGGTGGGGTCCATAAACACAGACTTTAGAGTTTTTCCTTATATTCTTTGACTGGACCATTCCAATGCATGAATATAGTCATATATGATGCTATTGAAAAGTTAACTTATTTCAGTCACTGGACTTACTAAAACACCATAGAGCTTTATTACACAAAGACTGATGTTTTAAAGCCTTGGTTTCTGCTAATTGTCATGGATAATAAAGATATGACATTTAGGATTAAAATGTTAGCTCAGACCAATAAAAACATTAGCACAGGCATGTGGACTGAATGAAACGTATGTATAACAGATGATTAAAAGTCATTTCTAAAATATGATGTTAATCTGAATAACAAGTTTTGTCATAACCTTTATTCTAACTTTATGAATATGTCTTTACAGTAACTTTGATTGAAACAATTTCATTACATTTCCGACTATGTGTTAAGGTTTATTCTTCTGCTAACAATTTAACCTCCCTTCCGGTATGAACTATTTTATAGCTTCTCACTGTGATTCTGACAGGACTGTCTTGTATTTGGCTCTATCAATATTGCATTAAACTGAGCAGCTTTCCTGTCCCAGCTGAAAACAGCCTCCCCACCGCATGATGCTGCAACACTGTATTTTATCGTAGGCATGTTTTTTGGCTTTCTTTCAAGAATTGCTTTCTTCTTTCCACTCTTCATAAAGGTCCAATTTGGGGAGTGCACAAGTCCTTTCAACAGATTTTCCCACCTGAGCTATAGATTTCTGCTGCTCCTCCAGAGTAAAATAAAAATGAAACTAAAAGGCCTCTTGGCTGCTTCTCTGATTAATGCTGACCTAGCCTGGTTTAGGTAGAGGGTTGTGGCTTCGAATGTTCACACTTTCCATTTTCAGACCAAATCAAATCATACTTTGTTTCTATGAAATGTTGAAAAGATAATGCCGTTTTCTTTCACTTCTTATTATGCAACACACTGTGTTCTTCTTTTACATGAAATCGACAGCGGCAACACTGAAGGTTTTGGTTGAAATGTAACACATTGTGAAAATAGATCAAGGGGTGTGAAACCTTTTGCAACATGCTTTGACACAAACCAAGGTAATGAACCAAAACAGCTAAGTTGCAAGCAATGAAAAGAAAGAATCTTAAACAGAAGATCTAAAAATGCCAATCAAAAGAAGAAAAGAACAACTACACATTTTGATGTTTGTGGTCTTTTCAAGGGGCTGTTTTTGTCATCACATATTCTATTTAGTAAGATAAGCCATTTAAAAGCTGTGTTCTAGATTTTAGTACTGTTTGTATAACGCAGCCACTTGAATCCTGTGTTTTTGTTCTTGTTTTTTCTGTCCTGTGGCTTCTTGTTATTTTCTCGGTTTTGAACAGGGATCTCCCACTGTCTCTGACCTTAACTGGTCCTTTGCTCTTTGTTTCTTTTTCTCTTATCTTCAGGGAGCTGCATCAGTACGCAACCGGGGCGCTTTGAAGCAATTTAAAAGCAGCTTCATGTCACACTGCCTCTTTATATCCCATTTTGTAACATAATTTCATTGCTGCTGCTGGTTTGTTTGTGTTTTCTTCTTTCTTTCAAATGGAACGCAGATTTGCATAGCTCTCAGTAGACGTCAACATCCTTTTGTCTCTGTAGCAGTGCGTCAGATCTTACAGCCATTGATGAGCACTTGCTGCATTTCTGATGAAATCTGGCAGAGAGTTCATACACTCAACATTAACCATCTTTCAAAGATTTGCACTGTAAACCACCTACTCTGGCCAGCACGTCACTGCTAATGGGAATGTTGGGAAACAAGTAGACTGAGCCAGATTAAGACTCTCAGGAGGGAGAGAGTGTGTGTCCCTGATGATACAAATCCACAGTGCAAGTTCACTGCAACCGCACCCAGGTTTGTGCCCGCTCAGTCGGCGGTCGTCACAGAGGGACGCAACAGGAAGTAAGCTCTGCACTAGGGGTCAGTGGTCATGTGATTATAATCCAGATAAGTGTTCCTCCTGCAGCCTAACTGCACTTTTCTCAAGGAACAAAAGATACACAAGACAATAAACCACAGTTTTGGCAATTGACATAAAATTATCATATAAAACAAAGGGTTAGAAAAGTATTTCAGGGTCTTAGAACATCCTGAAGTATGTGCTACTTCAGGATCATAAATAGGATAGGAAAGGATTTGTGCTTTTAATAAATGACTCCCTTTGAGCAAGGACTTGGCAAAGAGCTTGAGAAATACTTTTGCAGTTGTTGACACTACAGCAAATATGTAACTTCCCTGAAACGTCCACTTATTGTAGCCACAACTCTCTGTTCCCGTTCATCAGTATTATTAATCCGACACGACTCATTTCCAGAGGCCAACTTAAAGATTTTTATTTTATCACAAGAACAATTTTTATTTATTTGAAGTTAAATAGAAATAGTATTTGTGACAGTTTTATGTAAACAGTAACCTCCATGATTTTTGACACCCAAAAGGAAGGTGTAAAATCAAGCCATCAGACAGAGATTTAGCTTTTCATTATGCAACATTAACAGTAGTACAATATTTCTGCTGTCGAGACCGCATGCTAATCTGTTTTGCTAATACCGTAGAACTTTGTCTTCTGTAAAATTTTACAGTGTCTATACTTGCAAGGAGGGGACGTTTAACTCTTCTTTTCGGCACTATTTTTGCAGAAATACTCAAGTGACAACAAATTTTCAGTTTTCCTGTTCACCAAATTGGCATTTTAACTACTTTATACAGTGTCTGATGCTCTCCAACAAGCTTTTAATGTTCTTCAGAAGATAATCACACCCACAGAATCACACATTCGCCTTTCTACTTACTGGTATCCATGAGATGGATTTTCTGTTGTTCACCCTTTGTTTCACATCAAATGTGCTCGGAGTGTTTATTACCAAATAGCTCAATCTTGTCTTATCTTAGACCTCGAAGCATTTAGCACCCTGCACCTGTTTAGGTTCATTATAAAAGTCCTCACAGTCTTTTTTTACTCTTACCTTTCACTGCTGTTTTATCTGTTTTAGAAATGGAGAATTGGCCAATCATATGGCAGGAACTTTTTTCATCTGGGCAAATAGATGTAGTAGATGTAGTTTACTGAAGTTTGGGGTAATAAAGGAGAAATGCACATCAGGTAGCAAAAAATAAAACTGGGGCTATTTTTCTTACAAGTTCACTAAGAGTGGACACTGAGAGATTGAAAAAAACATTATCCATCCAAAAGAAACCCACTATGTACAGAGCACTTAACTTGTCTGTTCCCAAAACAGATTACAGTTATGGGAACTGTAATCTGAATCTTGGCCCAGCTCCCCATGAGAACTTGTCTTGAATAAAAAAATCCGAAAATGATTCAAAATTGTAGATTTCTCTGAAAGTAAATGATTGTTTTCCTTTTGAATGGGCTTACATTTCGTGCAAGCTCAGAAAATGGAAATGTACAAACGTATCTATAAAAAAAAAAAAAAAAGTCCCATCTCAAAATTTGTTTTTAATCTGTTAGGCAATGGCTTGCATTACAGGCAGCTTACTTATAATGCACTTCCTTATTTAGTTTAGAATGAATGGTGGGAATTGTGTAACCCGGGTTATAAAGTACGTGTCTTATCAGTGAAGCTGTTGTATTTGTGCAAAAAAATCATACATATACGCACAAGTTCAAGCTTGTAAATGAATAACATCAGTTGGAGCACAGTTACTCCCAGATGGTTACTATGCAAATATCCAGACATTACGGTAACTGCTCCATTTTCCTGCAGACAGTCATCAGAACCACGATGGCCTGAGACTGATTAGGGAATGAGCGTAGAAAGAATGTGGGTCACCATTATGGTGAGGCACAGCTGCCCTTAGAGGTGGTACAGTATATTTTGATGGAAAGGTACACAAGAAGCTTAACACACATTTGTCATGTTATCTCTTACCGCATGAGGAATGTGAGTATCCTATAACTTTGAAACGGTGGGAACATCGAGGAGCAGTTTTTGTGGTCCTATTGCGACAGTGGAGATAATTGTTGTCCAGTCTCCACATCATAGAGTTTGTGGACATAAAATTAAAGTCTCCAGGAGAAACGACCTTTTAGCAACTGATCAAACTTAGATATTAGAGTTGGATCATTGGATCATTAGAGCTGACATTTACAGTAGCTTGGATAATATTTTGTTGACTTAGATTTTTTCAATAATAATAAAATGATAAAAAGTCAAAACCAGATATTTACACAAACTGTACAGAAAGACTAAACCTTTTCTGTTTAGGTGAGTTAGCTATAATTTCGGCTCAATGCTCTGGACAGAACTGGTCTAACTTGTAGGCTTCTTTAGTGTCAAGACGTTTTCAGCTTTGAGATCATGGCTTTGTGATGGCAACTCCGAAACATTGACTTTGTTGTCCTTATGCCACTTTGTAAATAATTTGGTTTGAATTGTACCACTATTGTGCTGTTAGAGACTCCATCTATTTTCTGTATACCCTTGTCCCTAGGGTACAGTGGGGTCAGGAGGGGTGCTGGTGCCTATCTCCAGGGAATGTTCCGGGCGAGAGGCGGGGTACACTCTGGACAGGTCGCCAGTCTGTCGCAGGGCAACAAAGGGACAAACAACCATGCACACACCCACTCACACCTAGGGAGAATTTAGGTGACAGTCATGTTTTTGGACTGTGGGAGGAAGCTGGAGTACTGTTAGAGACTGCAGTCAGAAAAACATAAATGCCTGGCGAATTTAATATTTGAGTGTAACAGACATTGCATTCTCTGGGAAAAGACAGGGCACATTTTCAGAGGACCTAAACAGAGAAGCCTGATAATTCAGTTTAGGGATTTGTTAAAGCAGCTATAAAACACCGTAAATGTGTTACTGTGGGATTTATGTGCGTCTGCAGAAAGCACATGCTCTTTCCTATCCGATCTCCTCCTCATTGACTCAACGAGGGATCGGACCGAACATAAGACAGTAGTGATTACGGCTGGCCTTTGTTCTCTGCAGACTTGTGTCATTGAACCTCGACAGGGTGGCTATGTCTTCTGTAGCAGCAGCTTAATCTTCTTTACAAACTGAGCAGTGCCCCTAGCTTAGCTCTCAGGTACATACTGTATTTCAGCCTGGCTTATCTTTCATTCCTCCATCGGTGTCCTATGACGTCCAACATAATTTATGTCACGGTCTATATTTAATACCCTTCTCTGTAGGTTTCACCTATGCAACTCTATAATCTTTCACTCACTGTTGTGACTTTAATTCTCAGGGTATTTTTTCTTTTTTTGTAGAACCAGATTCTTCTTCTTGCAGTCATGCCTTTGCAGGTTCAGTCTGAGTCACACTTTGACCACACAATTGCTCGGCTTTGCGAAGCCTTTTCCTCCGTAGGCAAGAGTATAATCGAGCAGAACAGCACAGTCCCACACACCCTGTCCTTTTTTAACCACTGTTTGCAGATGAGTTTTGTCTGTGTGGGAAGGAAGTGGAGTTATCTCAGTGCAACTCGTCTCCATTGAGGTTGTCAACTTGTCAAAGGATCGTCAGCTCACCAGTTTGTGTTTCTAAATGTGTCATTTCGGTCTGTTTGCTTCCACAGCATAATCCACAAAAACACTGTTTTATGTTCAGAACCTCATTCAAAGAGAAAATGAAAATCATTCTGACTCATTTAGGGATTTTTGTTATCGAGCAAACGTGTTTTGAGTGAAGCTGTTTATTTTTCAATGATTTATCCCACCCAATTTATACATAACAAATTTTATCTGTGCATGCTTATTCCAATTTTGATATTGAGTTGTGCTAAAACAATATAAACATATAAAAATGCATATTGGATATGCATGTATGCACATTCTTGTCTGCACATTTCTATGCACCGGCTGACTGGGCCTTAGACTCTGACCTCCACAACTGTACTTTTCCACCCTTTGACAGAGAAAAAAAAAATTGGTGAAAGTGTTGAGAGTTAAAGTCCAAAAGCCAAAGCATTGAGCAGCTTCTTTAGCACACAAAGCAAAATTCTTTACTGTTTGAACAGATGATCAGTCCTGTAAGCAATTCCTACTTGCCAGCCTAATCAGCCAAGCATGGTGTGAATTTGGTGATATTTAGATAAATAGTTGCCACCATTTATCTAAATACCTTGTCTCTACGTGTTTGTTTGGGTGTACACATAAATTCATGATGCGTTTCTTGTCGCAAGTGACTCAGCAGAACCGCGTCGCTATCTCAAAACACTTATACAGAGAGATACGCAAATAAAAACTTTGCAACTCGTCAGCAACACTGCAAATAATAACATGCTGGTTAAAAGCCTGTGGTAAGATCTGGGTCACGTGAAGCTCAACATACTGAGCAAATACTAACAGCAGAATAATGAACTTCTTAAATTGCAGTTAAGAAGACCAAGATGTCCAATAATGGTTTGTGTTCGCTGATCTTTAATGTTTGAAAAAGCTGAAAGTTTCCAGTGGGAGGGAGTTGACGTTTCTGTCTTTCTTGAAAACCTCTGCCTGACTCTCTCAAGAGGCCTTTTTTTTTTTCATAAAGCAGGAGGATGAGTGGAAAATTAAAGCAAATCTGGTTGCTCATCATGCTGCACGTAGGGAACCCCCTTTGAGTCCAGCTTGCCTGAAAACAGTGGTTAATCTGAGTGAAGTGTGAACACCATACTGCAGCTGATTGTGAGTCAACATAGCACACATTCTCTACAGAGAAAAGGGATACGTCTGTTGCCATAACATGCAAAAAGACGGTGGTTCATCATTGTTCCGTTGGGCTGTTTATTTTAGGAAGGCCTTGTAATATCAGATAAAGGAGGTAGAGATATGAAAACATAGCCTTGAGTTGATTAGGATGAAACCACGCTGCATCTCAGTTGGCCCGGAGCTCCTCACATTTAAACTGTGATCACATTCTCACCCTTAAGGCCATTAAGTCTCCCGTAGTGTTACTGGGTTTAGGGAAAACACGAGCAGCTGCTCACCTTCATTCCGACTGCCCCCGGGTTAGAGCAGAGAACTTTGTGTTGTGTTGGCATCTAATATCCACCCACAAGGCTTGGCTGAACATAAGGGCTATAGTTATCATGCAGTCATGTTTGCTTTCAGGTTGTGTGCCTGTGTAGGTAACTTTATTATTAAAATACAATCCTCCCCATTACTCTTTCCCTGATTCACTCGTTTGGTATGAAAATTTCCACACATCATCTGTGACGGTTTGGATGTCATAACTAATCGGCCCACATTATTATGTTTTTGGTGATTTGCAGCAGTTACACGTAGGTGTTTTGCAAACTTTCAAGCTTTTGTTTTTTTGTCATGAAAAACACATTTGGAAACATTTAATGATCTTACTGCAGCAGTCAGATGGGAGCATGACGTGCAAAAACATCCATTCAAGACATGTTCGCTTACTTTATTTTGGAGATTAACCAAGAACTCGGTTGTTGACCCAAATCAGCTGATTTTCTTGCTTCCTTGATGGACCAAGTGAGAAACTTAAAAAAAATTAAAATAAATTTCCTGTTTAGTCATAGAGAATGTTCTTGCTCTCAACATCTCTTTTTCAGTGTGAAAGCTGTTACTGAGGAAATTGAACTCAAAGTTAGCAATCTATAGTATCAGCATTATCAGTGAAGTGCTTAAAAATGAGGTCAGAGGAAGAACAAGATTCGATTAGCTATTTTAAAGTCTTTTCTGCAACATGTGAAGACACATCTGTGCTTTATTTAGGTTGAGAAAGATAACAGGAAGGTATGGTGTTTGACATCTTTTTTTATAATGTCCTCTGAACATATTGGATATAATGACCATACTCGATTTAAAGTGCTGACAGGTTTTTGGAAATCTAAGTGTCAAGGTCATGATCTGCAAACTAATGAATAGGGAGATTTTTTCAGTGGTATCTGATTTAGCAATGTTAATCAGTAATTAAGATGTAGGCATGTTCACCTGTAATTATTTTGTCTTTCATTTAAAAAAAATATCAAACATATTTTGCAATCTAGACACTTTCCATTAAAGTAATAAAGTAAAGTAATACTTTACATTAACTGCTGCCTTAACTTGCTGAATGTAGTAAGTGAATGTCTGCATGTCTTGCTATCTAGCTGTTTAAAATCAGTATCAAAAATACCCTAGAATCAGTAACAAATGTTGAGATCAGGAATCAACCTCAAAATTCAGAATGATTTTAGTTCATTCAGTTCTGACCCTGCTACGAGAAAAAAGGATTGACTTTTACCGACACATTATTTGTGTGTCATTTTTAAAATCCTTTATTCTGCACTACTATCTTGTTTAATTATGGAGTAGAAATGGGAGATGCGTGCTTCCAGTAGATAAACAAAGTAGTGACCTACATTCAACTATACCTCAAACATTGTTTATTTTCCATAGCATGTTAATCATACCAGCATCCAACAAATTGGACCCATATAAGAGAAATTGAAACCAGTCAGAATTTGTCACAGTAAATGACAGCACATGAAATCTTTTCTAATGTGTGTTTGCTTCTGTAGAAACTTTTAGAAATATGGAAGCCACAAAACACTTCCATATTCCATATTTCTGTTTTTGTCACTGCAGTTTTACTCTATTTGGGACAGGGAAGAAGAACTAAAGTAACAATAATTGCATGCTTACTTCTATTTTGTAGGTGTCATGAACATGTTAACATTTTTGTTTTTTGTCCAGTTTGAATGTGCTTTTGAATACTTTGCAGATATGAATCAATATGTTCTTCATGTAATGTTCTTTAACCCAAGGACACGTAATTCAGACACAAATGCCGTCTTTAGACTTAATGCTTGCAGATTACCACTTTAAAGTTAGTTCTGATTGCCTGGCCTCCCTCATTACAGACCAAATGATAATTTCAGTGTGATGGGAGCAATCTTTTTTTGCGTAATCATGTCATTTTGAGACATTTTTAACTTATTTTAGTTTATGTCAACTTAAATGGAATTTTCAGTACAGTTTCTAGACCTTTATGGGTGTTTGTTGTGGTAAATGCTACGTATCCACAGCAATCTTGAATGATTTTTACCCTCATCAAGAGATCCAAAATTCTGCCAACATTTGTTTTTAGTGCAGTGGGAAAGTATATCAGTCCAGCATCAAATTACCATGCGACACAGACTTGGGCAGTTACAGTACCTTGCCAAGTTTAACTTTTCCACATTTTGGAGATTAAAACTTCTACCTTCCATGTCGTTTGTTGGGTTTTTATGTGATAGAAGAACACATGTTATGGCACAATGGTGATGTAGAAGGAAAACGAGATATGTATACATATATATATATATATATATATATATATATATATATATATATATATATATATATATAATTTTACAAGCAAAAATCTGAAAAGATTTTGCCATTATTTATGATAAGTTTGAGGATTAGATTAGGCTTGAGGTTTTGCTTATATGTCAGCATTTTTACAAAAGAGGCACCCAGCAGAGTGAAATGAGCTAAATACAAATGCATGAAGTCCTATATTGTTGTTCCAGGTCAGATATGAACCATTTTAAAGTTTTGTATTTGACATCTGTAACAGCTCAAGGCACATGAGTGCTTTTTCAAGAGCCTGCATAATCCCGAGCTCCAATTAGTGTAAATGCATACGCAACTTTTAAAATCTTTAAAAATGCAGACACATTTGCTATCCTTCCTCCAGACTTGTCCAGATGTTGCTCTTATTTACCAAGTCACAGGTCTCAGTAGTAAAGGCTAAAATGCTACAACTAACAAGGGGAAAGATTGGCCATTTTTGGACATATTGCATCTTGAAACCAGCTTTAACATCATATTTTATTTAGGGCATAGTTTAGGAAATGCATTGAGGTAGGCATTTTTGGTCATTTGAGACCAAGTCCCCTTGTACATAACCAAGGTCAAAACAATAACCGTGGTTTTTACGGGTCAAGATTGTTTCCATTTACGTTGCAAGAAAAACAAAACAAACGTTTGTCCTGGTTTGGTTTTTTTGTCACCATCTTCCCACCATAACAGCCTACTAAGTATTTCCCTGCTGGCTCTGGTTGAACTTTGTATCTCAACCCCCTATGCCTGCTTCATATCTGCTCCATCTGCACTCACTCAGATGAAACACCTACTCAGCAAAAAAGGTGGAGAGGTTAACAGAGAAGTATAAATCGAAACTAAGTTTACATTATGTGACAGATTTCCGTCCCTCAGTCTTGTGCGTGTGTTTCTCATTCATGTTTTCTGTGTGGTAGGCATTAACGTTTGGGAGAGTCGCCATGTCTTCTATACCTTGCGGGCAGTTGCCTTGACAATGTAAGCAATCAAAACTTCAATGGAGTTGTGTAATGATCCCGTTTCCCTTTTTTTTCTGTTTAGTGTCTGTCTTATCTGTGTTTATCTCCCATGCACATCTGACTTTCACAAACAAGTTTGCACTTTTTATGACTCATTTGGGTCCACTTTCATTTCATCATGGCACAGTCTGTACTCACAAACTGTTTATGGAGACTAGTGGTATATTAGCCACCTGTAAGTTCTCTAAACCACTGTTGTCTCAGTAATGCATGAAGAGCATTCATTTGCAATACAGGTTCAGCTTTTATAATGTCTGACATGGAGGTTTATGAATACATCTTTAAAGCACATACCGAGCAGAGGAGAGATTAATTCACTACATAGTTTAAGTACTTGAGTCATTCCAAATACACAGCTATGAAGACCCAACTTTCAGTTGAGTAAATCCATTTGAACATGGATTTCAAATGATAAAAGTGAAATCAATCAGACTTCAATGTTGTTGGCACAGAGAGCTAAAGAAAAGAAGTTTAGTTGTACCTTTGGTTAAAGAACAACCACATAAAGATGAACCTCTTGTATTTCCTTCTATGCAGAATTTTATGGTTTGCATGTCAGAGTGTGATTACTGATTCAAGCTCGGGGTTCTAGCTTGAATTCGGTTCTAGCTCGAATCAGAGGGATTTTGCAAATATGTTTGACATTTTTTGGACATACCATCTAATCTGCCTTTGTCAATGCATTTCTGTAGGTTGTCTATTAAATAGATTTAGAGTTTTGTTCCTAATTTGACAATTTGCATTCTTTCCCGAACGTCTCGTTCACCGTGTTTCTGACTGGGGTTGTAAATATTTTTGAACATTAGTAAGGTGTGGCATTTACCTCAAAAGAAATTATGCTGGAATTCACTTTGGTCAGCCCCCTACAGGTGGCTGGGAGGTTGGAAATTACTTCCATATTGTACTGGCAACACTCTTAGAAGGGTAACTGGTGTTGATCAGAGAAAAATATTTTTTTATTTTTTTATTTTTGAATGTAAAGCTTTTCCAAAGGATGTTTTAACTTTTTTAAACATACATTTAAGTATATTCTATGACATGTGGATAGTTATTTCAGGCTACGTGAATGAGAAGGGGCAAGACTTTCAGCAGATAACAGGAAGGCTTAATTTTTCTAATGAGTAAATACATACCATATATATTTATCAGATACATACATATGGTATGTATTCGATACCATTTATATCGGATACAAATGGTATATGTATCAGATAGGATACATATACCATTTGTATACAATACACTGCCAGGTCAAGCCAACAATAAACCTGTTAGTTGTGGATGTTGTTACAACATTGCTTTTCTGTGGTTTAACTTTTCTTCTGCATATCATCTTAGTTTTTTCATCCAATTATTTTATCCAGTAGTTTGAAAGTATTTATTTTACAACTGCTCAGTACACCATCCAAGTTCCCATTAATTAAATAAGACGATGTCACCCTCTGCTACATGTGCTGGATAAAAGAGAAGCTAAAGCTGCAAGTAGTCGTCATTTTTAAATATCCTACAGACGTAATTTAGAGATTGAAACAATTTTCTAATCTTATAAACTTTATTCTCACAAACAGCTGATGCAGTGGTTTTCCTGGTAACTTCCTTTTTAAGCTTTGTCTTTGTCATGGGGGGGGAAGTATGTTGTGTTCTCTTACCTCAGGCTCTCAATGATGTTTTTGTTTGTTTTTTAATAAAGGATAAAGTAGCCAGTTATGAATGAATTTGTTTTATGGCTCTACGATATGTGTCGTTAAAGGAAGCAAATTCAACTTTATGGTAATCTGATCTAATCTTATAGAGAACGTGAAGGAAAAAAAAAATTAGAATGATACTGAAAGCAATGCTGTCGCTATTTTGTTTACCTTTGTAACAATACTACCATTAAAAAAACTCCCCGAATTTACAACACAAACAATAATTATTATTTTTAACAAGATTTCTGCCCATCTAAAATCGTCAGATCTAACCTCAAATCTAAGTAATTAATTTTACTATGTAATATTGAAGTGTAATATGGGTCCAGTGCATTATGATTACATATTGCTTTTCCAGGTTCCACATGCAAAGTAAATCTTGTGGTGACTTAATAATTTTAATTCAGAGAAACACTTTGCTCTGTCAACGTGTTAGCAGCTGTGCTGGCCAAGATCCCTGACTGCTGCTGTTGTCTGCCTCCTACCTCATGGCTGACCTCATCGCTGCACAAAGGCTGTGCAGTGTCGGTCAGTTGCGGAGGCCGAACGGATCTGCTTATGCGTATTGATATTGCCCTGACCTGAAGGACACAGAGCAAGCCGCAGATTACCTCACTGGTAACACTAGATGCGTTGTCCTGAATTTTGCATGGTCACATTGACCAGGTTGCTCCTCTATTATTCATGGCAGAGATTGGAAAGCAGCAAAATGAATACATGCAGCATGCATGCGTGGATATCTGGGGGACAGGAGCAAAGGGACATTTGAAAGATTTAATAGCGCAAAAGGTAAAAGAGACAATGCGGTTGAATTCACTGCTTGAAACCCAAGAGCCATGTGACCGACTTGCCTGTGAGTTCATGCCTCTGTGTGCGTGTGTAAACTCCATCAGTCCTCAGGCAGAAAAGGGTGCAGGAGTAATTCTGCACAGGAGACATAACACCCCGACCATTAGTGCAGCAGCTCACATAACCCAAGCGCTGGCAGCTGACAGACATGCGTAAACACATGGCACCGCTTCCCCCGTATTCAACATGGCTTCAGTATTCAACACCTCTCTGCCCCCACCACCACCTCCAGGCCTCTTCTTTCTAGCGCTACACTTGGGCAGCTCACAAATATTTGCCATGCTTCTCCGCAGGCTCTCAGAAGCAAGGATTAATGGTGGTGTGTGCCGCACGCCCGTAGCCAGACAAAGAGTCCCCCATCTGGAGCTCCAACCCGTGACTGAGGGACAGAACAGAGGCAGCACACAGAGTCTGGTCTAGGCCGGTCCGAGAAGTGGGGGTGTCGGGGGAGGTATCTATAGGCTCCCCTTTATAAATGAACAGGACTCCTGTAGATGAATGAAAAGGGTGTCCATGTCTTTTGATGTGATTGGGAGGAAAAGGGTCTTGCATGCCGACCCTGGGCCGGGTGCTACACCAAATGGATTACATTTCCTCCACCAGCTGATTAAACAGCCATATCTGCATCCATCAGTGGATGCTGATCCAAAGAAAGGCATTAGTCAGTGGGGGAGATATGAACTGTTGAGGCACGCTTTGTGAAGCCTTTCCACAATTTAGGAGCCAAAGCAGAACCGGGATTATGATTGTAACCTCAACCAGTCCAAGACCTTTTTAGTTTAGTTTTCAACAGCAAACAGTTTCCACTTAAAGAAAACTTGATACCAGGCATAACTTTATGGCCACTGACAGATGGGCCTTCACCTACGCATTGCTATTTAATCACGTTCTACTTCTAGGTCAACTCTGTAAGCAAATATTTTCCTGTTAAATCAGTTTATTTTCAATTGAAGTTTAGTGTTTTCTTCAGTTATTCTTGAATATCTGAACAGCATCCACAAACAGCAACTTATAATCTTTACAAATGTGTTTATTTCTTTATATCCAATAAGATGTTGATGCCTTATTGTGGCTATTTGCATTAAAGATCAATTGGAGGGTATTTTTTCTTTCACTGTTTGATAATTAGACAAGGGAATTATTAAATGCTTTTGTGTCAAGTCCATCACTTAAAGTTGACTCTTGCACAATTTGTCAAGTTAGACAATGTTCTGTAAAGTGTGCCTTTATGTGGTGACAGCGAAAAGTGAATCATTTTTTAAGGTTTATGTTGTATCAACCCACTCTTCTCTAGTGACTGGTTCTTCTTTCATGTGATGGTATTCTTACTTGCAGCCTGCAGATATTCAGCATTATCATAAATTTTGATCATAAAAGAAGTCATTGTATTCCATAATATGGCATGCTATTTTTCAAAAACATTCTATGACACCACATTTACTCATTTCTTTTGGTTCTGAAAGCAGTTTAGATCAGTTGACTCATCTAAGCAACCTCTTGCTGGTAGATACTGTATCATTCATCAACACCATGAGTAGACCGTCAGCTGTCAAAGGAGGTATGGATAAGGATATAGTTGGTGGAAAAAAAAAAAAAACTTACCAACTATAAATGTACAACATGATGAAAAGTTTAAACGGCAATCCCAGAACAGGTAAAGTGAACACTGGTTGTCAGCATTTAGTGGCAGGGATATTTATGTAGCATAGTTTGTTGGGTACAGTGATACTAGCTTTATCTGATTGTGATTTAGTAATTGTGGAGGCCTTTGAAGTACATTGAACTCATTGTCATGTCCAAGAAACCTGTTGGAGATGATTCGAACAGCATTTTGTTTTCTTTTTTTTTTTTTTTTTTGCTGGAAGTAGCCAAATTCAGGTGTTGGAGCCAAAATGAGTTGTAGAATCTGATATTCATGTATTGAAATGTTTTCCGTCGGGTGTGTGTAATCCAGTTTGTCTGTTTCAGTTAGATGCCAAAATAGTAAAGGTTAGAACGCACCTCTGCAGCTGGTGATGAAGGTCAGAAGCATGCACTGCCGTGCATTTCTGGAATAGAAGCAGCTGCACCGATACCCTTTTTAAAAGCACTACTAACGCCGCAAAATTGATTGGAAACAAACATTATTTTTATTGCACTGCTATTCATTCTTGGAGACTATAAACCTCTTTCTACTGGGACATATTTCCACGGAAGCTTATCAGGGTGGTCTGTATCCGAACACTGGCTGGTGTTGGTTATTTTTAAGCCATCTTGTCCACTTTATAAGCCTCCATTCTGTGTTTTTATCGTCTGAGAGCTAGAGTGCATGTTTACAGATTCTCCTGTAGCAGCTGCTCCTTCCTGTTTCTTGTGGTTTCTCTTGTCATCCTGCAGGCCAAGTGACGAGAGGCACCCGACTGTGATCGCTGATGCAACTGTGGACAACCTGGCCCACGCTGTGGATGTGATCCTTGGTCAGAGAGGGTGCGGCCCTTGAGAACCCTCCACTTGCTGTGGCCTCGAGCCGTCCTGGCCCACTGTCGCACTGTAGCGCTAACTTATGGCTCATAAAAGAGTCGTTTCATATGAGGAGGTTCCTCTGTGTTGAGGTAGTTGAAGAAAAATGTGAAAAGAATTACCAGAATTATTCCCATGTTGTCCAGCCACTATAAACTGTGCTGTTAAACATGGGAGCGGATCAGCCATCTGCTTGGCCTACATAGTGTTAACCTAACTCCTGTGAAACTTATCCTAGATGGTTGTAAATGCTCTCGAACTGTGCCGTTCATTTGTCAGTTCATGATTGGCATAGATGGGATACCTCAAGCTTGACACGAACGATCATGTAACCAGCTGCTGATCGACGGTTAGATGTGGAAAGTCGAGGCATCCAGAGTGGTTGGAAACATGAACAGAAGTGCAGCTGAGAATGACTGTAATCAAGTCATTGTATGTGTCGTAACACAAATGATCGCTCTGCATATGAAATAGATAATATTGCATATTTAGTTGGAAAATAAAGATATTTTATCCTCTTGAAGTCTTCAGAGTAATTGTCTTGGAAACCCTAAAGGTTTCAAAAGCACCTGGGAAAAGTTTGGCTTTTGTTCCTTTAGTCTTTGAACCTTAATTCGTAGCAGAGAAGCCTTTTGTTTGCACAGCAGTAAAACCCTAGAAATGGGAAGTGAGTTAAACTGATGATTCACAGTAATGTCACATTTATAATCACAAAGTACAATGTATTGTGTTGGAATTTTATATGCTAGACCAGGGGTCAGCAAGCTGTGGTTGTTCAACCTCTCTTATAGTGGCTCTTCATAACGTTGTCCGGAAGAACTGAGCAGCAATCTTAAATATAAAATCAATACAAAAGTCCAGACATGGTCAACTGTGTTTGTTCCCTCACCCCCCAGTTATTTGTGCAAAGACTTACCAAAACAGAATTGCTGGATTTATTTTTAGCTCATTCCTTTGATCATTAGGCTACAAACTGCATGCTTGTCCACTTCATTTAATAATATATATGAATCTTTTATTTAAGAAGTCATTTTCTGTTAAAACATTAGTCTTTCCTTTATTCTTGAACCTAAAATTTGTTAAAAAGTCATGTTAAATTACTTTTTTTTTTTAAACTATCAAATTGATACATTTTGCATTCGAGGTGCTCATGAAATTTCTTCAAAGGGCAGAGTAAGTTTTGTAGCTGTGCATAAATTATATGCATTGAGGACGATTTCAAAAATGGGAATATTAGCTGACCCCTGTAATAGATCAACAAAAATGTGTTTACAAATAACTTTCTGGTAAACTAACATTTATTTTTATTCCAATCTCCCTTTTCACCTCAAAATAAATCTGGGGCTTACCAATTCCCTTCAAAGTCACTTTTTAGTGATTATTCTCAGTAAAACTCCAGCAGCCCTTTGAAGGCCTCTGAGGTTTGAACCATAAGTGAACAAACGGCGTCATGATGACCAAACACAACAGGCAGGTCAGAGGTAACATGGTTGTTTCAAGTAGGATACAATTATAAAACAATATCCGAGAATTTGATTATCACAAAAACCAAATGCTAATGCTAACTTTATGTGTCAAATCCCATAAAAATTAGCATTGCACAACTACAAACTTAACAAGCTCGGGCCATCAAGCTAAACAGTGACCCCATGCAAGGAGAGCACTAATTGTAAGCAGCCAAGAAATCAAATAAGCCTTAGAGGAGACCGATGACAGCACAACCATTAGTTTTGCAAAACACAAATCTATTTTTAGGGAAGTTGAATTGCTGAAAGAAAGCCAAAAGAATTCCCCGCTGCATTTTGCCACAAGCCTTTTTAGACGACGGAGTTGATGGGATAGACGGGTTCAGAAAAAAAAAAAATCCTGGAACAAAACGTGTGAGGCTGCAGAAGAGAGAGGGACTGGGGCAGATGTTCACCTTCAAGCAGGACAACAAACTTAAAAGACAGCTGCTGGTTTAGAGAAATAGCTAAAAAAACTCCATTCCTTTCTCCCCACTTCACGATTACGCGCTGAATGGAAGAAAATGAAGCAGGCGCTCCATAAGTGAAGAGAGAAGAATCCCAAATCTCTGCTTGTATTTATTGTTTTGACTTGAATTCCTCCCCTGCCGGCCTCTGATAGTTACGTCACATGTCTGCACTGCGCCGTACGGCGAGGGCTGATAAAAATGATGAGTGTGTAAAATCTGTGCGTGCCAGCTGGATCACAGAGGCCTTTTTGAAGTGGGGCATAAAACAAATGATTCCCAATTGCCTGCCCCCGAGGTCCCAGTGTACATTCTGCGAGACCAGAAATCTGCTGCCAAGTGCTTCATTGAGGTCTGACTGGTTCATTTCACCATTAGCTGACACACATGCTTGAATGTTATTGGACAATTAGAGGTAATAAAAATGCTGCAAAGTGTTATGAAACCGTGTCTGAGCTGGCCGTGTCGCCGCTGCTTCAGATTGCTTATTAAATATTAATGCACCCGGCAAAGTACTAGCAGCTGGTACTGCTGGTGCTGTGTTTTCTAACAGCTCATGCTCTGTTTGAATGAGTGTTTTGTCTGTGATGCTTCCCTGCCTGTTGGCCTTGTATGCAAAGCAATTAAAACATTCGTTTCATTGGTTTTAGATTATTTATTTATTTTTTCTTCTTCTTCTTTTTCTTCCAGTTTTTCGAACGGAGTCTAAAACAGAAGCCCTCTTGGAAAGTTCAGCATTGCTCAGTCTCAGATACAAACGCATCTCATGACCCTGAGCCGGCTGGTTGTTAACCGCACCTCTCAGGAATGAATTGCTGGAGGTTTTCTTTTTTCTTTTTTTTCTTTTTACACGAGTTACAAATTAAGCATGAGTCTATCCAGTTCAGGTTGTCATGTTGGGTAAACAGTAGTATGTTCCTCCTGGAGTCCAGCGTATCGATTCCTTCACCGTCGCTGCAGCCGGCAGAGCTGCTCCAGATAACAGCAAAGGCCTTGTTTTCAGCAGACGTGTCCGGACATGAATGAGCTCACACCCATTATTGACAAGCTGTCAAATGATTAAGCAACAGGCCGCTCTTCAAGCTGAAATCTTACTCTTTTTGCATCGTGAGATTTGCTCATTGCTTGGTTTCGGTACGTGATGTGACAAGCAGGCCGACCTCGCCGACTTACACTCGTGATCTTCATGTGCAGCTTCTACTTTTCTGTGGCTTCTTCACAGCTCAAAAAAAATGTCTTTGTGACAACATTAGCAACCTGGCTGTGGGCTGACCTGTTTGATCATTCAAGTTAATTTCAATGAGGAGTTGCAGAGCTGTTTTTACAGCTTTTAAACTCCACAGAGAGAGCCGTTGCCCACAAAAGGAGAAAATGCTTAACAGTGCTGGACCTTCCTGGGAGTGTCCAGGCTACCAAAATTATTTCATGAAAACATCAATGACTCATCCAGGTGGAAGAACCCAGAACAACATCAAACTCATCATAGGCCTCATTTCTCTCAGACATCAGGATTCACTGATTAGACGGAGGCGTCGTTGAGAGAGTTCCCAGCGGGAAAACTATAGCTGATCAAATAGAACCCATGTTTGACAAAAACATTTGAATGATCCCCAAGATGTTTAGAACTACACTTTAAGGACTGACAAAACAAAAGTGGAAGGTGTACAAAGAGTTAAAACTGGTCCACATGTCCATCAAAATGTAAGGCTCTTTTTAAAAATGATTCTATATAACGTTAGAAAGCTCTTTTTAGAAAAAAAATGCTGCAGCAGATATTTTTTTTTGCTTCAGTGTTTCCAGAAGTGATGCCCTTAGGGTTCCTACCGAGCACACACGGTGCAGCGTGCTCCCTGCAGTCATTCTGAGCCAACGTTCATATGCGGTTGTATGTCATCTGTTTGGGTTCGACTCCTCTTTAACCGCATGCACACTGCCGTACTTGTGCCACACCTGCACTCACCCACCTAAAACAACTTCCAGCTGCGTGCTCCCTTGAACTTTCATCTCCTCTCATTTGCGTCTTCCTGTTTGACAGGAAACGGCGGGTCAGGTGACCAGACGGAGCGGAGCACCTGCAGCACTGAGCGCTCCGTTATCCGTGGAAAACCTGAACCTGTTTTTATGGCAGCCCGTTGTTTGTCACACCTCCTCCTCCTCCTCCTCCTCCTCCTCCTCTGTCCCGAGTGTGGAATATTTTGCCTTTTGCTTGCCAGGCTTCATGCTTTCCTCCACATTTCATCACTCTCCATTCCTCCTCCTGGGCAACTGTGCCAACAGTTCCAAGAGGTGTGGTGAGGTTTTAAAAGTCTGAATAGTTACGGTTCGAGCCAAAGCCTGATTTTTCCTTCCTTTTCGTTCTCCCTCCCAGTCCAACCCCAGTTTCCCCATGACAGCCTTTACAAGCAATCTGAGAAGCATCCCAGTTCAAACACAGAGGAGTCTGTATTCTGCTAATGTGGCCCACAGTCGTCACAATCCCCCCCTCCGGGGACATGACCCCTTCTCATCTGCGCACTGAAGCCTCTCTAAGGCCTCGCGCTCTAGACACAAAGCACATCCCCATGATGCCGTCCTCGACCTTGTGCGTATGCATAATCCGAGTGTAACGCAGTGGTCGTATGTCATCATGCAATGTAAACCGATTGTCTTGGTATTCAAAACATCTGAAAGCTTACAGCTGACCTCGGCTTTGTAGCCAGGTCTCTCTCCGGGCTCCTTTTTTTCGGAGGATTTCCAGTTGCTTTGTTGTCGGAGTGAAAGGAGGCCTGTTGAGTGCTCCTATTATGGTTCCTGCAACCATCCTGGAAATGGGATCTTTCTTAACATCGGGAGAGCTTTTATAGCTTTAAATTGTCCTTTTTGCGACAGCTTAGCCTCGAATCCACCCAATAAACAAAATGTATAAAAGTCGGTGCCACGTCCAACAGGAGAACGTAGGAAGAAAAAAAAGTTTCTGGCACAACTTCAACTCCCCAGATGCATAAAAAGGGTCAAAGGTCTGATGAGATGAAGACTTAAATGAAGTTCCAGGAAACAATTTAGTTTTATAATGTTAAATTAATCCCTGAACTTAAAAGTAGTAATTAAAGTTGAAGTGTTTGTTGTAGGTCTGTGAAAAGATATAGTCCTCATTGCACTTTTTTAAAGAAAAAAAACAAAAACTTCCCAATATGCCTGAGTTAAGGCGTATTGGTAGTGCTCCGCACTAAGGGCACTGTGTTTTCCACATAGGGCCAGGTTGATTTATTTAGCTTTTTCATCATTTGAAAACTGGATTATGCTGCGTCTACCCTGGTTATCTTTATCTGATGTCAAATTTCTTTGATGATTTTGAATAGTTAGGTCTAACAAAAAAAAAAAAAAAAGAATAGCAAACAGTTATTGGAGCAGAAAGGACTGTGTATAACCCCTTATGACAGTTCAAAAGTGACCAAAACTCTGCTGAGTTAGTGCTTGTGGGAGGGTTGTGAGAGCGTGCAGCGCTGGACCTTGCCATAGCCCACCCCTCCTGTTGTATGCCTATCTTCTCCCAGAACACAGCCTCCTTTCACTCCTGTCACTTTGCTGATTAAAGCCCAGGGGCCCTCGGTGTGTCAGTCTGCGCTCAGCGCGTTTAACAAGGGCCATGTTTACCCAGTTCCAGGGCCGGTAAGTGGCTTGCATGTACCACAGGCGGCTGACAAGAGTGAATGTGACCTTACTGTGCAAGCATACAGATCCTCGTAGGACAACATAATCATCCATTACAGGAGCACACAGTGGCCTTGGAGGCCACTTAAATTCCCCACAGATGGGGGTTTTGTGTGGTATTTGAGCCAGGAGAATAGCGTGTCAAGCAATCTTGGAATTACTCAGCCAGACCTTCAATGATGTGACTTCATTCCTTCAAAAGGTACATCACACTTTCAAAGAATGTGGAGCAGCATCACTCTCAGCGTGAGCACGCCACAAAAGGGTGTGCAATCACAAGAGACAAAAAGAAGAAGAAGAAGGAGAAAAGTGAACAATATGAACTCTTGAGGTCTACGCAGGCACCAGAGCCGGGGAGGGGAAGCAGACAAACGGAGCAGCAGCAGCCCTGACACATGGCCCACATTCACTGCCGCCTCCCACGTCACCGCGCTCCTTAGAGAAAAAGCCCCTTTTGTTTCACAGAGCGGGGAGGGAGCGAGGTCTTTGGGGTGAACCGTCGCTCAGCTTCACCTCTCCACTCACCATCAAAAAAAAAAAACAAAAAAAAAACCTAAAATTATTTTGGGAAAAAAAAAAAAAAAAAAAAAAAAAACAGCAGAGCGTGCTTCCCTCCCCTGCTCAGCGTCCTCCCCGCTTCAGCACACAAACACAGGCCCATCAGCCGCACCACGCTTTCTGCTGCAATTGTTTTCACGCAACTTAATTGCGTTGACGAGTAAAACCAACAATGGCACTCGCTGCCTAATAGATGTGCCCTAGTAAAAGCCGTGTCTTAAAACGTAAACGTGCACAATTCATTGGAGAAAGGCAGTAAAAGAAAATCTGCGCGGAATAATCTGATCTATAAACCTGCAGTGCAGTCCACATCTATAACAATTATTTGCCTGCTTAAAAAGCAGCGTGAAACCAAAGCCCACGAGTAAACTGTTGAATCCATTTTACATGTAACCTCTTTCATTGTAAAACTGTTCCAACACATAAAATGTCAAACCTCATGCCATCTCGTAAAAAAAAAAACAAAAAAAAAAGTAGGCCAGCTAAGGAAACGTGGCGTACAATGCAGCGCAGAAATATTTATAACCCTTGAACTTTTTCCACATTGTCACAGTACAGCCGCAAAGTTTATGACATGTCAACACAAAGTACTCCATGATTGAAAAGTTCATGGAAGCTATTTACAAAACTAAAAGCCAGGAAGTGTGGCATCTATTTGTTCATATTTGCTTTAGTTGTTAATATACATGCATTTTTAATCTCTAGGTGTTGTATTGGACTACACATTTCCATCAAAGATGTTGATTCTTTATTCTGACATCATCAAGAAGAAGCCAAAAGGCCCAGCTTAATTCAGGAGCTGCAGCGATTAATAGCTCAGGTGGGAAAATATCTCAGCTATTACTCATATCAATGAGATCAAGACAAGATTTTTGAAGCTTACCTGCAAAACACAAATATGTGAAAGAAACACGACATTACACATAGCCTTGAACACACAATCCCCATTGTAAAATGATGGTGATGGCAGCATAATGCTGTGGAGATGCATTTCTTCAGCAGAAACAGTGAAGCTGGAAACCAGTTGGACTTGAACTTTAAAGTAGGACACCAGCCCTAAATCTACAGCCAGAGCTAAAATGAATTGAATTCACGAGTTAAAATGTGCCAATCAAAGTCCTGACTTAAATTCATTAAGTCAATATCAAATCAGGTGAAGACTAATGAGCAGACATTATCCATTTAATCCAGCTAACTTTGAGCTATGTTGCAAAAATGAGTGAAAACTTCAGTCGTCACCTATGCAAGCCCTGCAAGGACTTATGGTCTGAAGACGCATCAATATTTTTAGATTTTTTTTATGTGAAATCTCCACAACTTTGCATTTCTTTGCAGTATTTTGTCAAACAAAACCCAAATAAAACGGTTGTATCGTGAGAATAACGAGCAACGTAAATACTTTTGGCATAGCACCTGAGCAAAAACGGGACACAAACCTGAAAAGCATACAACAGAGACTGCAAACATCAAGTCAAATAAAGTGACTACAATTTACACTTTTAAACCTGTGTTTATTTTTATTTATTTTTTTTATGTAGAAATTATGTTCATGTTTTACATAACTTTGTAGTTACAAATCATAAGAAAGAAAGAACATTAACACAGTTAGCATCTCAAAGCGTCTTCCAGACATTCAGGAGCTCAGATCTCAGTAAAGCATCTGGATACTTTACAGATGTTTTGTGCTGCTTGCTGCTCAGTAAAGAGTGAACAGAGCTTCAACAGTAGCTCGATAAGTGGTGTTCATTCACATCTCCATCATGTACCTATGTGCTAGTAAGGAACGTCAGAGGAAAAATAAAGACACTCTTTCTAGTGCAGAGAATTTATACAAACCTGCTGTGAATTCTCTCCAAACAAAGCACAAGTAGGCTATTCAGGGTTAGAGTGATGTCAGAGTATCCATTTTGTTTTGTTTTTTTCTTATTTCAACTCAGAGCCTTCTTCCCTGACTTCCGTTTTATCCTGAGACACCCGACAGTGTGAGGGGGGGGGTGGGGGGGGGGGCGCCTCGAACAACACAAAGTCCCCAAACATGGACATATAAAGCACAAAACTCCTGCTCAGTCTCTCTTTAAGAAGAAGAAGAAAAAAGAAGCCCTGGAATGCTCTCTGCATGAGCCCCCCTATTGCTTTGTCCTTAAGACTATCAGCACTGTTTATTGTACCACCTGGTGATAAACTTCCAGTCCCGTGATTAGCTTCCCCGCCGGAGGAGAAAAGAAAAAAAAAGCAGCTCAGCTCAGTTCCTCTCAATCTGCTCGATGTCGAGCTCTCCTCCCAGCTGGTACATGTCCCTCGTCATGCTGCACAGCCCCACCCACAGGGTCTCGCCGTCCTTCCCGCCGGTCGTTCCCGCCATCGTGTTGTCGCCGCGGTCCCTGGGGTTCCAGTCGGCGTTGGACGACTCGTTCCCGTTGAACTCCGAGCCGACCTCGTTGTCAGACAGGTCGTCGACGTTGGGCCTGAGAGAGAGGGCCGCCGGGCCGGACTTCAACGGGTCGTCGCTTGTGATCCCAGGGCAGCTGAGGCTGTGGAAATTTCTAAGTTTCTGTAGCAAAACACGGGGGAGGAGGGGCGGGAAAGAAATCAAAACAATCTTGTAAATATCAGTTTCTGAATCTGACCAAATTAGGAACAGTAAATTACTCATTTCTTCTATGAAAGGTCTGCTTGAAATTTTGCTACCAAAAGGAAATGACTAATAAAGATTATATTACAGGCATTAGATTACATGAAGGTGAATCAGCAGTGCTGAATATTAAAGGCATTTATATACCACTTCTTAACAGATATTTATACTTTACAGCCGCATCTAAATGACCTAGAATATCATTGAAATGTTAATTTATTTTAGAAATTCAGATCAAGAAGTGAAACTCAAACTGTTGAGATAAAAATCATTTTTAGAGATATTTGATGTCGTGGCCTCGGCAGTCACTGGGAGTGGGTTAGTTGACAGTTTTCCAGCAGACAGTCAGTAATTCCTCCCTAAAGAAACTGGGTGTTCACGAAGAGCATCATCCAATAATATCCACTAGAGGTTGCGTGGAACGAGAAATGTGGTAGATAAAGGTGCACACTTTTAAATCGAAAATGATGCAAGAGAAATTCATGATGTATGGACCGCATCCATAATGAATTCTTAGGGTAAAACCCATCAGGGACCAAGGAACCAAAGTATTCTTTTCACATGAAAGTAAATGTTGCATTTAGTGATGTTTGGTCAGATTAGTATTTAAAAGATTAAATTAATTTGCACCATTGCTTCTTGTTATTACGTGATGAAAGTATAGAACCACAACAAAGCTACATTTAAAAATGTATGAACAATACGTAATAAAAAAATTAAAAAAAATCTTGGGGGCATTAATTCAGCTCACATTTTACACTGGTTGAGGGTACAAAGCTGTGATCTGTTTCGAGTACCCACGCAGCAAGTGGCTGTGCATCACTCATGTCAGCCTTTTGACTCCTCTGGCCTCTCGATGGCCCTGCACAATTCACACTTAGATCTGGGAAACCTAGAAGCTTCTTCAGGCAAATACACATGTGCCAGTGGTGCTGCGGGCATGCCCTGCGACAGCTGTGCATGCCGGAATGAGAAGGCTTTTACAACAGAGACTTATCCAATCTGTACGGCTAATATGGAGAAGGCAGGACAGCTGCCTCATGCCTCGCTGGTGTCGGGCTGGGGGGACAAGAGAGAGAATGGGGCCTCTGTGAATCCCCCCTCCACCTTTGTCATTTGCACATTTATGTAACCTTTAGAAAGAGTGGGACTGTTAATTCAGTTTAAGAAGCGTGTGGATGAAGGTGATCAATAGCTTTAGTTGACTGGTATTTCAAGATTAATAAAAAAGTACCTGATTGACAAAACACCATCAGTAGTTGGCCTTACATGTTCCTGCAGACAATTAAAATGTACCACCCGTCTTTTAATAAGCCATTCCCCTCACAAACAAGTGCAGGGTGAACAGCTGCAAGCGGTGGAAGTGGCGTTAGTTGCAACATCCATAAATCTGCACATGAGGCACAGATGTAGCATTAAGCGTAAGCCCCATTCAGAACTGAGGCGCAAAACTCAAAATGTTATGATCAGATAACTCTGTGCTGAAAGGAAATGCTGGTGAGCGCAGAGATTATTAATCTAAACTACTTCACCGTAGTTTAGATTAATAATAGCAGCCGCCATCTGTGCGGTGCTTGGTTCTGTTGGGTTGACCGCAACAAGTTTAATCTACTTAGACCAAACAAAAAGGTTTGCTTTTCATTTCCAAACTCCAAGTTAGAGTTCTCAGGTCATTATCTTACACAAAGTACCAAAGTGAATTTAGTTCAGATGTCTTAAAAGTGATTCATCATCGTTTAACAGGAGAAAATGTGAAGAACGAGGACCAGGGCAGCTAAAGCTAAAGCTATCATCCATGACCTTCTAGACAGTGATGATCGCTGTAGATCAAAGAGGAATACTGATGTTTTTCTTGGCTCTGGGAAAGCAGGGACATTTGTCTGCCAGGCCAATTATCGCATTGTTGGATTAGCATTTCAGACTCCAGAGTCAGACCTCCAGATCAAAACACGGGACAGAACCAATGGAATGGACCCAACAACAACTTGGGTCTGAGCAAAACGACCCCTGTTGTTGAAAGAGTCATCAAAGCAGCAGATGCTGACCTCAACTCTACAACATCCAGAAAGACGAGATCAATACAGTTCCTTGCAAATGTTCATTCCCCTTCCATCAAATTATAACCACTAAACTTCAATGTATTTTATTGTTTGTTTGTTTGTTTGTTTTTTGTGATGGGTCAAAACAAAGTAGTGCATAGTTTTGAAGTTGAAGAAAAATTATACATGATTTCCAATTTCCTCTGACAAATAGTAAGCATTTGTATTTAGTCACATGCATCTTTTGTCTTTCAGTGTGAAGTTAAGCCAGACCAAACGTCTCATCTTTTAGGTCAGCAAGAATTATCAAAATTATTTCTATTTGCTCAATGCCACAATAACTAGAGGAAGAATTTCAGAAATTTATTCATTGATATCTTGAGTTAGTTTTCATATGGAGTGATTACTTTCCCTTTAAAAAACAGTAAGAAAGCCCACATGATGTGATGGGTTTGGAAGCTTCCGATAGGTTAATTGATATATTTGAGATAACTGAAGTAAACAGCTGTAGATTTATGTTAAGGCCACATTTTAAATACTGCCAACTTGTTTGACAAGATAGAGGGGATGTTTTTTATATGGTGTATGTAATCTGGTTTAAAGAGTACCTGCTCTTATTTCACAGTTTGTTCTACCAGCTTTACTGCCACTGCTTTGCTGAGGGATAACTAAACTCCTCCACACGTTTCATCCCCGCCCTGCTGTGTTCCTTGGTCTTCATTATGTTGCTTTTTAACTAAAGTTCTCTGAGGCTTTTCACAGAATACCTGGATTAACACAGAGATCAAATTACACAGCTGGACTCTACTTATTAATACGGTGGCCAACAACAACAACAAAAAACAATCATCATTTTCTTCCATTTCACTTTTATGCACTACCTTGTACTTTTGTATCCCATAAAAGTCCCCATGAAATACATTGTAAAATGTATTAAAATGTGGTTGTAACTTGACAAAATGTAAAAAAAAAAACTTCAAGCGGCATGGATACTTTTATAGGGCACTGTAGATAAGCTGAATTAACAGAAATCCGTCTTATCTTTTTGATAATCTATAACCTTCAGCCACCACCGCTCCACTTCCTGACATTTGTAAAGCGAGCATGAGCTCCACAGCAGGCGATTGGTTTCTCCTCGGGAAAGTTACACCGCCGACGTGTCTGGATGACAGTACGCTCCAGAGACACACATTCAGCAACACTGCAGGCCGTCTTTGAATACTGAGGTGACTTTGAGTCCCGATAAGGTAGACAGAAAGTCCTACAGCTGGGTGGGGAGTGACCTCAGAGTCTTATCACCACTAAACATGCCTTAGAGTTTCTTAATTTGAAAAGAGAAACTCTTTAGATTTCTGCAGAACTTTTTCAAAATAGTATCAGCTTTCACTTTTTTTTTTTTCCCCCTCCCTGTGTTGACTGAGAATTAGAGAACAACACGCAAACAATAGAGAAGCTCAACAGCTGAAAACAGTGTGAAAAGACTTTTGGTTGTCGTGCCTCGGGTTGTTTTTCTCTACATTGACCTCGCCTCTGTTTGAAGCTCCTATGGCGTCTGCTTGTTGTGTCACAACAGTGACACTGATGAACTCCAAATGACTGTCTCTGAAAGGCCAAGGCCTGCTTTGTGTTTATGAAAATACATGAAACTTTACTCCAGGCGACAACTAGAGGACGTAACGCCTCCATGGATGTGCAAACTAAAACAGAGGTGTGCTGGATCGTGAACCTGTTTTCTAGAAGCCTGCTTTGACCCAGCTGTCTTCTCCCAGGCAATAAACACAACAGTTCTCTCCTCCTTGAATGCGAATGTAAATACACACCCACATAATGGAATGTGACTCTCAACAGGCCTGCATGAATGAATGACTGCTTTCAACGACAATGCAGGCAGACAGACACTTGCGAGGTGTGTCGAGGGAGACCGCCGCGACCTTTACCAAAACACGCAAACGTTACGGAGGCTGGAGGACATAGACTAAATCTCACAAGTCATGTTTGGATCATAAAATGAAGAATTTATCCAATAGATGTCTGTAGAATTTACCAGAAATTACATCTGGTAGATGTAAATTCTACAAATCATATTTTAACAAAAATATGATTTGCACTATTCAGCCCCCTTTGTGCAGAAACCAACAAATAAAACCTACTTGTTCAGAAATCCATTTCATTTATTTTCAGAATCTGTTGTTTTTTGCCTGAGTTCACTGTTTACTCCTTTCCATTTAAATGTTTTTCTCAGTCTCCAAACCAGCAGCAATTTTTTCCATTTGGTCTTTGTTTTCCTTTGTCTCTTATCTGATATGCAGCATTTATGTTGTCCATTATAAATAATGATGAACTGACTTTAAATAAGAAATTCTTCCACATATTTTCCTACTTTATGATCTGCTCTCCTAACACTTACCTGAGTCATCTTTGCCAGATCCAGGGAAGGCCTCTGCTTCTGAGAGTCTGCTGGCCGCCTGCGTTTCACACCAATCTTTTTGTCGTTTAAGACACAAGGCTGGGAGCGACTCCGGGCAAGGCCACCTTCTCCACCGCGGCGCTCAAGTTCTGGAGTGGAGTCTGGCGAGCTCGCAGGTGAGGGTTCCTCTGCCTCAGGGAGGCAGATTTGTTCATGGGAGAGGTAAAGGGGCTGGGCAGACGGATCGGAGGTGTTGGGATTTGGGCCAGAGAAGGCGGAAGGCCTGGATGACAGCTGGGGGAAGCAGGGCTGCTCTTGGCCGTTGGCTCGGGCGGGAAGGCTGAAGCTGGAGCTGCGCTGCATGGCTGGGAAGCAGAGCTGCGAGTTCCCGAGGCCACTGCGCTGAACGCTGCCCCCGCTGTGGCACCTCCTCTTCTCCACCGAAGTCCACACTCGGGAGCTTTGAGGGCGCCAGGTGGAGCGGCAGCTGCTCAGCTCGTCAGAGCAGGACAGGGACCGGCATTGCCGCTTGCTGGGGGGCGCGGTGGAGTGTGAGGCCTCGGTCAGACTCAGGTCCTGCAGCAGGCTGGAAATGGTGCTGGATGTGGAGCCCACATCCCAACCCCAGTGGGCAGAAGTTCTGTGCACGTCGGGCAGGACGTCCCACAGGCTCTCCAAGCTGGTTCCGACCGGCCGCTGCTGCAAGACACAGCTGGTCCCCACCTCACGCCATCGGCTTGTCTCTGTAACAAACAGCAGCAGCGGCCATTTCAAAATGCTCAACACAAGACAGCAGATGTTCAGAGCAAGCTCGTTGATATGTCTCCAATAAGAATGGGCCACTTACTGGTATCGGGGTAAAACAGACAAAACACTCATATTTTCCAAATAGATTGCAAAGCATGTATGTCAAACTCAAGACCAAAATCAGGCCAACCATAGCTTTTAATGTGGCCCTCCAGACCGCCACATTAAAAAAAACTTACATGAAGTTATTAAAGATGTTTAATATTATTTAACTTTAAAAAGTACTCATCAAATACACCAACACCAATGTACTTTTATTAATAAGTTCTTGATTTTGTCCAAAATGAAAATGAGTTTGACATTACTGCTAAGGTTTAAAATGCTATGAATCTAAGTTGGTTTTGTTGTTTGCTTTTGTTTGCAGTTGCACACAGATGAATCTCACATGGTTGGTTGTAGAGGCTTTGTTAACTGGCTTGAATTAGTAGTGGAAAATTGACACTATGCAGTAAAATTCTGCCCCCAAGCCGTGACGGTTGTATTACTATTGATGAAAATCCCACGTTCGGTCTGTATTGATTGTTTTGTTCAATAGTGATTGAAGCATTGTGGTTTGAGGGCTGAATTTCTTACTCCATTAGAGACAATATTCCACTAGGATTGGAAAGAAAGTACATTATTATTATCCTGATAAGTCCAAACTCTTTGCTCTTTGTTACTATATGTCCCAAGGTTGTGTAGACATAAGTGACGTCAAACTTCTACTTCAGGATTGTTTTTGTATTCATACTACTCACTGCTTTGTGTTATATTCACCACAAACACACCCTGCCCTGTCCCTCAGGCAGTGCTCTAGTCGCCGTGCTGACTGGAAAAAGGAAGGAAGCACAACGTCCAGTTGGCCCAATGCGCTGGAGTTGGAATAAATATATACATCACAAACATTCTGATGACTGAGTTGTTGCTAGGAGCACAGGAAACTAAGTGACCTCCCAAATGATTTTTGTCTTTTCTTTTTAATAAAGGTAACCAACATGAGGTGGTGAGTCAGCAGCTTAACACGGCAGCAACTATCCATTTGTAGCATGCAGGAGATTAGTTCCTCTCTCGAGATAAACGTCACTGATAATCAAAACAAGAAGCAAAAACAAAGCCTGTTGGAAGTATTATCTTCTCCTTGGTCCATAGTTAGCCCAAGAATAGCAGACATTTTCATCTCATAAAAAAAAGTGGGAAAAATCAGGTTTATTGTATATAGGTGTGAGAAGATTTCCGGAAAGATAAACTTACTAACATGAACTCACTTGAATCCATAAACCAACTGCAGCAGTTGAGACACTAAACCCATGAGACACTTCTGGGTCTTTGAGCAGCATTTAAACCACTTTGTGCATCAAATAACATTGTGAGCAAAGTTCAGATTAGGAAAATAAATGAAGCATATTGAATCAGCTACTTTCTGAGACTTGATCTGGACATTCTGGTATTTTAATTATGTTTATTAAGGATGGTGGGGGGGTTGAAATAGTTTAGAATGAATGCTTTAACCTCAATTTAAACCAGCAGCTACATGTTTGACCTTGCAGTAAAACAGCACAGTGAAGGCAAACAAGCAAACTGGTTCGAGGATGGATAAAGCTGGCTAATGTTTAGCTTCTGCAACCGTAACCACATAAAAATATGTAGAAAATTCACTTAAACATTAGAACTGTACCAAAAAAACCTTAATGTAAATGAAGTCCACAATTTATAGTCACATATCCAGTCAGTAATACATCAGAAACTTGTTGATGACTTTATAAAAAAAAAATCCTGGACCTGGCAAAGGGATGCTAAACAAATATTAGTGGGTGTTTAAGGATATACCCACTATGCATTTAAATGCAGATTTATGCATTTAAATCTGCATAACTGATTTAAATGTTTTTTCTAGAATTTAATGTGTTGTTTGTTGCATAATTATTCCACTGTGCAAAAAAAAAACAACAACTGAGATAAGTCCTCAGAAGCTAGTAACTCACAACACACATACGTGTAA
The DNA here is from genome assembly GCA_922788865.1 of Poeciliopsis turneri. Lineage (NCBI taxonomy): Eukaryota > Metazoa > Chordata > Actinopteri > Cyprinodontiformes > Poeciliidae > Poeciliopsis > Poeciliopsis turneri. The sequence goes on along the minus strand of CAKLNU010000118.1, from coordinate 744,032 downwards.
AGTTACGAGCACATCTGCATATCAATCAAGTGAGATAAGGAAACTTACCCATGAGTCCACAAGAAAAAAGTGCCGCTCCCTGGCTCATGGTTGGCGCCTGGAAGTGTTAAAAATCAGAACAAGATTCTCTGTCAGCTCATTAAAACGCCACAAAAATAAAAGAAATGTGGGACTGTAGAGGTAGTAGTTAATAATTTCAATAAAACTGAAGAAAATGGTGAACAAAAGTTCGGCCACAAGGTTACGATGACTTCATTTCATGAGACTGAGGGCAATCTCAGTCCACATAAGTGGGGGAATTTTCTTCTCTGCCGGCAGAGCTTCAAGTTGCAAGGATGCAGAACAAAAAATTAGTCAGAGTCCGTTAGCCTTGTGTAAAAAAATACTCCACTGTCATTCCAAGAGAAATCCTGGTTAATGCTACCAGCTTTTATGATGCAATCATCTGTAATTGTAGCATAAATGTCCTGCATTTATAATCGTAAAAAACATTCGCATTGTTTCTCTGATGTCATGTCCTGTGAGTCACTCAGGCAGCCGTTAAATATTTTGCCTGAGAGTTAAGTTACAGCTTTGTTTAAAGAGAAATAGGTGGTTTTAATTCAGAGCGGCACCTTATGCTCTCCTTTGAAGAGCATATGTCACACAAACACGAAATGACACATTTCACACACAAGGAACTGCTCATGTAATCTGAAAACATCCTCTCACCGTGCCCAAGTCTGTACGTGTTGCTGCTGTTACATCGTCGCCACCCTTTTTTTCCACTGTTTTCTTGTAAATGATCACCATCACAACACGCATCCCTGTCCACAGCTGGTCCAGTAAAGGCAATTTATGCTGAGGGCCATCTCTTCGGGCTTGGTGCTGTTAGTCGGCTGGAATGTGCTTCACTTGTCGGCCCAAACCTGAGAGGATACAGGGAGATGAGAGCGGAATTAGAATTCGGAGCCTCCCCGACCTGGAGACTCTGAAATGAATCATCAAATAGAAATGAAATTCCTAATATCTCCGAAAGAGGAATTATCTGAGAATTGCTTCAGTGTCCAATGCTGACTGGAAGAACAGGAAGATGGATGGACACATGGGTGGATTTAAATTTTTTTTTTAAATAACTCAAATAAAAACTCTGTAAATCTGGAATATTATCAAAATATTGCAGATTTTCTATCACAGTCTCTACACTAAACATTTCAATAGCAGAACAAACCAAACTAACCTGAAACCCAAAGCTCCTCACAGACATTTAACCTTAAAGAGTGGCCTTCCATGCACAGATAAATTTTTAATACTGAAACACCCAAGCTCCATTTCTCTCTTTCACACACACACACACACACACACACACACACACACACACACACATGGATTCCGTTTCTGCTGTTCCAACACGTGCATCCTGTTCAACATCTACATATGTGGAAGATAATGGGAATTCAAGTTTTTCTGAGGCTGCATTCCCAGAACACACTTTATTTGTCTCCTCCGCCATCATGTGTTTTCACTTCCACATGGCCTCCACAAGAAAGCCACATTAAGTGGAACTCCACCTTTCTAGATTTGTGCAAGTTTCCTTAAAAGTGTCCCACACTGGAGCCCACAGAGGAGTGTGTAATTGACTCCTCGGGGGCCGGCCAGGAATAGCTGACCTTGAAGTTATCAAAACAGGCCTCCTGGTACCAACGCTGCTCCACTATTACACTAAAACTGCTGATCGCCTCTCCGTCAGATGGCAGAGGATCTCGCTGTCACAGCGATCGGTTACGTCAGGTAGAGAAGTCATGGAACAAAGAGGACACGAGATGGTCGTATGATGCCCTGAAGGTCACTACAGGAAACCAGCAAACAAACAAAAACAGTAGAGACGGGAGCAGAAAGGTCTGCTGCTGTGGAGTGCAACAGCGTCACAAGACCATGCAGGAGCACGCCAAAGGTGCTGTTTTGAATTCAGCGAATGACTTCCATCACCAACACTTACCAGCTCGAGACGACAGAACAAGAGAGAGGTTCTGAGGAGAAGACACTCACAACACTCACTCACCAGATAAACCCAAAGATAAATTCTTTGGGTTTATCTGGTGACAGAAAGGAGCTGAGCTTTGGGGAGGATACTGTGCATGGCGTGGCCATCAACTACAGAGATCTGCGAGATGGCTCCGACTAACGATACGGAAGGGGAAACAGTTGTTTACGCATCTAAATGACCCAGAGACAGACACAGCAACCAACACGAAGTCCTCCCGACCAATGACTCCCAGGGTTATCCAACATTCTTCATGCTCCCATCGTAAACACAACCAATATGTTCAGTTAGAGAAAATTGCAACAATTAAATCATCTTTCTCTCTCTTTTTCCTTCCCCTATCCCTATAAATCTGAACTGAGTACTTCAAGTGGGTGAGGTTTATAACATAATGATAAACATTCCTCTGCTGCATGACACAAGTGGAACACACAATTATAAAAGCCTAACCTAGCCCTGCAGCCCTGGAAAACCACTCAAGCTCGTCTTGGACTTTGAATAAAAACACAAGATGCAAAATGCTAGGAATAAAAAAAACCATAATAATAAAATGGAATGGAGTGAGACTCGTTTCCTTGGATAGACAAAACCTGGATAGCAAACGTAAAATCCGCCATGGTCCAATATCAGAGTCCCATGGTATGTTAACTTGAGATCCAGAGATCACGCTTTAATGTAGATTTCTGGTTTTATATAACATCTGGTTGGACAAATGTGATTCCTTTTTGTACTTTTCCCAAAATGACAATTATATTTGCAGCTGGCTTTTTTAAAATCAGTTAAGTTTTACAACTAAATGTTTTCCATTACGCCAGTCAAATGATTTACATTTGAGATGCAAAAATTATTAATGGGATCCCATAGAAAAAGCGAGAATGACTCGAGAGTAGAGTTACCACGCACTGCCCCTCCGCCAAATGCTGCTGTGCACTAATAGCAAGTGTAGAGTTGGCTACCTGAGCAGATTTTCCAGCTAATTCACATGTTCTGTGCAATAATTAATAGAAAAATAACTAGTTTATTTATTTTTATGCATGTGCATTAAAATAGATAAATAAATACTTTGATGGATATTAGGAAAAAAGGGTATTTTTTGAAAGCCTAATTTCAAAATTTCTCGTAACTTACCAAGAGAATCTCCTATCAGGCCCAGCTTGGCACACCTTCATCCATTACTGTGCCCACAGCTGCATCTTAAAAATGTCCAAATTCAGCAACAAAAATATCTGTCCTTCTCCAATTTTGATGTAAAACCTGAAAGCACCGCTCTTAGCGACATTGCCTTTTATCTGGAATTGTTGGGAGTCTCTAAACTTCTGGCATCCGATAACTGTTTTATCTTTAGCCACCATGACAACAGAGAAAGTCTAATCGCTGAGCACAATGCAACAGAACATTTCACTTCCCATCAAAGGCAGACTGACAAACTGACTTCCAACACATCTTTTTGCAATGCTGTCTGGCGTCTGTCCTGAAAGGCAATGAGACGATGCTGTCTTGGATGAGCAGATGTTGCCTTTCTTCCTTTGTGGTCACCGAAAACTTTTCAACCATGGCCGCTTTGGTTTGTCAGCGATGTCAAGCAATTGTGCTGCAAAAATGAGATACGACACGAGGAAACCACATAGCTTATTTGGTCAACTCAACGCAAGGGGGCTTTTTGTCAAATGTTCTTCAACTGCATTGTATTGCATTTTAATTAGGATCTCAATCCCACTTTGTGACTGAATTGCATTGTAAGTGTATTGATTTAAAGTGAGTTAATACTTTTTAAAATATTAATTGATATGAATTGGATCTCTTTGTCTTGAGATAGCATGTGTTTATTTGCTCTAGATTTAACTAAATTTCATCAAGACCACTCAAAGCAATCTCAACAAAGACCCCAACAGCAGCGACTGCTCTGTTTGAGCAGCTTTTCCATACATTGCCTAGACTGTAATCCTGTGGGTTAGGCCACCATTACATAAGGATTTGTCAGCTTTGTGTCTGACAATTAGAGCTAATACTAATCTGTTTTATAGCACTTGGACAGCTGATAAACAAAAGTGTTTGATATGGCTTCAGCTTATTCAAATTTATTATTCCAAATGATTGCCACTTAGAAATGTAATCTTTGATTTTTTTTTGATTTTTTTTTTTCTAAGAAGACGGTAAATTTTAAAAACAAACAAAAATCCGTACAGAAGTTTAATGGAGAAGCGGTTTTGATATTCCTAAAGAAATACAAATCAATGGAAAGACAACTTTGGCTATCTCTACAAAAGAAGATTCTGCCGAGTACCTGAGATGGCCAGCATTGGAAGGCTAACTAGGGGATTTGTACTGTTCCTCGTCTCTACAACCTCTGCAGAAGGAATTTAGGGTAAAAGGGACATTTTCTGCAGACGGTATTCCCTAGGAAACAAAGCAAACAGCTAGACCCCGGAAGAGTAGCAGGTTCCGAATCTATGCCCACCTTTTGAGAATTCAAGTTCATTCCAATGAGTTAAAGTATAACCAAAATATTGTTGTTTTTTTTCTCATTTAAAACAAAAATAAAACAAATTACTATTAATTCTGAAGACTATGACTTACAGCTGATAAAAATCCAGCACTGAATTGAGCTCGTCTGAAACTTGTAATATTTCACAAGACTAAGAAAAAGGATGTTTTAACACAGAAATGTTATGTCATGACCATGTTATGTCCTATGTCACAGAAAACAAACTGCTGACTTGGTAGTTCTCCAGCAGACAAACAATGACTTCCTCCATAGATAGGATGTTTTTGAGGGAAAGTTAAGTGGAAGAAAAAAACACCTGCACAGCATTTAAGGTGCCTAATATTGAGTGTGAAGTTCACACACATTAAGTGGTAATTTGGAGAGACTTGACCTCTTGCTTGTGCCCTAAAATGGTTAAGAGGAAGATGAGAAATTCAAGACAGCTGACAAACAGAAGCTATTAAAGCAATGTGGGTTTTACCAGCAATTCTACATGTCATGCCATGCTGACGCAGTCATACATGCAAAATAAGTCACATGTTGAATGAATGTTCTGTATTGTACATACCTTCCAGTAGGCCCGTATTTCTATGCTAATCTTTTGGTTCATTGGATGACAAAGCACGTTGGAGTCTATTCAACTTTTTGCGCCACATTTATTTTTTCTTCCACATAATTTTTTATTATTATGTTAGGATACGACACTCTGAATAGCCGACTTGTACAGCAATTACCTTTTTGGGATTACCCTACTGGTGGATTGTCTCAGTGACTGTCTCGTGGACAGCTGCCAAGTCAGCAATCTTTCTCCATGGTTATGTAGGTCAAAACAAAAAGAATTTAAAAACCTTTATTTTGGTGTTTTTTGTAATATTGTAATTGTCTCAGAAACTGATCTGGGGTTTTTCATTAACTCCAAGTAATTAGCAGAAGAAGAAAAAAAGTGTCATATTTGTGTAACTGTGTAGAAACTGAAACTCTGATATTAAATAAATTTGAAATCTAGCCATCTATTTCTGCTTTTTTTTTTCTGACACTGCAGCAGCAGATTGCACATCACAGAGAAAACTCCAGGTTTTCGAAACCTGAAACTTCCTTTGTTGGGGTCATTATTTAGCTCCCAGTGAGCAGCAGGTGGTACTTAGTACTGTCGAGGCTGACTGAATGAAAGGAACTTTATGAAACACATTGTAGGGTGCTGGCAAGCACACAGCTGCCCAACACGTTCACAGAAATTAAACCAAGTCATACGGGAGGCTTGCTCCACATTTTTTAAAGCTGTGAGTGAATAGTCAGAAATGAGCATGGCCGGGAGGCTTCAATGGCAACTATCGGGCTCTGTCGAGGCCCTGGGGTACAGCCAAGGTCTCACAGGCATGCAGCTGCCCACTTACCATAAACACAAAAGCTCAGCATGGCTACGCATGGCAGCCAGGGAGGCCCAGGTTCTTAAAGCTGGCTCGCCGCTTAATTATCTCATACATAATCGCTTGCACTGTATATATTTGTCCAGAACAAGAGCTTTGTTGAGCTCTGTAATCGAGGCTTTGGACAAACTTGTCCAAGTTGGAGAAGAAAGTTTTCCGCTTGAATGCTAAATCTAACAAAGTCTCTTATTTACACAGTGGACAAGGGGACACAACAGCTAATGGTACAAACTAGGAATTGGCAAGAATAGTTGAGCAACAGGCTGATAGGCAATTACATCTATAATCATGTTCTCTGCGTCATATATTTGTTAATATAATTTTGATTGTTAGACTGAGATAAATAATTATTTAATGTAGTATATGTGCAGAATATCATCCTTTTAGTCTTAACATAGTTGTGGTGCTCCTACTCCCTAGAGGGTTAAGCAACCAGATATTAGCTGCTTAATTAGTCAGGGTACCTGCTAGCATAACCAGCCAGAAGTCAGTCCTACTCATAGAGTCGTTTAGTTTAGGAGCTTACTTTTGAGCTAGTTGACCAGCGGACGTGCAGCAACAGGTGGGGTGGGGGCAGCTCTGCATTACGCTATGATCCATGAGGGGAACTCTGGCGACTTCAGCAGACTTTGGGGCATCTCATTAAAAAGGAGCTGAAACTACAGATGCGTCGACAAATGGGCTGGATATATATAGGCTTTGACTGGTGATCGACACTGACGTGTTTAAAGCTTAAATGGTCATTTTATTATTAATTAAATAGATAAAAACTAAGAACTTAAAAAAATTATTTCATCTTAGATGGGAATAATCTTCAAATCTGGCTTCAAATTAATATCTGTAAAAGAATCTGTAGCCTGATCTAGCTTGATAACAAATACCATGTCTAAATGTTGTTAAAAGTTCATTAAAATATGTTTTAAGATTATGACTAAGTATTTCCAGTGGTACCTAAAAAGGAAAGGTAAATCATCTGTAAGTCTTGATGATTGGAAACCCTCTCATGGATATAAGTTAAAACGTTCAACAGTTTTTCACACGACCGTGCAGAAGCCCACCTTCCAGCTGGATGGCACTTGTCACGAGACAAAGTGCCCAGAAAACGGAGCCGTTCCACAAGTGACTGGCACACTCTATTAAAACCCAATTTCTAATGAAAGGGAAACGGGTTTGGCAGAGGAACTGAACTAAACCGCAGCGAGAACATGATTTTGAACTTGACAAAAGCAGCCAAGCCCTTGTAACTGTAAAGCATTAACTTTACATGAAGAAAATAATAAATTCTTTGGCAGCGAAACACTCAATTTGACTCCAAAAACTTAACAGTCACAACTGCGGCCATGTAGGACACTTCAGCGTTCACGTTTCTCTGTTTTTGTTTATGGTGCCGGGATGGTAAACTGCTGAATCTGTAGGATGTGTGTCAGCCAACCCTGACTTCATACCTGAGGGGCAAGCTGGCTTTCAAAATGATAAGACAACCACATTCAGCTGCGGTGCCACAGTCTGAAACCAAAAGTCAAAAGAGAAATAGCACAGCCATAAAATAAGGTGGTGTCAGCAAGTATTCAGCTGCAATAAAAACTCATTAAAAAAAAACAAGCAACCAAACAATAGTATCTGACAGGGGTGACACTATAGGGTGGTTTCCTCCTACGTCTTACTGATCATACTGAAATGATCGCGTCCTTCATAATCAGCATCTGATGCAATCAACTTAATTAACGCCTTTTATTAAGTATTAACCAATCATGTGCCTGGTTATTAGTTACAACACTTCTGAGAAGGTCTCCCAACATATTTCTCACTGTTTAGGTCTCAAGCAGATAGAGTATAGCAAAAGACTAGCTGACTTTATTTCTAAAAAAAAAACAACAACAAAAAAAGTTAAAGGGAAAATTATGAGAGCAAAAACAGACAAAACAAAGGGACACAGCCAGAGCAGTTCTCATGAGGAAAACTTAAGCTAAGCTAACAGAAACTCTATTCGAACTCCCCCGAAGACGCTACCACTAGCAATAATAATGACAATTCTCATAATTTAGGAGTAACATAGCTTCAAAACGGATTATAACATTGTTTGTGGTGTAGCTGTCGATGTTACAGTACGTTTTCTGAGCAGTGTTGCTAACATTTGAACAAAATTTCCAACTCACAAGCATCACTGTGATGAGTTCCTCAGGTTTCCAGCAATGAGAGCAGCTGTTTATTTTCTGTCAGCCATGGCGAGTTTTCCTTTTCGCAAAAACATAGAAACAACAACAAGGTAGGAAGCAAAGGGAACAGCTCACTGCAGCTGCTCTCTACTAACTACAACACTGCCCCACTACTTTACTGTCCCACAGAACTACACGCTAATGAGCTTGTGACGGCTTGTGACGACTTGCGTGGACGATACCACTCGTACAGGGGGGAGGTGAGGCTTACGTTTGATTAAAAGCACCTTTAAATCTCATACTTAACGGTCATTATCTGTATTATTTTCAGTACTTAATGTTGTTATGTTTTCTGAACTGAAGTGTGAGCAACATGACTGGAAAACATTTACTTTGAATTACTTTTGTCGAGAGAAACACCCCTCCATCCGTTCAGGCAGCCGTCTAACCCCCTTGAAGTAATGAAAAGTAACCACAACTTCTGAGTCAGGCAAAAATAATCGTGGGATGCCCGTCTCTTTAAGAGGTCCTGATCAATCTTCTCAGTTCAAATCCAGGATTAAGCAGATGGAAAAGTAATAAGTGAACATATCAATAATAAGTATCTTTGCTTGATGAACAGGGTCAATTCAGCTATATTGTTAAGGAAATACAATCCTTTTTTTAATATTGCATTTTCACAAATCAGAAACTGTGTTGAATATAACTTTTAATAATGATTAGACTAGTCAATGATCTTCTCATATTCACACTTTAAATGGATAAAAATATCTTCACCCCAACACATCCCTGCTGAAGAAATACATCTCCACTGTCAAACAAAGAGGTGGCAGTACAATGCTGTGGGGATGGTGTTTCCAGTGTTAGTTTTATGCCAAAGTTTGCATTGTTACTGTAAACCAAATAGTTCAGTTTGGCTTTCTTTTGACTAGAACACCTTCTCCCTCATATTTAGTGTGTCCTCTTTATGGTGTGCCGAAAACCTTCAAATGGTCTTTCTACGGTGGCTTTTTACTTGCTGCTCTTCCATGAAAGCTGCATTTGTGCAGTGCAGGAAAAATATCACTTTTTTTTCACTTCATAACATGCACTACTTCATATTGGTATATCAGAACCTTGTTAAAATCCAATGAGGTTTGTGGTTGTAATGTGACATTTATGTCAAAAGGTTCTGGATATTTGAATACCATTGCAATGGAAGAAAAATAATAACAAGTATCTGACAAATTTGAACCATAAGATATTGTGGTTTATTGTTATGAATACTTAAGTAAACCTTTGCCACCTTCGCCAAAAACCTTCGCCTACTGTAATAAGCCCAAAAATGTTTTTTACAGTAAGTTGAAAACATTTCCAAGGGGAAAGGGGGGGCATAATGAATTCGCCTAACTGGGCCTCATAAGGGTGGGGAGCTTGAGGCTCACCCCTGGCAGACACTATTGTTAATCAAGGAGTAACATCTGCTGTGTTCTTCTAATCTTCTCCAGACTGTCCTGCTCGGTTTTAGACTGTCTGCTTTTATTTTTGCCTCCCTTTTGGGTGACCCAGGATTTGTCTCTAACACGATATCAGATACCAGCCTAGAGTTAAGTTGTTGGAAAAGTGCACTTCTTTAGTGATCACATGCAGAGTAGCATTTGGGACAAAAGTCATAAAATTGTAAAGAAACACATGAAAGAAAAGAGGTTTCACATTTTTATAAATGACTTGAATTTCTTAAATTCATAATCACGTAGTTAAATAAATCTTGAATTAAACAGATGAATTAATGCATAACCTTTTCTATAATTGGTCAAAAATTTTATGTGCACTGTACATTATGAATTATTTAAAACTATAAATGTGGCTCATCAGTTAGTGACATGTGATTGGTTACCTACAAAGTATTTTAACTGACAGTTATTCTTATTCACTGACTGTGTAAAACTATTGAATAATGTGTGTGTGGGTGTGGGTGTGTGTTGTTTTGATCATTTGCCTATTTACTTAAACTATGCATGTTTAATTACATCTAATTTATCACATGAATGTATATTGATTACTCAGACATCATAAATAAGAAGCAGGTGATTAAATAATGTTTATTTAATCAATGTATGTTTATTTGTACTTGCTGAGTACAAGACATTACAGTAGGAGTAGGCTGGGTGTGGTGTTGCTGTGAAAACCATAGGGGGCAGTGTCCACCAAACATGTTACAAAAAAAGAATCAAAAAGTGATCAAGACGTATTATAAAAGGGCTGCACAGTGGCGCAAGAAGGTCCTGGGTTCGATTCCCGGCCCGGGGTCTTTCTGCACGGAGTTTGCATGTTCTCCCTGTGCATGCGTGGGTTCTCTCCGGGTTCTCCGGCTTCCTCCAAAAACATGACTGTCAGGTTAATTGGCCTTCCCAAATTCTCCCTAGGTATGAGTGTGTGTGTGCATGGTTGTTTGTCCTGTTTGTCTCTCTGTGTTGCCCTGCGACAGACTGGCGACCTGTCCAGGGTGAACCCCGCCTCTCGCCCGGAACGCAGCTGGAGATAGGCACCAGCAACTCCCGACCCCGTTAGGGAGAAGGGTGACGGAAAATGGATGGATGGATGGATGGATGGACGTATTATAAAAAATGGATGTTGTGCATAATTGTAACAATTTTTAATTGTTTGATTTTTCTTACTTTTTATGGTTTTACTGTTAGTTCAGAGAGAGAGAGAGAGAGAAAAAAAGCAATCTTCCAGAGAGCCCCCTGCATAATGCTGGGTGCCATCTGCAGCTCACACTGGCCAAGGACAGATGGCTGAAGAACTCCTGTTACAGGAGCAATTGCTTCTCAACTTTAATGAACAGTTAATCCCCTCTGTGGCGAACAATTCCCATTTTATTACAAGTAGAGGTTGGCATTCATGCAAAGTGTCAAATCAATCCAATAAAACACTAACTTTCTAAATATGTGGCAATTAGTTTCTCAGCTGATTAAATAGAAATTAGTTACTCTTCATATCCAAAGTGCATGTCATTCCACCTTCACACAAAAACACAAACTGTCTGAGAATCTGTTTTGCGAAAACAACCAGATTGATTAAAAGAAAAACACTGACACCATTTGTCAAAATTTAGAAGTGCACAACTTTAAGAACTGTCTATTAATAGGTTGTTGAAATTTCTTTTATCCAGCGGTGTCCTGTAACTACAGTCGGGACATAAGAAGAACCATATGACTCCATCTTGGTTTCATTGCCTTTTATTCTTCCCACTAATCCTAACCCATTATGTTTATAGCCAAATTTAAGTGAACAGACTCATCTCAGTGGTCTGAGAGGTCTCCCTCTCAGAGGATCCAAACCCAAGTCGCTGCCAAATCATGATTTAAAAAAGCTCCTCTGTGTCTGGAAGAGGGGCAGCCGTTTGCCCAGCGACGGCTCGTGAGGGACCCGGAAACATCCATGGTGGCTGATCAACACCAAGAGTGTGGACCGTCTTTTAAATGTAAATAAATAAATGTGTGAATAATTAAAATTTTTTTAGATCAGCAGGCAGTAGCTAAATGAAAATACATGTCATATGTATTTTAATTTTTATTTGTAAAACATTTTGCAAACTACTTATCAAATTCCAACAAATTTACAAGTTGGCAATACATTGATCAGTCATATTAAACCCCAATAAAATCATTTGAACTTTATAGATGTAAAACAAAATGTGAAAAATTTTAATGACTGAATAGATTTGCAAAGCGACGCACGAAGGAAGTGTTTTGAAATGTAATTAGAGGAAGCCTCATGTGTGATACCATCTAAATCCAACTGCAGGTTTTTGGAACTTTTCAGTTTGCATGGTCCATTTAAAGGCAGAGTTTCGTCTTCTCAGTCTGTGGGAAACCGATTTATTCAGGGACAGCTGCTTTCAGTTCATTTAGATTGCTTTGATAAACAGAGAACAGCCCTTCAAGTATTACATTCATATTCAAGAACAGCAACCGACACAACATGAAGAGAGCAGCTTTATGATTATTTCATTCATTTCTTTTAACTCCTTCGCATAGAACCTCCACTTTAAGTATTATAACATTATGTATAAAAGACGCATGTAATAAGTTACGTTTAAAAAAAAAAAAAAACACAGAGCGGACATTAGTGAGCAGACTGCACAGTCTCTCCCTGAGAATCCCTCCTCTTGTTCTCCATGTACGCCTGCACGGACCTCCACAGGGCCCGGATGTTCCCTTCGCCAAAACCCGTCGCTCCTCTGCGCTCAATCAGTTCCAGGAAGAAGGTATCCTCAGCGAAGAGGGGCTTTGAAAACACCTGGAGGAGATATCTGAAAGCGTAACCGAAAGGTCAATACACATTATGAACCACCTTCAGTATGACTCTTGCTACTAATCTGCATCAAACTGACTTTCTACACATCTTCAGTTCAATAGCCATCATTTAAAGTTTAGAATATAAGTCTTACTTCATATTCTTATCGAACTGTTTATTGTCAATACCCAAATACAACAGTTGCCTATGAAGGTTTTCACTCTTTATGACAACTGGCTGTATGAGAATAAACTGGTAGTTTCACCTTCTGTTTTCGCTGCATCCTGTCTGTGACGATGGAACCTGCTGCAGATCTGTGTCCAGAAGAATGCCGTGCTCCGAAAGCCTCTGGGGATTGAGTCCCGCCTCCTCTATTTCCCGCTGTTTTCCGACCTGCCGGAGCACACGTTACGTGTAAGAAATCACTGGTTTGCAAATCAGTTGGATGGATTTTCAATGCGCCTGACGCCCAGATGCTATCTCGGTATTGGGGACAAAGATCGAAATGCTCTCAGAGAGTGACGTGGATCTCACGACGATGGTTAAAAGCGTGCAAAGTGAAGGAGGTTATCTTAATAATATTGCAATTCCGACTTTTTTTTCTTGTCTATTTGAACTCACTTTTTGTTGCTGCTTCTCCCTAAATTTCCGGGTTTTATTTAAAAATTAAATATCTTCATTGTACAAAAAAAATATGCAATTGCTTTGACTTATTAAAATATTTTCTAAATTTACTGCTTAGTTTTCAGGATATAGTCTTTTTTTTAATTTAACCATAAGTGTATACCGTCATTGTGTATATCAGCTAATTAAAAACAATATTTTATCATTTCATTTACTCATCTGCAAGATCTCCTCTGACAGAAAGTCCTTCACAATAACAATAGGTGGATATTCTGGTAAGACAATTCTAAATGTATTTGAAAATAAAAAAATAAAATAAAATAAGGCATCCCCAAAATTAAAAATGTAAAAACATTTAATAAAACTTCACAATCATTCTTCAGCCTGCAGTCATTCTTTTGCTTTTGTAGCAAATGGCCTTTTGTGGATCATTGTAAGCCATAATCATCAGAATTAATGGAGATAAGTGCTTGAAACATATCATACTATGAAATAACTCTTTAGGACTTTCTTTTTTAAAGCGAAATACTCAAATGAACACATGACATGCAAACCAGACTCTGTATATCTGTGTCTTTGTCCGTGTTGTTTTCATGAACAAAGAGCGGCTCTGTCCTTGCCGTGCTGGGCGGTGTTGTGTCCTTGAAGAGACTGATTATGAGCTGAGCTGTGTCAGGAAATCCACACAGAGAGACTAAAAAAAGGAGTGAAACCAACTCTAATTTTCTTTTCTTTTGTGAAAAATAAAAAAAGAGAGACAGGCATTGAATAAACTGACCTTCTAAACTTCCTGCTCTCTTATTGCAGTAAGGTGTGTGCAAACCTCTGTGTAGTATGCAGGAGGAGGGGAGAAAAACTGCACCCCAGCTTCAGCCATCGCATGCACGGTAGAGACAATGTTTTTGGTGTAGAGTGCGACGTGCTGGACGCCTGCCCCTCTGTGTTGCTCCAAGAAGGTGTCCACCTGGTTGCGGCCTAAAATATGAGTAGTGATGCACTCAGAAGCTGTGATGTCATGAACTGTAGAATGATCTGAAATATCAGCCGGGTTGTTGTACCTTCATGAGGAAGTGATTCTGCAATGACAAACTTGCAGTCGGGTTCTTTTTTGTCAGGGAAGGGAAGAGCGATGCCCGCTTTGCCGCACTTCCAGTACTGCATGGCAGTGAGTCGAAGTCCGACGCCTTCCTGGTTCACAACAAAACCTTCGTCTATATCTTCATTGCTGCAAAAAAACAGAAAAGGGGTTGATCACCTTGGGATAGATTACTTCATAATGCTTATTCTAATAGCCATTCATTTAAAAAATAGCAGTGGTGCTTTTTCCATGACGGTTAAATTTTTTGTGGGTGTCTGAAAAATCCAGTAACACCACTGAGAAAAGCAAAACACAATGCCTTGCAAAAGTATCCTGATTATTATTTTGGTCCATTCCAACCACAGACTTGAGTGCACCTTAACTTGGTTTTTGATAAACCAACATATAGCAACGTCATGTAGCTCTAGAAAATTATGATTTTTGCAGATAAGAAGGAAGTTTTCTTGTTGTTTTTGGAGACTTTAACTACACAAATCTGCAAAAAGATGTCTAGTTTGAGTATTAAATGTCAACATTTGCCACCTACACTAATTTAGGACGCCAAAAAAAAAAAAAAAAACTTTCTCCAACATATTTTTTTTCTGTTTTCAATGCCAACAAATAAGAACGGATATTACTGCTGAGTAATATCCATCTCTCACCAGTAAGTGGCACTAAAGGATTCTTTACAACTTTGGCCTTACTCAACGCTCAAATCAACAACAACAAAAAAAGACAAATATATATATAAAAAAGAACCAACTATAATTAACATAATATATTTGAATACAGCTGCCATTCTGAGTATTACAAACATTTCCACCCTAAGAACAAAATTTGACTGAGCATTTTTTTTTTTTTTTTTTAATTATTATTAAACAGTGTGGGCATGATTCCATAGTGCATAACTACACTCTAATACTCTCTCATACGTCATTTCTGCTTTTCACTTACCCATCAATGAAAAACCTCTGAAAGCCAAAAAGCTTCCCATACCACCCCATGACCTGGTGGGATGTCTTTCTGGGACAGGCATAAGTTATGTGATCAAAATGGGTAACTGGACAAGACAAGTCCTCCTTTTCCAAGCTCCAGTCCTTTTCAGTGACAGTGAAGCCGGGCAAAAAGGTCCCTCCGTATTTTGTCTTGTCAATCAACGTGTGACACACGTTTCCCACGATCGACTTAACCACAGAGTAGGTGACGAGACCGTTCTGGTCCTCGACTGTCGTGGGAGGCACGAGGAAGTTGCAGCCGAGCTGGCGGAGCACCTTGAACGACCTTTCCACATCTTCCACCTCGAAGCACACGTTACTGACGGAGTCCACCGGGTGCCGGGTGTGAACGTCGTAAAGATACGACTGGTTACTCTGGTTGTGTTTCTCCGAGTGGACTCGGGGAGGATGAGCGGAGTGTCCACCGTTTCCACCGTTTCCACCCACACTGCCCGGAAAGGGTCCCTCATTCACAACGAAGACCGACGTTCCCTTCCGGAAAGCCACCTGCCTTGACTTGTCAGTCAGCCTGGTGGCAAACAAATCAAATTTGTATTTTGACACAAGCTCGTGAGCTAATTTCAGCCCGTTGGAAGCGTGAAGCGAAACGTGGTGTAAACGGCGCAAGGGTACTGCCATGTTTTCCCCGTCCTCTGACGGGGTGCGCATCATTTGTAAGCCGGGAAGGAAGGTGGCGCGCCGTGTGGACTTGGTTTGCACAGACTCTCAAAAGGCGCTATACTACCCATTAATAATAATAATAATAATAATAATAATAATAATAATAATAATAATAATAATAATAATAACTGATTAATTAATTTAAATGTTGAGATGAATGGGTTACATGTCATTGTGTCTTTATAATTGTGCATCATAAAGACACAATTTTCAAACTGGCTGTATCTTATTGTGAGTGGCAGATAATTCATGGCTTAATGATTCATATATTATTAAGACAAAAATACATACTATAATGAAATTTAAAGGAAGTTAATTAAAAATAAGATGAATAGTTGATGATAAATGTTAGTCTTTAATATTCTTGTATTAATACCTTTACTAATACAAGTATTTATTAATACCTTTAAATGTAAACTTGACACTGACAATATAGATCAAAATAGTGCTTCAGGAAGAAATTACCAGAGGGGTATTTTGAAGAATTTCCTTTAGTATCTTCAGTTTTATCAGGAAGAAAACAAACAAGAACATGGTGGTTGATAAATCATATTCTTTGTTTCTGCTTTGAAAAAAAATATTCTGCTTTTCAGTTGCTGTTGATGAAGCATTTGTAGACTTTAATATAAATGATTAAAAATAGTACTTTGTGGTCTTGAAAATGCCCTTTAAGGAACATTTCAATAGTGTGCTTAGATAAAACTTTGTTCTATAAACTCAAAGTAAAATTCCACAAGTCAACTTATAAATCTACCACATATTCTGTATGTATTTTTATAAGTTTTATACAATAGTCCACCATAAAGTCCCAAAACACAACAGCATAAATGTGTGCCTTGCCTCTAACTAATCAGAAAAAGAAGTAACGCAGACATGCAGCTGTTGAAAATATCTCGATCATGCCTGTTCACAATCCCTAGCCTGCAATGTTAACCCCAGCAATGTAGTATTAACTTCTACTACGTGAGGAAGAATTATTTGTCTTTTACATCAGTTCCCCTTATTAAATTACAAGTGAGGCATTCAGTATAGCAACACTTGATGACACTTTTATTTAAGTGCTATTTATAGGACACTTGTTCAACAGTTATAACTATCTGTCACAGCTTTGTTTCGCATAGATATTAAGATTAAATCTTTTTCACCTCAACCAATCTTCCAGAATATTTCGTGATGCATTGTGAATAGCAAGAAACAACTATTTTTTTGTATATTAGACAAGCTAATACATCATTCACTTGTTATTAAAAACACAGTGGCATTTAACTCTTCACTGTCAATGTCGATATGTGTGTCTATGACCCGTGACTGTAATTAATTGCCTCTTGTCTTCTATAAAGAAGGATAACTCCTCCCACTCCGTTTCCTCATAATTTTCCCAGGCATCCCTCGGCTAACTGTTAAGGATGCACCCAAAAGTATTTAAATTATCATGTAACTTTTAAACAGGGGCGCAATTGAGGACAATGCGTACCAATGTGAAATCTTCTTGCGATACCGAAAATTCCGTCGGTTCCTGAAGGCATCCCAGCACTCAGCCAGATGATTGGTGACGACACCAGGCTTGCGTTTATTTTGGCTGTGCTCCTCATTTGTCTAGCTGTCGCCGCCATTAAACCAGACGGGGACAGTTGTAAACCATGGAGAGCTGTGAATTTATACCGTGAGTCGCGGACTTCGGAGGGTCTGTCTTTGTTCTGCGAGGTGTCGCTGGATTTGTAAAGGTGAACATGTGAGAGACAGACGGAGTGTTTTGGACAGGGAAAGGTTTGATTGTAGCAGGAGGAGGGGAGACCTGGATGAGGAGGCGGAGGTGTAGAGGGGTAAAGCAGGACGGGAAGGATTTGTTGTGGTTTTCATCAGCTTTCAAGAGGCCTACACCGTCACGAAACGGTAATATATTGCATACTTACTTACCTTATGAGCTAACGTTTTTGTGGTCGTGCCCGAGCAGATGACTGTCGGTGGTTTGTCGCTAGTTAGCTAACGTTCACTCGCTACGAAGTTAGCTTGCCAGCTAGCAAGCTTATGCTGAATGCTGAGAATCCAAACAAAGAATCCACACTGTTACACAAACGCAACGCTGCCTCTGATAGCGTACAACTGCTGTGTTGCTTTACCTACTTTGAAATTACAAGCTGCCGCATTTTGAGGAGGAAATGAGCAAAAATGCGAAGCGTTTAAAGGGTTCGTACGTATGGCTCAAGCTGAAAATGTCAGACTCCCACAATTTAACAACAACTCTAAAATCTGTTGATTTTAGAGTTCTTAACTCTTAAGCCCCGCCTCCCCCCCAATAAATTGCTTGTAAATATCGATCTATTTTTAATTTTTTTTTTTAATTTTCAGTTATGAGATTTTCCTCTAAAATGTCACAATATGTTTGCAAACATGAAACTTACTGCTGCTGTCGCAAAACATCCAACAAATTCTTGCAATTTTGTTTTTTCAGCGTTTTTGTTATTTTGTAAAGAGTAATGACTCAGATTTCCCCTGCTCTGCTCTTTGTAGATTAACAAGGGCACAGCAAGCTGTTATTAGCTGGTTAGCGGGGCTGTCTGCTTGTGTAGCCAGCCTGCAGTCGGTTGCCTAACATCGCGCTTGTAGTTTGCTTACAAGAGCTTCAAAACTTACCTAGTTGGAATTTTTTTATGGTTCATTTTTAAGAACTTTACGGAGCTACAGTGTTCTATCATGTGATGCCCATGATTTTAACTCATTTGTAAAAACGTTCACCTCTAATCTTCTGTCTTTATTTTGCCATTAGTTGATATACAAATCACAGCTCAACTTTCTCATTCAACTCAACCATGAGCAAAACCAATGCACTGAATTTTATTCACACTATAGCCCAAACACCTGACTGGTTCTGTCAGAAAGCTTCCATGCCAATTTGACAACTTGAAAATCTGATTTACAACAGTTCAGTAAGTTTGAGTATTATAAAACTGAACCTTCATGCTGTTGCTGTTTACCATTCTGCTTTTATAGACAAACCTATATCCAAACACCAGATATTGTCTCAGTTTAACAAACTTAGCTTACCAATTGTAGCTTAAAACAGCATCTCTCTTTTTTTTAAATTAAATAAAAGCTAATCAATGTAATTCTTCCTTTAGTTTCCCACATGGGACTATTGCCCAACAGCTACATTTGTCTTCCTCCAGGCCGGTAGTGTCCATCATCAGGAGTGTAAGGGCCTGCACTCCGTTAAAGGAAAACTTTCTCTGGCATCCCATTAAAACAAATCTTTAAACTATATGATGACAGATTTTAGCAGTCTAGAGTCTGTAACTTTTTAAAGTCTTGGTAACCATCAGTCCCATTCCTACATGAGACTGATGTGGTGGATGAACAAAAAGATATCCACCTTGTAACTGTTAGTGCTTCATGTGAAATCATTTTTGTGTGGCCTTTTTCTGATTTTTAATGTAACCTCAGATTATATATATATATGTAAATGTTTGTTTTTTTTTGTTTTTTTTTTATGCATAAATAGTTAAATAGAAACTCTGGAAGCACAATGTTTTTGCTCAGTCATATTTTTCCATATTTGAAAAATTAAGAAGAAATGCTTTTCTAGTTGAATCCCAAATAAATGGTACGTTCAATAGAAGTTTTACAAAGTCTGAGACAAGCTCTTTCTTTTTGTTTCACTTGAAGCTGGATTTTACCCGCCAGGGAAAAGCAACCCACAATGACGGAACAAAGGGTGAAGTGGGCCTGTGACTACTGCACCTACGAGAACTGGCCGTCTGCTGTCAAGTGCACAATGTGCCGCGCGCCAAGGTTAACTGGGCCCATCATTACAGAGGAGCCATACAGAAACATCCCTGACCCCGATCCTGGTCCGGAATGGGATCCTGCCAAAACTGGGAGCGAGAGCAGCCTACTGATCTGCCCGGACTCCAGCGCCAGACCTAGAGTCAGGACATCCGGCGTGGCTGAGCTCGCCAGCAAATGGTCCTGCCAGGTGTGCACATACCTGAACTGGCCGCGCGCCGTTCGCTGCACGCAGTGCCTGTATCAGCGTCCGCGGACAAGCAGCCCGACGGAGTCGCCCCAGACCTCAGCTACTAACGCAGGCTGCCGCCCCGCCGGCGTCCACTCTCCCGTGGATACGTGTGAGGAATATAACGACAGGAACAGACTCAACACGCACCAGCAACACTGGACTTGTACAGCTTGCACTTACCAGAACTTACCCAGAACTACAAAGTGTGTCATGTGTGACCTCCCCAAACCCAACAACCAGGAAGCAGTAGGGCTCCCGGAGCCCGCTCAGTCCTGTCCCCTGATCATCGAGCAGGATGCGGCACGGTGGAGGGGCAGCTGCAGTGGCAGCCAACTTCAGAGGAGATCCCCTCCTACGGCAAAGAGGGAAGACATCCAGAGAATCGAGGTCGCAGCTGGAGCCGTGAGCACGGAGGAGCATGAGGTCAACTTCAAGAAGCTGAAGCAGATCAGGAACCGGATGAGGAAAACTGACTGGCTCTTTCTTAGTGCTTGTGCTGGTAAGCTTTTACTTTTCTCATTACACTTTCAGTTTAGGTAAAGAAACGCCTGTTTTCACCTCAGGTCACAATTATACATACAACCCCAGTAACACCTAGTGGAAAGTCCTTTATGAAGCTACTGACATAGTCTTGCGCATATTTGACCACTTTTATCAGAATTAGTGTTTTATTTTATTGAAATTATTTGATTTTCTCGCACAGAAGGAGCTTTCAAGCTTAATACATGCTGTTGGTAAAGTGGAGGAAGGGGCAGATTATTCATTTATTATTCATTTTTCTGAGTAGTAACGATGTTAAATAAAAAAAAAAAGTAGAAATTCGGTCCAATTTAACCTTGAGGCTGAGTATGTTCTCAATGTGCCACTGAGAGGATCTTTAAGAATCTGAGTGTTTCCCAGCTGGTGGGGCTGAATGGGGCGACTGGGCAGAGCAGTGAGAGTGGAGCCTGTGACCGGAGTCCCTCTTGGCTGTGAGTCAACACGCCCTGTACACAGTGGCGCTTATGTCCCGAGCACGGACCTCCGGCAGACAAAAATAGCCTCGACGAAAATATGAGAAACTGTCAACAACAGAAAACCTGAAGGCAAAGCAACACGTGATCAGCAGTGCACTCTTGACCTTTGCACCGATTGCACCTCCCATTTGCTGTTGAGGATTATAAATCACTACAATTGTGCTAGGATTACTAATTTTTGGTCGGTTTAGCACATATGCAGAGGCAGCTGACTCACTAGTTCTCCTTGTACTGTTTCTAAGCAGGAAGTGTCTGAATCAAGCGGTGCAGTTTGACCAAGACGCCATGCACTTCCTTTCGTCTGAGAACTCAAGTCTCACTTTACTGTGTTGTTTCCTCATATTTCTGCTGCATTAGACATCTGTAGTCGAGCCAGAATCTCTGTCCCATTGGTTCAAGCGTCACCTTAAAGATAGCAAGCTTCTGTTTTTATTTTGTTGTTGTTTTTAACTACCATCTTCCACTGACAAGTTTTCGAAACCTTTAATTAGCGAAAAAGACGAAACGTTAGCCATTTTTAGTATCAATTATATTCCAAGCTAAAAACCGCAAATATTGAAACTCCGTCTAAAAATGCTTAAAATTCTTTAGTTTATTAGTTCAACACCAAATGTACCTTAATATTTATTAATAAGCACAATGGAGACAGTCTTGGTACTTTTTCAGCTTCCTAAGCTTCATTCCTTTAAAAATACATTTAGATATACTCTATTTAAAAAAAATCAACTCAACAATTTGGAGTTGAGTTCCAGAGAAAAACATGCAGGTATATGTGTGGGTCCACTATACATAATTGTTATATAATAATAGTAGCCTTTTTGTACAGCAGTTGCTCTCACGCATGCAGTCGGTTTCTTTTGCTATTTACGACAGGCAGACTGTGAACACTGTTTTTATACTTGTATTATAATTCTTGAAGAGAAATCGGAATCGGCTGAATTCGCCATTGACCGTTCAAGTCTTGATTTGAAAATTCCCGATTATTGGTTGTTTTTAGTTGTTTGGTGATTTTCTTTTTTATTTACTGATTTTTTTTTTCTCAATCACTAGTTGTCCACATCACAAGTACTGTGAGTGAAGTAGAAAACAATCAACAAATAGAACCTGAAATGTAAACATAATTACCGTCTAGTTCAAAGTTAACTCTGTTCTTGATGCACTTTAGCAAAGAACACAAATGAAAATATGAAGATAACATTTCAACTTTTACTCACAAAAGCATCAATTTATAGAGGGAAAAAGTAATCTAATATTTTACAAGTTCCTTTTCAGCTCTGGTACTGTTACAGAATGTGCCAGCTGCAGTCATTTAGTGCCTCGTTATAGATGCGTGTTTGCAGAATGTCACTCAGTGTGTGTAAAATGAGACTGGACGGCTCTCGGGTTAGATTCACTCGCAGCAGTCACACTGTTTCCTGGCAGAAAGAACTTCCTCACTACAGAGAAGCTGTTTGAGTTTTCCAGCGCCTTGGTGCCCCGTGTGCCATCTAGCTGTTGCACTTTTCAGTCATCACAGATGTTGCCCACAGGTTCCAGAATTAGAGGTGGTAACACTAATCCGCACAGGCTGTCCTCTGCCTGACACAGCCATCTGACGGCTCTGCGTTTAGGCTGCAGGGTTTCACCTGCTCTCCCAGACTGTGTGAAAGCTGTTCTCACGCTAGCTTAGCTGGAAGTTACAGGTAGAGGTCATCCAAACTGTTAACTGACATCAAGAACTACATTTCCAGAGCAGTCATTTTGACCTTCACTTGTCCATTTTAAACTGCGAATGTTATCATTAGCATTTCTTTCAGACTAAAGTTGCTTTTACATGCTGTCTTTTGTTAGCCATGATACTGAGTGGAAGCTGATCCAAGAGAAAACATTCGTGAGTTTTGTCACCTCTGTGACGTTATTGGTAAATGTATTCCACTCAGTTGACCCAAAGTCAGAATTGGTCAATTTTCCCTTGATTGCCTCTGATTAAAGATTGATTGGTCAAATAAAGCAATCACAAGTTTTATTTATTCATTTATTTTTAATATCAGTTATATGCATTCAAACTAAACAACCCCAAGATTCTCAAGCTGTTGGTACCTTAATGTGTTTTATATTAAACAAAAAAATATATATCAGATGAAGTTTTGTATGAAGTTGATGGGCAAATGAGGATTGCATTATTCTGCTGATGGGGCTTTTATTTTCTCTATGTTTTTAATGCTAGTTTTTTAACCTTGCTCTCTTCTTGCCTCTGGTGTAGGAGTTGTAGAAGGAGACCTGGCCGCAGTGGAAGCCTACAAGTCGTCTGGAGGAGACATCGCTCGCCAGCTCACTGCTGATGAGGTCCAGCTCCTCAACCGCTCCTCTGCGTTTGACGTGGGCTTCACTCTGGTCCATCTGGCCATTCGCTTCCAGAGGCAGGACATGCTAGCTATTTTGTTGACAGAGGTAAGCAGAGGTGAAGCACTCTTATTAACTTCACTCGCATGGACTGAAACCATGCTCTGTGAGGAAGCTGGTACACGGATATTCCTTTGTTAAGCTTATGTGTTTTTTTTTTAACATGTATTTTGTCTGACACAGCAAAGTCTTGCTGGTCTGTGGTCTGAGGAAACGTCTTATACATTTGATCTCTGTTACCATAAATGGCAAAATTGATGGGATGCCTTATTTTGCATTCTAAAGTGACCTCCCTCCAACTTCTAGATGTCTCTGCTTCTTCTCAGCTGAATTAAATAATTGGGTCATTAGCAGGACTTAACTGATGCCAAGGAGGTTTTATTTGCCCATTACATAAAGGTGTGTTGGACCAAAGACGCATCTAAGAATTGCAAGGCACCGGTCCCTTGAGGACTGAGGTTGTCACGGTGTCCAAGACATGTTGTAAAGGGTCCCCAATGATCTCTCCATGGACCCCCAGGTTCGGAATTGATGCGTTATTACTTCCTATTCTCCATAGTTCGCCGTAAAAGCTGAATGTCTATATCTGCAGTGGAAGTGCTCTTTAAGGATTACATGGAGGATTAGCCTGGCTTCAGTCACTTCTTCTTAACTGGGATGTTAATACAGAGTTGGAGTGTCCTATAACCAGAGGAAGCAATGATACTGGAAGACAGAGGATGAAACAAGGCCTTCAGTTAACTAAGCCTGCAATTATTGGTTTTAGTTGGATGTTAATTATCTTGGTGTTTGCCCGTTGTTTCCCTGGTTTGTGTTGATTTATACAATAGTTTTATTAATGCACAGGAATTAAGTGTTAAATGTGAATATCACCAAAAACATTTACAAAGTGTGGATGTTGGGAGGGAAGAGCAATCAGTGTTGACCATTAACTTTTTCCAGTGTAAGACTAGGAAAATTAATTAATGTGCAATTCTAAACTAAGTTTAAAATATCAGCTCTGTGATAATTGTGCTTTTATTTTGAAATGGTAAAACCCTCATTTTATATAAAATGTTCCCTCTCATACAAGGTGGGACCTATCCTATTCTTCTAAGTTCTCATCATGATATCTGTATCCCAATTATTTACTGATATTAATATTTTCTGATCCAGAACTTCTTTACTTAAACATTAAGTATCACTTTTGGTCTGTGTGAAGTACATGTTAACATGAATAAACCATGCTGAAAGTGTCAGTACTACTGATGCATAATGTGCACATATAATCACTCTATTTATGTGAACAGAGTTCATCATGGCATAAATATTATAATTTAATCTTCATATTCTTTGTTAGTCACAGAGCTCCTAAGCATGAGATGGAAGGAGACGAGACACACTTAAAAACGTTACTGGTTTCCAGAAGCTGCTACTATCTGCACTGAGGGTTTTTGTGGTGTGAACTATTGGTTCAAATAAAGTGAAAAGCAGCTACATCCTCTTGTCATTTATGAGCAGAAGCGGCATTGTTGTGTGTACACGAGAAACTAAGAAGTGTCACCAATCAGCCTACATAAATAAGATTTTGCTGCTTTAGTTAAATTATGTCAAGAACATAAGACGGTGACTATTACTAGCTGTTCTCAACAACTTTAAATTAGCAGTCAGGTTAGGACAATCAGCTTTGCTAACTTAAATAGCCATTCCTGTGTATTTTCAACACCATAAATGTTCTTATTGTAAGGCACAGTTCGTCACCGTCTGATATTTCCAGATCCTACATGTCCCATGGAAGATGATGGTTGAAAGTTTCAAGGATAAGAGCAATTGGCCTTCCTGTTTGCTGAAGTTTTTTGTGGCTCTTTCCTAAAGCTCTTTATAACAAATGAATAATTTGACAAAAACTTTGTAATTTCCAGCCATTCAGTATTCTGTTCTTGTTTAAGGTGAACCAGCAGGCAGCAAAGTGCATTCCCTCCATGGTGTGTCCTGAGCTGACAGAGCAGATCCGGAGGGAAATTGCATCTTCCCTTCATCAGCGCAAAGGAGACTTTGCCTGTTACTTTCTCACTGACTTGGTCACCTTCACGCTGCCTGCAGGTACTCATCACTCACCAATACTTGCAGCTTCTCTACATGTGTAATGTTCTTGTATTCTTTATAATAATGTGTTGAACAATTTGAATACATGATCTTTTAGTTCCAACTGGCAGAATTAGTGATTTGTTTACATCATGATAAAATGGCACCTGGAATAAACCTTTGCCTTTTTGACTGAAATGGATCAGTCTTAATACTGTGGAACTTGTAAAAAGCATAGGGCTACTTTAGAAATCTGTGTTGTTGTTTTGTTTTTTTTAACCCTTAAAAAAGATGACAATGGTAGAAGAGAAACTGTGTTTGCTGCAGCAGCTGGTTTTTTATAGCTTTCTTTTTCTGCAAACAAATTTCTTGGTAAAAGATTTGCTCAGAGAGATCCTGGGACCCGAGGCATTTTATGACGGTGATAGAAAATTATACATTTCTAGCAACTTTATCTCCAACCTCTGTTTGAACTTGAACTAGAATGAATTATCTGCAGGTCTTATCAAAACAGAGAGGGAACTGACCAATGTCAGTCAAGCACTTCACTTGACCACAAAGGAGCAAAAGCTTCAGTTCATTTAAGATGTTTTTGTAAGAAGTCACAAAGTTAACTCATGTGAAATTTGTGACTAACGCTGTCAACACTATCATACTGGAACTCATCTTGAGATAAAATCTCTTTTTCATGATTACAAATTGATACTGTTGCATCCTGAATGTTTTTCAACATATGTCCTAACTTTTATGTCATATTGGACTGGAACAACTAAAAGACATGACTAGTACAGGCATGAGGGGGGGAAAAAAAAAAAATCCTGATCTGTGCTTTCCAGGTTGGAATAGTGTTGACAACAGAACAATCAACATTATGATTCAGAACTTCCTGAATAAAAGATTACAAAGCATGTAGTGTTAGATGTGAGGCTGTGCGTCTATAATATGCGTGTGTGATGCCAATTATGTTACTGCAGAGTGATTTTTGCCTGAGGCCAGCTGCGGGGTTCGGTCTCTCTGAGAAAGCTATACAGTTCAATACCGAACCAGATAATAGCCAGCTGGGTTCTCGCTCTCTGTCGCGTCAGCTCGACGCGCACAGAAACGCGCACTCCTGCGCTGGGCCGCAGTGTTTACACTGTACCATCGACTAAATGTCATGAGGGGAATGGAAGTGCAAAGAGCAGCCCTCGTCTGTGATCCATTATTGTGGAGTTGATGTTGCTCTCCGCTCACAGCACAATCACTAAAACAAACGGTCATGAAAACAAACGTTTCTCCTGCGTTCTGGCAGATATCGAGGACCTGCCCCCTGCCGTTCAGGAGAAGCTGTTTGACGATGTGCTAGACCGAGATGTGCAGAAAGGTATTTGGGATTATTTCTTTTTTACATATCTGATATCTGGAGTGAAAGAGTAAGCAGTATGCTGACTATCTATTGAAGAAATTAGAAGCAAATAAAACGAATACTGGAAAACCTTCTGAATCATCCCTTGTTAGATGAGAAAAATTAACTTTTCTTAAAACTGTTTAGTTTTAAGATTCAAAGAAATCCTAGTTTGATGAAATATTCATTGTTTTGTAGTCTTCACGACAGATCATCAACTGTTTGTCATTTTGTCCACAGAACTTGAGGAGGAGCCACCGGTTATTAACTGGTCTCTGGAGCTGGGGACCCGCCTGGACAGCCGTCTCTACGCCTTGTGGAACCGCACGGCTGGAGACTGTCTGCTGGACTCTGTGTTGCAGGCCACCTGGGGGATCTACGACAAGGACTCCGTCCTCCGCAAAACCCTCCATGACAGCCTGCATGACTGCTCCCACTGGTGAGGGGGCAGAGTTTTCAGTACAGAGGAATCCTTTTGAAAATTCTTTATCCACACTAGGAAATGTTGGTTTTACCATTTTAGAATGAACCTAGTTTGGCCTTTTTGACTGACACCAAAGAGTCTGAATGAACCGACTATATTAGCTCTATTTAAGCTTTAAAACTACATTTAATACTGCATAAAACTGTAAACATCATTTTAAAGCTGTGAAGCCAGTTTTTCCAATTGACCTGTTCTGGTCTGAAATTTGAAAACATTTGTAGCGCTCCCCCCTGAGGTTTCCTTATTGTTTACTTTAAGCTTTATTAGTGTGAAACGTCTGTAATGATGACTTTTCATTTTCATATGCGCTTTCTTTGCTAAAATAAAGCACAGGCCCAAAGTTGATCTATTTCTGTAGCTTATTTCCATACATCCTAGGCAGGCAAATTCTAAAGATTTAAAGATTTAGGGAGAGATTCAACATATAAAAAGTATAAATTATGTACACAGCTTAGATTTTTTTGTTGTAGATCACTGAGGAAAGGTCTTGCATTGAGATTTCATTTTTAAGTTGGACATTGGTTGAGTCAAGTAAATAGCAAATCTTGTGTAACCTTTCTTTTTTTCTTTGTATTTAAAAGGTTTTACAGTCGCTGGAAGGAGTGGGAGTCCTGGTACTCGCAGAGCTTTGGTTTACATTTCTCCCTCAGAGAAGAGCAGTGGCAGGAGGACTGGGCTTTCATCCTATCCTTAGCCAGCCAGGTAATTATTAATTTATAACTGATGTTTACAAAAAATAGAAAACTGCAAGAAATATATCTAATGTAATTGCAAAAATATTTACACTTTTTGAACTTTTTTTATATTTCGGCACAGCTTAATCAAACATTAACTGGCTGTTCAGATGAGAAATGTAATAAAATGGATGGCGGTAGATTCAGGGAAACACTGAAAGAAATCTTAATCGAGACTGAAAGACTTGTAGTGGAAATAATGGTTCACCTTCCAGAATGACAAGGTGAACCCTAAACATGAAGAATCTTTGTGTTTTAGTATGGCCCAGTCAAAGTCCAATTTAAAATCTATGGCAAAACCTAAATATGGCTATTTGGCTGTTTTCTATAATTTTAACACTTTTATGAGTGGGTGTAACTTTCGGTGTTGTTGTGCAAGTTGAGGCATAACCTGAACTTGCACAACAAGTTGAAAAAATGTGTGTCCTTTTCCTTCCACCTCATAGTTATGTGCCTATTTTGTCACATAAAATCCCAATAGAATGCATTGAGGCCTGTGACTGTAACCTGATAAACGACATTGGGGACTATTTTTCGTACCAGTACTATTAAGAAATTTGCAAAGAACTGAGGTGGATTAATGGAGTTGCAAGGAGAATGGCTGCAGATTGACAGCTGATCTACTTTAGTGACATGCCTGCTGAGGCAGCACTGCTTCTCAGCATGTGATTTGGGGATTTAGCTGAGCCACTACTCTGACAGGATAAAGAAATATCGCAGAAGCTTTGATTAGATATCCTCCTCTGAGCCTGACACTGCCAGACATATAATGTTGGATGATGGCACTTTTTTTGCCTCTCACTTTGTTTCTTTTGGAGCTTTTTGATGCGGATTGTTGCATTTATTTGAGAGAAGTTGCATAATCTGCTTTCTGCTTATTCAGTTGGTACAAAGATAAGATGAGCAGGTTAGGGATGGGCATGGAGACAGAACTGCTGTGTTACTTTAAAGAATGCCTGTTTTTACCATGGTTGCATTTATGTTTTATCTTTTTATTGCCTTTTTTTTTATTATTTATTTTTTTAAGCCAACTCTCTGCGTTTAATATACCAAGATGAGATTGTCTCACAGTTCAATTAGAGCTACATTTGGATCTGGGAGTTAAGTTCCTACTAGCTATGATCCACGGAACAAGTCAGAGTGGTTGGAAGCTTGAAGCTTTTTTTTTTTTTCTGCCGATTTAATCCACCATAATGAAACCCTGTTGGACCCCAAAGCAACACCACCCTTCAGTGGGGAAGTTGTTACTGATTAAAAGTTTGCTTTTGTCTGCATCATTGAAGTTGTTAGGTTCAAGAGGAAGCACAGATGTCGGATGCTAATAAAAAGGAAGCCATTTTCTGTGTGTTGAGACATGTTTGTGGTTTTTTTCAGTTTTACTGAAGAGAACAAAGCATCAAGCAGATGACAGGAAGGCTGAATGGAGCAAAGATAATCTTTTGGTTTCTTCTCACCTCCTGTCTGTTATGGGACATGCCACATTAGGAAAAATATAGGCAGCCTTTCGAAAATCTTTTGAGATGAACATTTTAGATTTTCTGTCGTGTACAGAGGACGCCTGCTGGTTTTAATAAAGCTGGCCTGGCAAACTGTGCTAATTTGTTAAATAAGAGTTTACATTTAAAATCCAGATTCCAACAGTCTTGAAAAATACAGAATTTGTTCAACCTTTTTCATACGTCAAGATAAGATTGAAAAAAGAATGGTATCCTTTGGTTTTTCTTCCCATTGTTTCTGTAAATTTCTAAGAATAAGTTGCTCTAATCCATGTTTTTTCTCCCCTGCCCCCATGTTTTTAAATAAAAGATCACATTGTAGTGTCACACTTATGTACCTAAATTTTGATTGGTCCATTCATGATTCTATTTATACTTCAAATTGTCTGTCCATGCATTTGTACAGCCAGGTTTTTGCATATCTTATATTTAAAGCGTGTTATTTTGCCTGGGCTCTCTCTAAACGTAAGCTGGAAAAGTATTGAAATTTGACTTGGTGAGAGAATGTGTAAGAATCCGTACAATAGGTAATAAAAGTGCTCAGCAGTGGAATGTTTTTCACTGCTTCTAATAAATAGAATTGTATACTGCTAAGACTAAAGCATAAATCTCACACACCTGTCAGGAAATGCATAAATATTATATGTGAAATGGAATTAAATGTTGTCTCCTCTGCTTTCTCTCAGCCCGGGGCCAGCCTGGAGCAGACCCACATTTTTGTTCTCGCACATATTCTTCGAAGACCCATCATAGTCTACGGAGTAAAATACTACAAAAGTTTCCGTGGGGAAACGTTGGGATACACTCGCTTTCAAGGTGAAGAGACTTCACATCCATGAAGAAATAGTCCAGATTTTAGTCGATGTGGTTTACTTACATTTTTTATTTTTTGCTAATGCGTTTGATGTTTTTCTTGCTGGTGAATTCTTCCGCGTCAGATAAAATAATTTTTTAAGTTATTATTTTGCGAGGAAATTGCAAGTTGATGTTTTTATGCAGTTATACCTCTGGTTTTCATATACAGACACATTGCGTATACAGCAGAAAGTGCTCTGATAGAAGTCGCAGCATAGAATGTGAGTTTGCTTCAGACGCTCTGCTCTGCTAACAATCCTCTTTTTGTTTCGAGTCAGCTGAAAAGCTTCTGATGTCAGATCTGAGCTGGTGCTTTGTCCCTCCTGACTCTCACACACAGTTTAAAAATAAAGTGTACAGGAGGACAGCCTGTTTGTTGCAGGGGCCTGCAGGATCGCCAGGTTGGCCATGTCCCAGCTTGTTGAATTTGTTTTTATGTCCCCAGGTGTGTACCTTCCTCTGTTATGGGAGCAGAGCTTCTGCTGGAAGAGCCCCATTGCCCTGGGTTACACGCGGGGACACTTCTCTGCCCTGGTGGCCATGGAGAACGACGGTTACGACAATCGTGGTGCAGGCGCCAACCTCAATACTGACGATGACGTCACGGTCACCTTTTTGCCGCTAGTGGACAGCGAGAGGAAGCTGCTGCACATTCACTTCCTGTCCGCTCAGGAGGTGGGCACCAACATTACTCCTGTAGCTGCAAATTTTCCAAATTTTTTCTCTCTAAGCTTAACAATTGATATACGTTTTTTTTTTTTTTTTTTAAATCAAGAATAGAGTTGTGGTCAGAATGTTTTTTTTCATGGCCATAAACAAGCTTCTGATGAGAAATGTTTACTTTCTTTCTTTATTTATTTTTAAAGGTTTTGTTGGCTCTAGTGGCCTTTATTTAAAAGTAGTTTCACAAGAAACAGGGTGATGATAAAGGGGGAGGACGTGCGGCAAATGTCGCCATGGCGGGAATCGAACCTGC
Source organism: Poeciliopsis turneri (assembly GCA_922788865.1). Classification (NCBI taxonomy): domain Eukaryota; kingdom Metazoa; phylum Chordata; class Actinopteri; order Cyprinodontiformes; family Poeciliidae; genus Poeciliopsis; species Poeciliopsis turneri. The sequence continues at coordinate 712,876 of CAKLNU010000118.1, read as the reverse complement.
GACTACCGTCTTTTGGACTAATGCCTCCATATGAGGGTTGTGCTTTCCCCCTGTGCCACGACAGCTCCCTCTTGTTTACCATTTCTAACATTAGTAAAGCTAATTCCTTACAGTTTTTCTTCTTTTCATTCTTTTACATTTTTTTGGTTTGTGAAAAGGAGGAAATCATAAAAAAATATATAACTTAATTAATATATCTTAATTACTTTCTGAGCCAGTTTTCCTGGCTCAGAAAGTAATTTTGTAGAAAGTTCACTACACATTGTGTTGTTGGGGGTCAGTCTGTTTTATCCATGTCGGTACTTGTTTTGATCTTGATTTTTGCGCCAAAATGGATGATTAAATTCCCATAATTATCGACATTCGTTTTAGGTGAAATGAGATCCATTTCTACTAATAATTTTGATTAAATTGTTTATATCAACAAGCAGTGCTTTTAGGAAATCTAGATGTAATTTTCATATGCAGGCTTCCCGCAGATATTGAAGTTTCATGTGATTCTTTTTAAAAAATTATTCCCATTTTCAATTTTCATAAATCTACCAAAAGCTGTTTGAGCCAAGTGCACCTCACTGTGGTGACATTCAGAAATGAACAGATGTGACTGTTGGCTCAAAGCTTAGCTCCTCTAACAGAAGGAAGTAAACTTGACTCTTATTCACACATCATCAGTGAACTTCTACCAGGAAGTGTTAGCGATCAGATAAATGTCTTTCACTCTTGCTTTAGAAATTTGCTGCTTCTTTAAAATGTATTGTAGAAACACGTGTAACCAAAATAACGTTGGTTGTGTCGGTTGTTGTTCAACCGACGCAAGTTAGTTTTGAGAAAATATTTTGTGCTTGAATAAAATGAAATGGTTAAAGAAGTGTAGGAGGAAAAAAAAACACATGATTCCAGTTTCCGGTTTGTTTCGGCGCATAGTTTCACCTTGTAAAGACTTTTGAGGAAACTTTTTGATGTGGCTTGCTTGCAACCAGATGGGGAACGAGGAGCAGCAAGAGAAACTGCTGAGGGAGTGGCTGGACTGCTGCGTCACGGACGGAGGCCTCCTCGTTGCAATGCAGAAGAGCTCCCGCCGCCGTAACCATCCCCTGGTCACCCAGATGGTGGAGAAGTGGCTGGACAGATACCGCCAGATCCACCCCTGCACCTCGCTCTCTGACGGCGAGGAGGACGACGACGAAGATGAGTGAGGACAGTTGGAACTTGTGCTTCTTTGAAATGGACATTGTAGGCTCTGGGTGAGAGTACTGGGCTCTCCAACTTTTGGGTTTTGTCCCCTCTCCCGACAGCCCCCCCCCCCAATGTAAACCCTTTCCCTGTTATTATGCATGATTTTCGTGAGCTCTGTTGCAGAGAACACATCTCTCCCCCCATTTAAGCACATAAATGCTTCTTAGTTCAAATACCAAGGCTCACACTTTCCCCCTGCTTGTTACCTAGTATTCTGAAAGAGCTAAAAAATAATAATAAAAATATATATATATATGTCTGAAGATTGTACCGTATTCCCCAAGCTGTGATAGATTAGGATTTTCACCTGCACACTTGCCATGAAGAAATTTGTTAGGATGCCAATTCCATTTGTTTCGTCAGTGGTTGAAGAACATACGTTTCACTGAGTGCTTATCTTGCTGCAAAGCCCTTATTGATGCTGGATTTATTTATTTCAAACACCCGGCTTTTAGTTCTCCTCTTTCTGTTCCCCACTTTCCTTTTCATTTTGACCTGAGTTTTATTTGATTCACCTTGTCTTGAAGTATTTTATTTTGCACAGTTAAAACCTACATTTTGTCAGGGGAAGGGGAGGGGGTGACATTCAAGTTTGCTGACATTTTTATGTGCGACTCGTATCTCATGTTTGTGTTTTTGAAGAGTGAGGGGTGATTACGCCGACGGGGAAAAGAGAAAACCAAACACTCTGCCTCTTCTGTGGAGAGCATTAGTATTAAACTTAACTCACTTGCATCCACTTAACTTTTGTCTTGATTTTTAATTTATTTCTGTTTTGATAGGAGAATTAATCTGGTTGGAAATATTAAGGGGTGTTAAATTAGATATAATCTTTTGGAATTACAAGAAAAAAAATCCAAATAATTTCTAATGCCAATAAACTTTATGGAATGATTTTGGGGGGAGTAGATGGCCAAATTTCCCTTTGCTGCTCTTTAAAAAGGTCAACATCTAAATTTTTACATTTTTGCCCACGGGAAACATTAAATATTTTTCTTTCTATCCAGTACCATCCTAGCAGGCCTACTGTTTCTTTAACAATTTTTTTTTTTTTTTTTTTTTTTGTTGAATAGTTTGTATTGATATAGTAAAACCTCTTAATTGAAAAGCAAAAACAAATTTCAGACTGGATGCTTATTTTTATACACCAGTATGAAGAGTGCCTTGTAATTTTGCATTATTGTGACAGTATTTAGAGTATACAGAGAAACGAGACCATTCTTATTCTCAGAACAGTCCCACAATTTGGAGATTACTTTCTGCATTATTACAAAACATTAACCATAAAGTTATGGAGAAAAGATGGAATGCATTATGCATAATTACTGACAATATTTGCAGTAATGTCATAAAAAGTGCAGATACTTTCATATTCAGACCTCAAAGATTCAATTTTAAAAAGTAACATATGTTTTGGGAATATTGTAGAAAGCAACTTTAAACTTTGTAGGAAAATGTAAAACCTGGTGCGTTTTATCCAAAGTGTTTTGATTTTAACCTGTAAGTTCAGGAAAAAATGTGCACATTATTAAATTAAATTTGTGCGTTTTTTTTTATTTTTTTTTTTTTACTATGGAGGAAAAAACTCCATTCTATATCTGTAATATATGAGATCAAATATACTGCTCAAAAAAATAAAGGGAACACTCAAACAACACAATATAACTCCAAGTACATCAAACTTCTGTGAAATCAAACTGTCCACTTGGGAAGCAACACTGATTGACAATCAATGATTTTGTTGTCAGCACATTCAACTTTGTACAGGACAAAGTATTGAATGAGAATATTTCATTCATTCAGATCTAGAATGTGTTATTTGACTGTTCCCTTTATTTTTTTGAGCAGTGAATTTTGGACAACCATAACTAGGGATGTACAGATATGGAGATAATGGATGAGAACCGATATTTATCAATATTATATACATTCCCCTACCTTTTCAACACCTAAACAAATGCTGCAATATCATGTATTCCTGAGGCAAAGATTAAAAATAAAATGTAACCTATGGGAAAAATCTAGATGGTACCCTGTAACTTCAGGGAAAATATTAGCTATATTATCAATAATTACAGTTAGAGGATTGAGGGGAAAAGAACACAATCACTTTTCAAATTCTTTGAAAATAATGGTTAATTATATAAAAAAAAAAACTTCCATGGGTTGTGGTGTGCATCATTACTGAGTACTTTGTGTGGAGAGTTGAACACAGATGTGTAGAGTCCCACAGTAGGTTATTTTCAGAAAATAAACTTTAAGTCTGGGGATATGTGGTCGGTAATAATCTTGACCACATTTATAGTATTATGGAAAAAAAAAAAAAAAACACATATTGGTGCTTACTTGCTTGGAAGTCACTTTCGTTTGTTGGAAAACTCCAGAAAGCAACCTGTAAGTTTGAAGAATACACAGACTGCATTCCATATGAGGTAAAAACCACCGTAAGACATTTTCTTCTAACTTTGCATGTTACCTTCTAAAACGTTTTGCAAAAAAAAACCTAAATTCAGAGGAAGTACAAACTGTATGGCCCGTGATTTCAAACTTTATATTATTTATCACAACCTAGTTTTTTTATGAGAAGTGATGGAAGGCGTGATGGTTCATTGTACCATATTTAAAATACGTTTATTTGATTTGATCCTGGAAGGCTCCCAGTCATGTTCGGAATAAACGTCTTTTGAAGCCGCACCTAAAGATCAGAATCAAGTAACACGACAACTGGCTCTCTGAATCATCTCTTTATTTGAACTGTACTGAATGCTAAATGTTCACCTTGTACAAGAAACAAATACAAATACTCACACTAAAAACAAAAACATACTGCTGGCTGCCTCTTCCGCTATTGTCAGGACACTAAGGAGTTTCAGCTATTGCTCTTACAGAGTACAGGACGACCCCCCCTTCCCCAAAGAACCAGGCCTTGAATAGAACAAAGAAAACGTAAGGAGAGAGGAGAGAGAGAGGATGGATCACATAGGACTATGGTTATAGGAACATTTAACTAGGCAATACAAATCTAACAGGACTCCTCAAAACTCTTTAACACCAAAAACATATGATGCACCTTGTATAGAAAAATACCACAATGGAGAGGATGATGGAGGAGAACATATTCAGACTAACCGGATTAGTCTTATCTTTCTTTTTCCTTTTTTACAACTCAAGTGATGAAAATTTAATGGGAAGGAAATCTGCAAAAAAGTGTTTTTTCCTGAGTTAAGAACTGAAGTGTGCTTTAACCCTTTCCTGCCAGCAGTGAATTTACTCAGGAACCTGAATGATCATTGATGGTAGGTAGGTTGCAGGTCCCCTTTTTAAAAAAACCCGAGGTAGCTGTACACCTCTGTATATAACTGAAAACTTAACCCTCATATTATTTACCTACCAAAAAGTGGACATCTCCAAAGTGTAAAAGTGACCCCTAGTGGTGATGGTCATATTGCAGCTGTGAATTGCTGTCAGGAAAGGGTTGAAAATCACTATAGATTATTAGAACTGATGACAATTCTCATGTTTATTTGAATGATAAATAGATATATGTTGATAATAAATTCTTAATCATTCACACTAAAAGAAAACAAAATAAAATCTTTTCTGAGCCTTAAATGGGGAGAAATCTAATCAACACGCACTTGTTACATAAAGGAGGTATTGGAAAGGTGTTTGGAGTTCAGGAGGGGGATGAATGAGGTCCAGTAGCACAGGATGGTCTTTTTTTTTCTGTTCTTCTGAGAAGTGGGTCTATATTTCCCATTTGTATAGAGTAGGCAGAACAGAGTCTTATCAGGTAATCCTGGAGCACTAAAAGCACTGGACTCTGTCCACAATCATAGGCATGTCCCGAAGGTGGAGGAGAAAAAAAAACAAAACCTCAAAAACATCATCAAAGAGTAAAGTCGGTACAGAACTCAAACAGACAGAGTAAAAACCGAAACTTTAAAAGTACAAATTCCCCGTAACACTTCCTTAGTTCCCATTTCCGGGCTGGTTCAACAGGCAGCCACTTTGTGTCGTTTTTCACTGTCTCTTGGTCCCCAGGTTGGTCGGTTTACTTCGTGATCGGTTGGTTTTCTGAGCGTTGTCAGATGAGATGTTCGCTGCTCGGATCCCCTCTTCTGCTATTGCTCGGTGAGGTGCTCTCTCGTCTCGCCGTGTTTGGAGGGCTGGTTTGGTGATGGGGCCTGGGAAGGGTGTGTACCAGAGGGCAGAGTGTGGGCGATGGGGACCCCACCGGGTACCATGCCCTCTAGCGCCCCCGGGAGGCCGCCTGGAGCCACTCCAACAACACCCGGCGGATATCTGGCGGTGGAGGATTCAAGGTTAAGTGCAGTGTAAGCTAAAATATTGAATTTCAGCACACATCTAGAGATCCTACTGCCTCTTTTCCACCACAGAAACCTCTTCAGGAACTGATTCATGTGTTCGTATTAAAAGTTCCTACATTTAAGAATTCAGCTTAGATGGGAGTTAGACTTTTAGAAGTACCAGAATTACATAAAGCTATTAAAATCTTTAACTAAATAATTGGAAAGTAATTTGTGAAGAAGTTCTAAGCTAAATCCCCTATGCTCTTTATTTAACAAATTTAAAAGTGCTAATCATTTGAGATGACTTATTCTGTGATCTGTCAATATTAAATGCTGTTTCAAGCTGAATAAAGGGCAACAATAGGGACAACTTCTAAACAATCAGTTAGATAAAAATTTACCATTGCTATATTTATATAATCAATTTATATCTATATACTGTACAGAGTGAAAAGTACAGTACAGAATCTGTACCCCCTTGTGTTCTGAATGATCTGAGAATGCTAATGCTAATGTCAACGGTCTTCCATCTGTAGTCGGAAAAATCATTTGGAATGTTCTCCAGACTTCCCACTTGGAAAGTCAAAGAGTTTTTCAAATGATGATTTTGAGATCCGATATGGCCGCTCCTCGAATCATCAATCATAACCTTTGGTGGAGACATGTTGATAAGACTCGCATCTAAGAGTGTGTCCAAGATCAAGGTCACAGGTTGTGTCTGCAAATACGAACTGAACAAATTAATAGTGGTATTTGTGGAAAGTGCAGCTTAACACATCAGAGGTGCTACGAACGGTGTAGTTGATGAAGTCGGAATTTCAAAAGGGTGATGCCTTAGTAGCTGTTGTTCGCAGTACCTCTTATGAAACATCGATTTAAGTTGTACCTTTCTCATAAAAGCACAACTTCATTTGTTCAGATTAGAGTTACATAATCTTGCAACATTGATATTAGATGCACCAAAGTTGGTCTTCTAGACCTAATTACAGAAACATTTTGTTAATTTTAATACCATCTTGTTTGGGAGTCATGATTTTTTTCTTTTTAGTGAGACTTAATCAAATTCTCATATTTGATAAGCCTCAATGAAAAATAACTGAATTAACATACAGTTGATTTTCATAAGCTATATAAGGCTCTTTGAAGGCATTCTAAAGAAAGTAAACATTTGTAGTTCCTGATTTGGCTCTGGGATATATTTGGAAGAAAGAGGCACAAAGGGCTTTCTAGGAAGAAAAAAAAAAATCACAATAAAACCCATAAACCAGCAAAGAAGCTATCCCCAAACAAACAAACAAACAAACAAACAAATAAAAAAAAGAAAATACCCAGAAAGAGGAAACCACAGAAAATCTCTCCATCCATGAGATTGCATCAGAATTGCATCATGCTTACTGGGACACTCAAAACCCCACATTCACTGCCATCCAGCTCTACTCTGAGTTCAGTCAAACGGGTGAGTTCCTGAGGGGTGGGGTGGTTTGTAGAGGTAGGGGAGAGCACACATCAGGTGAGTTTAAGGTGAGAAGTTTCCATCCAGGGTGTCTCATTTACCTGCTCCTGATCTAGGCATTAATTTTGTCTTGGGGGATGCCAGTTGTTACAGCCGGGAGAGTTTGGTTCACTTGGCTGCATGAAAGAAGGAGACGGAGGTGGACATGCTGAGATAAAAGAACCCAGAACTGAATATAATGGACACACAGGTAGAGAGTGTTTGGGGGCTTTGTGATACAGTATCTTGCTAAATAATTCATATCCCCTGAATTTTTTTACATTTTATTCGCAGCACACCCACAAACTATGTTGATTCTTACTGGGATTGGATGTGATGAATAAAAAAAGTAGTGGATAATTGCAAAGTAGGAGGAACATGATGTGTAGTTTTCAAACTAACAAATACATTTCTAAAGACACACCGTTGTGTTTCTCTGTCAGATAAAATCCCAATAAGACCAGTAGAATTTGTGGCTGTAAGGTCAATGTAGAAATGATTCAAGGGTGTGAATACTTTTGTAAGGCACTGTATTGACGGTTTAATCACTCGTCAGCTGGGAAATATTCAATGAGTTCACTGTGAAGAAAATGACATAGAATGATCTCTGTCCTTAAATGAAGGACTTTCAAAAGACACATACAGCCCACCAGAACTTTCCGCTCCTACCTGTAGGCGGCGCCGTTGAGCTCAGGGTGAACGCCTGGTTGCTCCATAACTCCCCAGGGTGCCGTGGTAACGAAAAACTCCTTGTTCACACAGTTTCGTAGACTATCGGGGATTCGTCCTACCAAATGAAACGGACACAGAGTAGAAGATGAATGAATCCAAAAAAGACGGAACGAGCCGCTAGATGGCGCTGACGAGCAAACGAGTTGATTAAACATATGCAAATCAAGATGACGTGTCAGTCGGGATGTTGTTGTGAAATGCTGATGGAGCATAAGGACACACTGAGCCAGAGCTGACACCTGTTCCATGGGGGATCTGTGAATGTTCAGCGTACCTGTGATGGCTCTTCGGATTTCAGTGGCAGCCGCCTCCCTCATTTCCAGAGAGGACTGCTCACTGTACCAGGCTGTGTGAGGCGTGCAGATCAGGTTTGGCGCGTCTTTCAGAGGGCCCTGTGCAAAACTGCAGCACACAAACACAGCTTCTATAAATTTTCCACAATTTTACAGTTTTATAGTTTCTAATTGTTGTTGGGTTGTTGTTGTTGTTGTTTTTTTTTTTGACAGCTTCTAACACTTTTAAATTCTTAATAAAAAGCCATTACATATATTTTTTAAATGAGTGTTTTCCATATATCAAACCTGATTTCCATTTTAACAATAGCTTTAGCCGCTACTTTTTGGCATTTGGAACAAACTCATTGCATAGCAATGGAACACTTAAGCGAATCAGTCTATTAGAAAGTTTTAGAGCACTTCATGCTTCCTTCTGCTTGCAAGATTTCTACAGATGTTTATTAAATTTTTCTGACAGACTTGTCACCTGCCCACTTGAGTAGTTCTGGCAGTATGATAATGGTTGGATGGCTTACAATGCCTGACCAAAACCTATAACGAATATATTTGACTAAAATGACAAAATAGAAAATGAATGAATCAAATTTTTGTTGATGTTCAAATGTACTGAGATGGCCTTAATAAGCATCTGGAATCAGCTAAGCTCCTGTCTAATAGAAAGACAAAATCTCATCTTGTTTATATTCCTTCCCCTACTCTTCCTCTGTCCTTATAAGATTCCTGTCTGATCTGCTTGTGCAACGTCTCGGCAGCAAATCAGAGCCGTGTCATGTGGAACAATAGGGAAAAAGTTACGAAACCTCCCCCCCGTTGACATATTAGGTTAGTAGAGCAGGAGCTCCAGATCCATCTGGATCACTTTCAGCCCCCTGCAGCAGCAGCCAGTCAGTTGGGCAGCCAGCCGGAAACACACAGCATCCAAAAACCTCCCATGATGCCCCTGATGCGTGAACGACTCATCAGCACCAGCTACCCTCTGAGATCTGAAACATGGATCTCTAAAAAGGTGGGAAACTGGAGGACAAGAGTTAAGTGACTTCTTGGCTCACAGCTTAAAAGGAGGAAGGTTGATGTTTTTGCTAGCAGTTTTTAACCGTTTGAGCTCAAATTCAGAAACGGAAATCTGCAGTTAGCTTATGGCCAACTAAACCTTTATCTATGTTGGATTTAAAACCACAGCGGGGAACAGTCTTCATAAAATTCTGTCAAAGCAATTCCTCCACAACTCTCCGATTGACCCTGTTAGATGAAGATCAGGTGTTTCAACTCATTGCCTCTTTCCCAACTGGCTGAACTTCCTTTTGTACGTCTGGTTCAGGCTGAGCGACTTACGCGAAGGGCTCAGTTTCATGGACGTCCAGGGCGGCTCCCCGTATCCTGCCCTCCTTCAGTGCCTGAGCCAGCGCCTTCTCGTCCACCAGGCCTCCCCGCGCGGTGTTGACCAGAAACGCGCCCTGACGCATCTGTGACACAGAGACAAAAAATAAACAAATAAATAAATAAAAATCGGAGAGGCTGCCTGTCTTTTTGATTAATTGTGTGGTCGAGAGCTGATTATCAGACTGCGTGTTTCAGGTTTCGCATCGAAAGACCTGAAAGATAACGATGTGGGCCGCTGTGGGATGCAGGACAGGGACGAGTTGGAAGATGAGAGAGCGCCATCATCATTTTGGTGTTTGTGGAACAAAAAGTCGTACAACAAATGTGATGGGGAGAAAAATAAAGCCAATCTCCCCAGATGAAAGCAATACCTTAATCTTGACAAAAGCCTTTACACTGGCAGGCAGTCTTTAATTATTAGGCTCTGCTTGTTTTCACACACCCCCCCCCTCCACACACACACACACACACACACACGCACGCACACACGCATACACACACACACACACATTTCCATTTCAGCATCCGAGAAGAACCGTCAACATTTTTAGACGCATTAGTGAGGAAAAAGTGTTGCTTCATTGCAGCACTTAAAGAAGCAACTGAGAGTCATGAGCTTTGTAGAAATGTGTATTTAACTGGGTTAGGCTGTTCCTCCCACTCTTACTTATCTCTTCATGCATTCTGAACATCTCAACGAGGAGACTGGAACGTTGAGGAGGAAAGTGCCAGCGCAGTTCCTCAGCTTCCCTGCAGATGTCGCCTCAGACGGCGAGTCGGAGAGCAGCTCTGTCCCTCCGCCTCCCGCTGTGCAGCCAGTCAATATATTTGTTATAGCCGTGGGCTGGTGCTAATTGCATTTGACAGAGCAAAGGAATGAATTTGTGTCCAGCTTTAGTGGAGCTTCAGATAAAGAGCTGGCTCTTTTTTATTTATTTTTTTGTCTTCACCCCTCTTCACTTTTTGCTTTCTTTAGGTCGGGACATCCCACAGGCTGGAAGTGTGATAAAAATACAACTCATCAGTGCCCACTTACCAGAAATCACTCTAGGCAGGTTCAGGGTACTGATCACATCAGATCTAATTTCTATCCTCTGAGGGGTTTTTTGTACTGTCCATGTATGACCTTTTAGGTCTAGTCATAGCTACCTCTGAAATGACAATGACTTTATAGTTTTAAAGTGTTATCCTTAGGATAAAAACTTGAATGCCCGTCAACGTGCAGTGACATGAAAGTATTTTTTTCTTTTTTTTGCTTTCTTGACACGCAAATATGTTTCAGATCATATCACTGTTAACATCAGACAAAGGTAACATGAGTAAACAAAAAATATGTTTTTTTTTTTTTTAAAGATTATTTCCTTTATTAGAAGAAGTATCACATCCAAACCAACCAGATCCGATGTGAAAAAGTTAAAAATGTAATGGCAATGCCACAAACAGGTGCAATGACTCCCATCAGATGATTACATAACATGAATTACATATTTCACATTGCTTTGCAAAACTTTTGATGAACTCTTTTCAGAACTGATTCAATTCAGTCGCATCTGAGGGTTTTTTGAGCAGAGATGACCAGGGTAAGCTCACACCAAAACATCCTAATCGGAACCAGGTCTGGATTAATTGCTGATCTCAGCAATTAATTTGCAACTACATCAATAACAGAACGTATTTCAGGACCTGGAGAAGCAAAGCACCACCACCATGTTTGACCGTCGATGATCATCTCTTTCTGAAATATAAATATATGCTTTCTGGGAAATGTGAAACACAATTCCAAAATGGTAACAGAGTCCAACTCTGTTGATATCATCGAGACCCTAAGAAGAGGCCTGCATGTATATGTCACTATAACCCAACACAGACATCAAAACTGGAGAGACAGGTATTTTCTCTCTTTTTCTCTTGAAAAAAGCCAGGACAGATTTTCAAATAATAATAATAATAATAAAAAAAAAACCAGTTCATCTTGCATTTCTTCATTATTTTTTGAACATGCAGTATAACTGCGAGACCTTCAAAACCAGAAACACAAAGATATTTGTTCCTAAAGACAAGCTCAACAGCTTTATTAAAAGCATAGAGTAGAAATAACTTGAGAGTTGTCGTTTGTGCAGCTCTTTTAGGTTAAATTAATCATAACTAAATACCTTAATTATTTAACTAAATTCTTGATTACATTAATTACAAGATCCTCTTGGTTTGTTATGCGATACCAACTGACATATAATTATTTTTGATTTATCCTAATTCATTTAAATCTGAAATATTTAATGCATCGGTAAAGATTTCATCCTTCAGACTGATGTTTGATAGCTTTTGAGACAGAACCATTTCCACCACATCACTGTGGTTCAGTCATCAGGCTGTTCTCACCTGTTTGATGGTGAAGTCGTTGATGAGATGATGGTTGTGCTCATTCAGGTTGCAGTGCAGGGAGACGCAGTCGCTCTGGTAGAGCAGGTCCTGCAGGGTGTAGACGCGCTGCACGCCCAACGAGCGCTCCAGTCCGTCCTGCAGGTATGGGTCGTAGAAGATGACGTTGAAGCCGAAGACCTTAGCCCGGACGGCCACCGCCTGACCCGAGCGACCTGCGGGCACAAGTAATTTGCGTAAGTGCACACTCCAAAGGTGTGCTAACTAATCTCAGCAATTAATTTGCAACACTTTGAAAGTCTCAGATGTCTGGTAGACATCTGAGATGTCTATCAGACATATTAGGCGACAGTGGCGGTCTTAAATCAAGACTGGTGGACGTAGCAGACAGGTCAGCGAATGACGCGTAACTTTTCTTTGTTGGAACAATAATTGTTAATTAAAAATAGTTTGATTATGTTTTACATGTCTGCTGTAGGTTTCTGTGCAAATTCTGCGAAACCCTCTTATCTTCAATGCAAGGGTCTTGAATCAGTTCATGACTATTTGTAACAATTTCCATCAGTGAAAGATGTTTCCCTTGTCCTGAAGAGTTGAAAATCATTGAAGAGTTTGGGAAAGAGTCGTGACACAGAAATCATCTCACAGACTGAGGTAACAGACAGTGTTTCAGAGTGGGACTCTGCTGCACACATTAAGCTCCTCCGTCTCTCGCAGCCATGTGTTGTGTAGGATGAGAGTCTCGTCTCGAGCTGGCTGGAGGAAGCGTTTCTGCTCGGTGGCTGCAGAGTAAAGGAGAGCTGTCTGGCGTTGGCTGTGGAAAGGATCGATAATGTCCTTTATGTCTCTCTGGGACTTGACTCTCTGTGATGGAGCGTAATGTCCATTAAGAAAAGAGAGGATTCAGAACGGAGCAACGGAAAGTTGCAGCTAAATTAACAGCTAATTATTCAGTCATTTTCTAAATAGATTCAAAAGCGATGGATGGCAAAGTGTTTCCAACGTGATTAATCATTTTACTTTTAGACACGCTCGGCTTCCGTTTCTGTCTAGGCTACTTTATACCCTGGTATTTTCTGAGCACACTTGAGCTCCTCAGAGTAGAGGAATCAGGGTTCCTGCACATATTTAATGGCCAATTTTCAAACTTTTACAAACTCAGATGAACAGACTTTCCTTCTTCATTTTAAATGCACTAACGGATAATTCTGGATACTGCCCTTCACTTGAAATTCTACAAAAGTTATCAAAGTTAGCCTGAAAAAAAAAAAAAACATATGGATGGATGGATCAAAAGCTAGCAGAGAGCTTTGGCTGGGCTCTTGAAAATATCAGATGTATTCTATAAGTCGTAGAAAAATGAATTATATTTACTACTTAAAGACATAGTTTTTTAATTCATTCTGTCTCATTTTTTTCTTCCTCCAGTTTCTCCCTTACTCTCCTCTCTGGTACATACTTTGCATTTTTAGTTTTCCTTCTTAAAACATCTAATAGTTTTCCTTCTATTAGATGATATTCCTTCTAATAGAAGGCCAGTCATTAATATATTGTTACAGTTGATCACTTGAATAAAATTCAAGTGATGTATCTCATGTAAATACATATTTTTTTTCAGTACATTGGCACTTACTGAAGTACTTAAATTGGAGAATAAAACTAAAGATTTTAATGAAACTTATATTAAAATCACACAAAGAAATGTATTTTTTTTAATTGCTTTTTTGCTTCCTGTGCTAAAGTACACCATGAACTAATTTAAACGAGAACCCCAACTGACTAGTTAACCTACTAGTTGAGTGATTTATTTGTCACGTGAAGGTCATACATGTCCTTTTGCGGTATTAAATTATGGCACTTTTGGCTTTCCTTAACCTTAAAGCTGGGCTATGGAAAGTAAATCGATCATATTTTAGGACATTGCAAGAATGAGATGTGTATATTTGTACTCCAAATGTCATAATATGCACCGTTCTTCATCAAATGAGGTTCTACAGCAATATCTCAATTTCATCCACGGCTGCTCACCACCAGACAAAAAATGTCAGATGTGTCTGACTTGGTGCTAACAAGTTTGATAACGCCATTAGAGCAGAGAACACAGAGGAGAGAAGACCAACTGCGAGGGAAACTGGTTTAGGGAGTGAACTGGGGCGTGTTTGTCAGGTGACAGTCGCGGTGCCGTTTATATCAAAATGATGTAGCGACTGCCTGACCCAGAGCAGGGACAGATTGTGCTTTCCTCGCTCCCTGCTGTAGCGCACAGAGTTTACTGGTCTGAACTAACCACAGGTTGTCAGAGAACAAACCACCTTTATCATTACTTGCAACTTAAATATTAACACTACATTTTTATTCACAAGCAAGCCTCTTTTGAAGGAGAAAATTATATATTGACCATAATTTGATAGTTGAAGGACCCAGTTCCAGATGCCATGGGAACAAGACGATTGTCCCATTTGTCCCCTTCCTGTCAGAGATATTAATAGCTAGATAGATGTATAAGAAATGACAAATGAACAGATGGATGATATAGATGGATGGACAAACAGATGGATGAACAATCAAACAATCCATTTACTCCAGAGTTTTCTAGACAGTGTGAGAACTCTGAGGAATGAACCTATTGCCATCCTCTGTTGTTTCTGATTGCAGCCTTAAAACTGCGCCGTCAGCAGCAGAAAGGGAGTGTCTGCAGGTGGTGTGAATCACAACAGGCTGTTCTGAAGCTTAAAAAAAAAATTGCCCTGCAGCTGCAGGCTTCTTCAGCCATTTTCTCCCAATATAAACATTTTATAGTTGAAACAGAATCAGATTTATTTACAGCTGATGCATTGAGAATGAAACGATATTTGCTTTTTGTGGCACCGCGGCTGTAATGGAAGCTATATAAGATACCTGAGTATCAAAGCTCATTTCTGTTCAGCTCCTTCATGCACTGATCAATACCAATAACTGTAAAAGAACCAGAGGTTCTGTCGCCCACGGGAGCGTTTCAGTGTCTGGCTCATTCTTGACTTGACTTTTTGCTTTGTGTTGCCAACCTATTCACAGACAGTGAGTGAAGACGAAGACCTCCGAATGTTACATAAAACAGATTCCTGAACTTCACTTCATTCAAGCTGTCAACACTGAAGCCAACGCGGTAGCTGGATATGACGGAAATTTAAAGCAGGAGTGAACTGGTTGTATTTAATGCCTGTGACTGATGTTTTGCTTCCAGTATTAAGGAAAAAAAAAATCTAATGACCCTTTTATTTTGACATTCAAACATTTTTAAACATGCATTGATACATATAACTGTATGTTACAGTTCAATGAATTAATTCGTTATTCAGATAGAGACAATTACACAAGAGCTCCTTGAATTACTTAAAAATCTAACAAAGCAGAAAAAGCAGAAGTGACTCAAGTTTGACGCCTGAAGAACCTTTGTATCTGCAGCTGGCAGCCCAAGCAAACTCCAGCATGCCTTTGCTTTTCCACTAACAATGGACACTGTTTTGAGAACTGCTTGAGCCAGAAGGACTCAGGGATGAGGCTAGAAGTGGGAGGATTGGGTAAAATCAAGAGAATGAGGAAGGCGGTTTTCTACGCCAGAGCCCAGTGCTCAGGCACCGTTAGTCTGCACAGCTGTCTGGGACCTGCAGGTTGTGTGTGCGTTTGTGTGTGGACACAGAGATAAGGTGGCACTCTTCAAATGCTTATGAGAACGCTGAGCATTCGAGTGCCCGGCAATGTTGACAGGAGACAATGGATCAGAAAAAAAACACAAAACAAAAAAAAAAAGCACACACACAATCAATAGAGGATCAGTGGCCGAGAGTGAAACGTACACATTTACACACACTAAGGCAGAATGGAGTACGCCATGAGGGCTGATTATGGCCGCGCGAGATGTCAGGGGAGAGCAATAACAGAGACGAAGAGTCGAAAAACAGAAGAGAAGAAAATAATAAAGATATTATGGCGGAGCATTAGAGCGGTGGGCTGTGAGAGCGGATAGAGGGAGTCGGCCCGGAGGGAGGCCAAACAGACAACCTTGAGATAATCTAGGGGACGAGCAGAGCGGGAAAAAAAAAAAAAACAACCTTATCAGAGCAGAAAAACAGAAGGCCCTCTGACTGGCAAGGAGATCTGAAAACACACTACATGAAAGTAGTGTGCACTGGCTGGTGGTCGGCGCTGATCAGTGAATGCGTTGCACCCAATCGCTACCAGATTGCACGAACAATAATGATCATCGGTGTGGAAGTTATTCATGAAGAATCCTGAAAATGAGCTATTTTCTGTGAGCGTGAGGTGTTGAAGTCAGAGGAAAACAAAGAGATGTAAGTAGGGATATAAAAAAAATACATCAAGTTTATAAAACAATACTGGGTTCATTAAAACAAGATGAGATGAGAGGAGATGAGATGAAAAACAGATTTGGAAAAATTACGAAGCCACGTGTTTTCTTTTCATAAATGAGGCGACTGCTTTGTTGCGGCTTCATCTGTGATTGTTGCCACACTCTGCAGAATGTATAAAGGAAAGCCTAATAATGTAGAGGGCCTGTTGAAGCTGCAAAACCTCCTGCTACACTTTGCATTTTTTGTGCTGCAGGAGAAACAACTTTTTGCTTCTTTCTCCTCAGCCTCCTCAGACAATATATTGATCAATAATTGTGTGCCGACAGTAAGCATTTTTTTTTTTTTTGTGCAGAATTTCCCACTCCATCTTTGACTAGTCGGTATATTTCTGCTTGTCTACTATTTAGATAGTCCAGCCAAAAACACATTAAAATTGTCACACTTTAGTATTTTCACAAACAGAATAAAGTTTTTAGAAATATAAATGAAGTATTTCATATGATCATTTTCAGTCTAGTCTGAAACACAACTTCAAAACGAATGGTAACTTTAGCATTCGCAGTCAGTCACATTATTCTGATGGTGCTAACCTAATGCTCAAGTATTGTCTGTTTCTTTTTTCTACCAAGTTCTCAAAATATTGCCAGATTAACTATTTAAAAATAATGTAGTGTTGCCGTGGAACTTACTACCATATTAATTAGCCTTGTCAACACAATAGGGCAACTACTTAATAGTTACTTTCCTTAAAATCATATTTTATAGTACATTTTGAAACATGGCTGCAGTTCTTCAAGTTGCAAAGAGAGTGAGAGAGATGAAGACTTTGTTGTGCTTTTTTTTCCTTTGACCTCAATAGCCTTTCTGACCTATGTTTAAGAAAAGCTAGCTGCACAAATTGTTAAAAAAGATGCTGAAAGCAATGTTAAAATGACAATCCTGTAATCATTTAAAAAAAAAAAAAAAAAGTATAACACAGCCTTTTCCAGCCATGTGCGATGGTTTCTCTGCTCCAAATATACTTAATCAATAACCAATCACAGGTTATTGTGGTTGGCATTTTATTATGTGGTAATTATTTCAAAATTCTGAAATTTTTCACAAAATTCTGTGCTGGCAGAATGAAAGCTGACCAAAGAGCAGAGAAAATCAGCATTGCATCTCCACATAGACAGCATTTTAAGGGGAAAGGAGGAGATTCATGACTGGTACAAAAAATGAGTATCTGGATATTCACCAAATCCGATGAGGCCGAGGGTTTCGCCACGGATGCGAGCGGCACCAGAGGCCACCTCGCGGATCTGTTCCACGCTCTGGACCCTCGTGCCCTCCCGAAGAGCTTGATAGAGCCAGGTGTTCCGCCTGTAGAGGTTCAGGATGTGACAAATGGTGGAATCGGCCGTCTCCTCCACGGCTGCAGAGGGAATGTTGCACACAGCAATCCCTGAAAAATTAGAAAGAGGCCAAAAGAGTTTCAAATCAATCTGAATAGGCGATGCAAAAACAAAATGATCAGTGTTCACCCAAACTATGGTTAACAACGTAAAAAAATAAATAAATTGTCGCTTGGAAAATGTTCAGCTTGAATTGGGATAGTAGGATACAAGAAGCAACAATGCAAATGTCAGTCAAAATTTCTTTGCTTCCCACCAAACATGAATACTATGTTAAAGTAGCTCATATAAACCCAAAAATCTTTATTTATGTTGCACCTTTTTATATTAAAGTGAACTATCACAGCCAAATACAAGCATTCTACTGTCCATAACAGGATGACCTGAAAACATTGAAGTTTTAGGGACTTTCTGTTGAGTTATATTCCAGCAGAGTGTTCTCAATTTAGCTGCCTTCAAGCAATTTAAACCTCTGACCTCGTGGTATTACCTCGTCTTTCCTTCACATCTTTTTTTTATACTCCTTTCAAAGCACTTCTGCCTGCCCTGGCTCTCCACTAATGCCCTCATCCCACTCTGTATCTCTGAGTAACAGCATGGTGGTCTGCGGACAGCAAAAAATACCCAGAGCCTGTTCAATGCTCAATCAATGGCCTCTTTTTTCTCCTCTCGGAGAACAGCCGTCGTATCTGCGCTGCCTTCTCGAGGCCTGATAGCTTTTTGACTCCTGTGTTGCAAAAGGCAGCGCGCTGTCGGTGAGTGGGTGGCAGTTAGACACAGTATCTCGTATTGGCAGGGAAATGGCAGCTTTGTCAGCTCTAAGAGCTGTTTGAGCCACTGAGCCTGCTGATAGGAGCCTGGGTGGTGGTTCAGAGGATGAACCAAACTCTTTTCTTCCTTTTACTTTCAGTGGCTTTCAAAAGTCTGGCTCGTGGTTCCATCTTTGCGGTTCATCTTACTATTAACTTCGGCTTAAAACACTATTCTAAAAATGCATCCCCGGGAAACTCAGAAAAGATACTTGAAGCAAATCTTTTCAATGGAAGATTCCCTTCAGACATAGATCTTATTTTTGATCACCATCTTCAACAACCTCTTTGAATATATATATATTTTTTTTTAGCACATTGCAAATAATTTGATGACTCACTCGTAAATCCAAACACTGGCGTTTGAAGTCATTGACAGGTGAAAGATCAAACGAGGAAGATGGCAGGCAAAACTCTCTGTAATGGAATCAATGGAAACCATTTGGAATAAAGCACTTTTCACAGTCACATCTCCAAACAAACACCTGCTGCTATATTGATTCAGGTTTTCCTTATAGTGAAGCAGTGTTACTAAAACCCCCTCATGCTGGGTCATGTGACGGATCCAGCTTTATAGTAAATTCCACAAATTTTCATTAGGGCAGATGTGTTAACCCACTATAAACAGGCATTATCTTTTGCATAAGCAGTTTGGTGTGTTTGGGATCATCGTCCTGTTGGAACATGCATTTAAGTGTCACACTGAGGCAAAGTTCAAGACTTCAGAGGTACACTTTTTTCAACATGAAGTTGTTTTTGTGTAAATAACCAGTGTTTCTGGAACTGAAATAACCCCACAGCATGACGGCACCACCACCATACTTGACAGTTGCTACCGTGTTTCTAGATTTGACTCTTCCGAACATACTTCTCATCACTGATAAAATGGTTTGTCTCATATGACCGCACAACGTTTTTTCCAGAAAAATATTTGACCTCTACATGCAGATAGTCGCAAATTTCTAACAAGCATGAAGGTGCTGATTCTGGAGCAGGGCTTCGTTCACGATTAACACCAGTCCTATGATGTGAAAAGCAAAATAAAGCCTTATCCATTATTGAGAATACAGTAACATTTTTTCCAATTCTTAGCACTTTTGAGTGTCAAAGATTCCTGAGTTGTTCCTGAAGTTTTAATTAAATTCCTCTCGTATAACTTACTAGAACTGATCATTTAGAAATAAGATATGAGTCCAAAATTATTTTTTTATTGTTTGGGTCCATTTTTATCATAAATATTTACCATTCTTCTAAGGTCTTCATTGAGTTTTTCCATTGATCTGCATATTGCTCAATCAAATATTGCCAAACAAACGGTTTAAAACTATTTTCAAACCTTAAGACAGAGCGGTACAGTAAGGCAACAAAAAGTAAGAAAAGATGTGAAATGCCAGGGCCTTTTCCCAGTCTATAAAAGAAAACACTAAAATAAACCTCTAGATTAGGTTCCAAATTCAACAAAATCTTTTTTATTTCAAACAAACAAACAAATTAATTAAAAAAAATTACTTCCTGCAAGACCTAAAGGTAGTGCCAAACTGTCAGCCAAATGGCATTTGGTGGTTAATTTAATAGCATTAACCTCAACTAGGCTTTGTAAACTAGATGGTAAAAAATGCCATGCCAGGATGAATAATATATTCATAAACAGCTTGCCATAACTGTTTATGAAGCAGCCACTTGTTTTCCACTCTACACTAAGGTCATCATTGCAAACTATAGTAGCATTTGTTTTGGGCCGAGTGCTTTAGACCAAAGTCTATTCTAATTTTGTATTGTTGCACCAAAATAAAAGCATTAAAAACACATTATCAGTTCTGAATGTGAACATGATAGTTCATATGATTACAACAATTAATGTGTAAAATGTACACATGAATAGAGGAATATGTAAAACCCCAAAATAACAATTCCTTACCTAGTTCTCCAGCTGCCTTTATGTCGATGTTGTCATATCCGCTGCCGATGCGGATGATGATGCGTAGGGCTTTGAACTTCTCCAGGTCCTCTCTGGTCAAGGTGATGGTGTGGTACATCATGGCTCCCACTGCCTCATTTAGCACCTGCAGATACACCAAGACAAAAACGACGCAAAACTATTTCTTCTTTTGTCTTAAATTCTTATCACTTGCTGTGTGCTAATAAATCTGCTTCTCCTTTGAATGGACTTTGCAACTTTGCACATATCACAATGTTCCTGCACTGGATATGTGTAGTTACAGCCACCAGAGTTGAGTAGCTGGTTGCCTTCCAAGGAAACACCAGGAGGCCTCTGCTCTATTCAGCTTCCCACTGACAAGGGACGCTGCGTTGGGTCAACACCAGCCAAATTGACCAACAGCACCGACTGTAGAAAGCCGGATTGGGTAAGAAAGAAGGCTGTGTGCGGTAAGAGCCCATGAAGACCGGATAGAGAGGAGGAGGAGGAGGCATTGTGCTGCTTCTTAGTGTGTGCTTGCATGTGTGGGTGTGTGTGTGTGCGTGTGTGTGTGCGTGTGAGCGTGGGCAGGGAGGCGTGCATGGACAAAAAGATAAGGTAGAACTCTGGAAGGGCTTGAGAGAGTAGAGCATCTGTCAGTCCAGGATGTTGAGAAAAGCCAAGAATAATATACAAACAGCAAAAAAAAAAAAAAAAAAGAAGAAAAATGAAACATGTTGCAGAGAGAGTTTGCCTGGATCTGTGCTGTTGCATGATCACCAGGAATCCATTCAGACCTAGAGAGTGTTTATCCGTCTCTATAGAGAGGTCAAAGCTGACTCTGACTGTACATTCACAACAACAGAGTCAAATGTTGCGCTAGGGAGATAACATTTTAAAAAACTACATGCCCGTGCTGATCAAGATCAAATATCAATTTCAGAGTTTCACAGCGTTGCATCAACTCCTCCTGAACGAACGTTCTAGCCAGTCTTTCAGTGAATACATTTCATGCATTTCTGTTTAAAAGGAGACAAGTTCTATGTTTAAGAGATAAACGTGGTTTGGTGAAAAACGTATAAATTAAACCCAGAATAAAAGTAAGAAAAAAAAGATCTTGTGAGAATACTGTTGAAACTTTGAAAGAATGCTATTTTTTCATAGTGAAACAAGTTTTGGACCACTCGGCAATTTGCTAATTCAAAGTGACAAAGACTTTCAATCTTGAATAAACGCCTGGTGTTCAATGAAATACTTAGGAACTGTACAGAATATAAACTATTGACTATTGTCAGACAGTGATTAAAATATGATCTCTCTTTTTATGCGGTGTATGTGAATATCTGCATATCAATTTCAGCTGTTCACAAAGCCATTCATGCACAGAAGCAAAAACACAAACAAACATAATTACACCTACTTTCGATATGCGCTGAGACCAGCTGACTCAACTGAAATGACTATTGATTAAACCAAAATAACTATAAGTGACCTACTGCTGGTGGATAATCATGACTGGAATCACATAAACACATTTCTTTATGCTGAGTGGATTGTACAGAAAATTACTTTCAGTAAATGGTGATGAAAGCAGATTTAAAGTATCCCTTAGCCGATTACCTCACCTTAATACAAAACGTCACACGAATAGACCAGAACTGCACACGACAAAGATGGCGAAGTGAGGAATAGAACCCAAAAAAATATCTTTTTCCAAACGACATTTGAAATGATAGTCAAGCTTTGGCAGCACATGGTCGAAATATAGCCATTAAAAGATGCTTAAGAGGACAAAAAGGAAGAAGCTATTTATTCTCCCCAGAGGACAATGGAAATAATTTCTGTTCTTTCAATGTTTGTTCAAAAAGTTGTTTTTTGTCGACATAGAGCTACATAATTCTGGCTACTGAATCAGCCTGGGAACGAACAGATGTTCATTCTTTAAACCAGAAAATAAATCCTGTCAAAATTCAAGAGGGAAATAGAGATGTGCTGTTAAGCTATGCTAAATTAATGCAAATCTTTGCATATGTAGTTAAAGTAGTTATTTTTAAGTTCATGCTTGAAAGTTCTGGGCATCCCTCAGAAGATCCAAAGACTCAGCAGTGGATGAATCTGAGTCGTGCCACCTACAGAGATCAGTAGCAGTGAAACACCCGAGGGCTCTCAAGGTGACCCGGCCTGCGAGTCGGTTTGATGAGGATCTAAACTACTCCCCCTCAGAATCTGCCCGGGCCCCTGTCAGCACCTAAATAACAGCGCTACATTCACCTCCAGCCAAACTGAATTAGCTTTCCTGTGATTAGTAGATTAGCTCTGAATTTCCATACTGCTTTTATTAGCACTGTGTCCTGGACAGGGCTTCCAGATACTAGTTCAAGGTTAAAACACTCCTTACACACACACACACACACACACACACGCACACATCCCTCTGCACTGAAAGCTGAAGGATCTTTTTTTTTTTTTTTTTTCCTTCTCAGCTTGAGGAGAAGATTGTTGGAATTTGGTCATTTATTTTAATGAATATTTTGATCATTATTTTATTCAGGGGTTCCAACAAATTTTCCATATAAAAATGTCACACTTTTCCACACCCAATTTTCTTAATCTTTTATGGACATTTTACAATGCAACATAATTAAGTTCACCATGAATTTATAGCTGTTATTTCGGCAGTGGGCAGGCTTTAAATATGCTTCAAATAAATAAGCAAAGGAGGGAAAGATGGAAGGAAGTGGGGAAGGGAGAATGGAAAAAGAACAGATGGAAGGAAGGAAAGAAAGAGGGAGGGAAATAAGTACTGAAGAAAGGAAAATGGTAGGAAGGATCATTAAGACAACGGGACAGTGAATAACAATCTAAAGAAACTTTTCAATGAAACTGGGATCACTGAAATCTAATTCCGTACTTTTCAAAACAGAAATCTGAGTGTTTCTTCAGTGCATGGGAAGTTCAGAAAAATAAATATTAATTAGACGCCTATCAAACAGAAAACCGTTCGTGTGTGTTTGTGTGTCTCTGTGGTTAACAGTGGAAGGATTTTATGGTTATGAAGTCACCCTGCACATGGTCCAAAGTAGATGCAATGTGGTTGGAACATTGAGAACAAACTTTTTTCCACCTGACAGGAAAAGCTGTTTTGTTAAAACAGTTGCTGCTTAAAACTACGAAGCATTGATCACTTATTAAAAAAAGCACAACAGGCAATTACAGAATAAGCCCATGTTTAGGATGCTATAAAAACTTCGTTTTGACCTCACTTTTAAAATCTACGTCAGCGATTAAACAGGTATGCGAGAAAAGGGGAGAGTAAAATCGTATCTTATGTCAATAGTGTACTGGAAACCTTAAATAAAGGCAAATTCAGCACAAATGCACAAAAAGAACAGCTGAAAATTTGCATTTTTAAAATTTTCCCAATTGCTTCAGAAAGTTACAAACACTCATGTGGAAGAATGTTACTACTTTCAAGCTTTTAAGGTTTTGTTTAAACCGTGCCTTTTCCACGATGGAATAATTAATTTGCTCTGTATTGTTCTAATCAAAACATAATAAGCTTAAACATATGCATACACTCCCACTAATACATTTAAAATGGTTCCTTAGGCAACTACCCACTGTTTGAATCCATCAACCAGCTTCTGGCATAATTTTGGATGAATATTTTTCAAATCTTCCGTGATGAAGTTGGCTGTCTGATAAACACCCAGTCTTTGTCATAGTCCATTACGTCTCTAGAAGCTCAATGTTGGCCTACCGTATCCAACTGCAGAAACTGTTGTTATGCTTTTGGGGTGATTGTCCTGTTGTAAGTCCCCATCTGTGCGTTTCAACCATCTAGGTGATGTGAGTTAGAAATGAGAGAATTTGGAAGTAATCCAAATCCACTTTGTACAATGTCCCTATTCCACTGACATCAAACAGTCCCGTAGGATGACACTGCCACCACTTTGCTTGATAACTGTTTGTGCTCTTAGGTTTAAAAGCCTCAACTCAAGAAAGACTAAAGTCACCGGTGTTGACTTGCTCGTCCAATCGTTTTGCACTTTATTTTGTTTGTTCAGTCAGGTTTGGCCCTTGAGAATCGCCTTCCTTTGGAAACGCCGACTTCGCCTGCAGACGTACCTGCTTGGTTCCATCAGTGTTCAGCTCAGGCAGGCCTGAATCTTTTTGGTCTCTTATTTGTTTCTGAACACCCTAGCCTAATTGCTGTTTGAAAAAGGCTTGCAAAGACTTTGCAAATCTACAAATGACCTTCTCAGATCTTCTGTCAACATGTTATCATGCTGATGAATCAAGTGAGCACTATTGGAGAAAAACTTTCAATGCTGGCAAAGAGAAACAACCAGCTGCACACCTTGATTACTGACAATATTATATTACATTATTTACTGGGCTTCCGTTCATTGCTAAGCTTAACACTTTCAGTGGCTGAGTCAAGCTGAACTGTGTGATAAGCCATTTTTGACAGTATGCCATGTGGGCTGCGATCCAAGCTTTACAAGCGGTATATGAGGCTGTAACGACTGAAACAAAGACAGAGGATCATTGACCTTGGCGGATGAGCACAGGTGCTGAATTTCACTGAAGTGGGTTTGTAACATTTTTCTTGCTCTGTCATTGCTCGAGTGTCATCATTCACGTCTCGCCTAAAAAAAGTTATGGCTCCGGCAGGAGATCTGTTGGTCTTTTAGTTTTACACAACTTGCAACTCCCATGTAGGCGTGCAGACGCGCTCGTCCACATTATGCAGAAATTCCACAGTTATCAACACTACATCTCTGCATACATGCCGCGCAGGAAAGATATTGGACATTTTCAATCTATCACGCCCCTCTGGGTATCCAGACTGCAGGTTATTACTGCGAACTGCTGAATATGCTGCTGAGGTGAACATTACAATCATGTTTTTCCTGATAAGGTAGTGTTAAAAACAAACAAAAAGGTATCCCGCACTCCCCCTCGCCTCTTCTCTGCCCGAGGTCTGTGATTGAATTGATCTTTATGCAAATGCTTCTTTTTTAATATGTCCTATTTTCATAAAGACAGCGCGACGAAAAGATGTAGCGGCTCGCTCTCCATCTCTAGATGGAGAGATCGCTCCTGGGTGATACCCACCTCTGCAGACGTATATTGTTTTGCAGCCGGAGCGCTGCATAAAAGACAATAAAGAACCTCGACAAGCCAATGTAATTACACTGCATCCCCGCCGTACAAGACTCTCTATTAGAACAATGGCACTGATATAGGCATCACGCCCAATGCCCCAAAGTGACATTAAATCATAATGAAGCCACTATTTTTTAACTGCCGAGTGTACATGAGGCCAATATAACACGATTCACACATCAGCTCGGTGATAGAGGTGGACATGAGCGATCTCCCTATCAGCTTTTAGTTGCTATGATGCATACCGTTGTGCGTGTCCTACCTTCTCGTGGATCTCCTGTGTTGACTGGGCGTCGCAGAAGGCGACGGTTGCTAAGTCTTTCAGGATGGGCATCTCCACGGTGCAGTCGCGCCCATCCAGCAGTGCCACCAGCGGGCGCGGATGCATTGGCCCGTTCATGATTTGGGGCCGAATACCTGATCGGGACACATGAGAAGAGAGGGAAAAATTAGTGTACAGGGCTGCAGAGAATCATTTGTTGTATTTAAAGCACTGCGGAAAAGTCTCAACTAATGTTTTTTCTTTGCTTCCAAGAAGTCATTAATAATAAATAATAAATAGTTCTTTAGGGATTTGAAAATTTCCCAAAATACATTTCTCACCCTTTTTTTTTGTTCCTTATACCAATGTTACACTTGTTTTCTATTTCTTTTTCCAATGTTTTTTTGGGCTCTAGTGGCCCTTATTCAAAAGTAGGAAAAGACAGGAAAGAGAGGCAAGACGTGCGGCAAATGTCGCTGGGTCCAGGAATTGAACCCGCGACAGCCGAGTCAAGGACTAAGGCCTCCAAACGTGGGTCGCGCTAAACCCCTACACCACCACAGCACATCCCCAATGTTACACTTTTGAGACTCTGCCTTTTTGTTAGGCTGGCATTGCCTCATTTGATACTTTGACACTAGCATTCAGTTTGATCAGATTTTTCAGACAGGTAGAAAAATTAATCGCTGGAGGAAAGCTGGAAGGTGCCAGGTCTGCTGCACATGTACACCGCTGTTGCAGAATCACTGCAACTGTGGCTCGAATGTGGGTGGAACCTTTCTAGAGTGCACGGTAACATGAACCCTTCTTTTCGTTTTCATTTCACCGAGTTCTCCCAGAGAACTGAAACTGGGTAATCATTGAGTCATTCAGCAGGACACTGATCCATAACAGCACAGCCTTTTGAAAACGTGTGAGGCAGAGCTGAAGAGAAGAGAGCATAAAAGAGAGACCAGAAGAAGAACAACCTAAAAAAATCTGGTCTGTTGCCAAAAAGGGGTTGGAATCTTTTCCTTCCCTTGACTAAGTAAAATACTCAAATTAAAACTTGGAATATTCCCAGTTTTTTTGGGGAGAAATTATAACACAGGAATAAAAGGTTAATTTAAAAAGCTAAGACTTCTTACATATATTCACTTGGAGAGACAGCAATTCTCCCTGGCAAAATGCAATGGCCCATGAATCACATTGATAATGCTACTAATAGCTGATCACACAGAGACAATGCTTATCTGTTTCTCTTACTGAATCTCTAAGTGAACATTAAAAGGATCGATTTGACGACAGAAAAGTCGTCTACAACCAGAAGAGCAAAGCGTACGTCTTGAGGACGTTTAGCTCACATGTCCTACATACATATTGAGGCAATACTTTCATCAGACAACAGGAATGTTAAAAAGAGTACAGCAAAGCTGTTTATTGTTTTCAGATTCTGACCTGTCGCCAGTGGAACACGCTGAGCTTGCACTAAAATCTCTACAATGCAGACTGTTTTTCTAATGCTAGCCTTTCTAACGATGCGTGTCGTGGTAATTGCTAATACAGGCTGCAAAAGTTAGTTTAAAGTGAAAACAGCGCAACTATTTTGTCTATAGTAAAACTCTATTTACAGTGACTGCTGTCTCTTATGTGCCCTTATCACCTCTGGTCCTAATGCAAGCTATCAATGACTGCTCAGTGCAGGGAGGCTAGAGGAAAAACGGTATTCTGATATCTTCTTATTTAGCACCTTTCAAAAGAAAAAAAAGAGAAGTTGGGTTTGGTGAAAATAGGTACCTCATTTTGGATCTTCAAGAATCAAGACAAGTGGCTCAGCAGCCCTCTAAACTCGTTTTACATGACTTCTTAAGTTCTGGGTGAAAGTATCAAAGTTTACTAAAAGTGGAAATGGAAAACTGGCAACAAACACTATAATTTTTAACATCAAAGAACTATCAAATCAAACAGACATCAAATTAGAACTTAGCTGGTTTCATTGCATAATTCTTTTCCTGAAACATGAAAGACTCTGCGTGAGTACAGGAGGTGATTAGAATGTAGCGGGAAGCACGGCTGCTCCGCACTAACAAGGCCTGCTCAATAAATCAATGCACCTACTCTGGACTGGATTAGATTTACAGGAACACTCTCAGAATCACAGCTCTGAAACACCTGCATTACACTCTCAAACTGTACACCTAAACATGAGCATAAGCAGCTAAAAGTATATTCACACAGCAAAAAAGAAAATATATTCCCCACAGTGGCGCTTTGACAACTACAAGCTGAAAGGACAAGCATTTTCTCGCTTTTTAAGGGAAGGATCATAGATTGGCCTCAATGGGGGATAAAACCTGCAATCGGCACCTTCACAGAAGAGTTTCTTTCACGGCGTGCCTCAAAAGAGCAATGTATCACTGAAATGGAGAACGCTCGAGAAAACGTTACAAGCCTGGAACAAACCCCATAGCCGATTCACATCTGCACAGCGGCGCGGTTGACAAAGCATGTGTCGCATTTATGGTTCTGTCACCGAACGGGTCGCTTCACCATTTTCTCACTTAGACTGAAGAGAGTGCAGAGGAGCCGAGTTCCCCGGTGGCTCGACCTTCTCACACATCCCCGCAGAGGATGGCGTGTCGCGCCGAGAAGACAGACAATTATCGGCCCTGCTTCATGCAATGTTAACAAGTGAGGAGAATAAATATTCATGTTGCTTCACCAGAAGCAGACCAGAGATGGAAAGACTGTGTTCCTTACGGATTAACAGCTTTTTACACCATAGAGGTCATGTTAATCACTCATGGTTAGCGGCAATCTAAGATGACGTAACACACTTAAATTAATCAAATAAAGTCCTAAAAGTGTCTTTCATGGTATCTCTGCTCATTATTTGTTTTGTTTGTTTCCCTCTTGGGTCCAGCCACTTTGTTTTTTTAATTTTAGAATAAATTTGACGATGCTGATGCAAATTGCATAAATATGCCCAGGCTGTGCATTTTGGCTGAATTGGAAGTGTTTATTAGTAAGTCTTTCAAACTAAATCAAGAAGGCAAAAAAACAACAACAAAAAAAAAACAACAAAGGCTGCCAAGAGGTTATCAGAAACAGAAACGGGGCGGGGGGGTTGCATAGAAAACATGTAGACCTGCCTGAAACATTCAGAAGAATGAGTTGCAGACTGCAAAAGCTGGACTTAAACTGATGCTTCATCCAAAAAATGTATTTGGCCCAAAACAACACTGAGCATCACTCAAAGTCACCGGGCACACAGAGAAACATGGTGATGGCGACATGAAAATCTGAGGTTACATTTAGTTCAAATGTAACAGAGCTTTTTCTCATTAAATTATTAACACATTCAAATATTTGTCAGTTTTATGCCACAAGCCTTTCGGGTATCTGTTGGAAGAATGAAAATAAAACTAAGATTCCTCTCAATATTGCAATAAGTTTAAATATATATTCAAATAAAATAAATGCAGTGGTCATTTGAAAAACATTAATATTTTGAAATGACATTACCAAGTCCAGATCTAGAGATAACAAAATATCTATTTAAGAGCTGTAGAGGTAGATAATATAAGATATCCTCACAGTTTGACACATTCAGGCAGAACGGGCAAATACAGGATGTGGGATGAAGGCAGACTCCTCCTGAAGAACAATAAGTTGAAGTAAAAGGAGCTTTATGAAAGTATGAGTTCAAGGGTGTGCACACATTTGCACGCAGATTATTGCATCTTTATTTTTTTCTAAAAATATATTTTTCCAGATGAAATGTACGGTACAGAATACGGATTTAAATAAATGTGGCAAAAAGTACACAGATTTTTTTATCATCTAGTTTTGATGCCACCAAGTCTGGCATTTTGTTCAGCACGTGCACACGTTTGAGCACAATGTTACGGGAGAGGAAGAAAAAGGCTTTCATCACTGAAACTGGAATTTAATGGGTTCAGTTCAAAATGTAATAATAAATGTTACATGGGTCTTTAGTTAATAATACCACTCATTAAAAAAAAAAAAAAACTGAGTAATATATGTATTAACTGTACAACTTGAGACACAGGTGAATCACATAAAAGACTTAATGTAAGTAAGACTCATTGGGTCAGCGTGCGTTGGGATTACGTCAGCGCAGCCTGATTAGGGTAGATAAAAGTGAGATTAGGAGGTTTAAGATTAATAGGGTTGTGTCGCTGTTGCAAGCCTAAAAATAAACAGATGTAAGTAGTAAGGGGAAAAGTAGTATGCTTAAAACAGACCAAGCACTGCCTGTTAGCCTTAAAAGCTCCCAGGGGTCATATTAGAGGAGAGAGAGATGAAAGGGAAAAACTGAGGACGTAAACGACAGGAGCGGCGCGCAGAAAAGCGAGCAGTCCAGCAGTGCAGCCTTTTAGGCCAGGCCGAGTGGATGTCATAGCGCGAGTGTTTGCCTCCCGTTGCCTGTCTGTTGTCATGGCGATCGCTTGACAGGCTTTTGCCGTCCGCTTTAGCACGCTTTATTTTTAACACCGCTTGCGTGCAAGACAAGAGTGGAGGTCGGAGGCAAAAATCCTCCGTTATCCTCGACGTGTTTGTGGTGCCGAGATGCTGTGTGGCCTGATAAACAGACAGCCTGACCCCTGCAAGCAATGCCTCCTCCTGTGAAACCCCTCCGCCACCCCCCCACTGCAGACAGGTGATGGCATATTGACTGTCTGTTACCTCTGATTTGTGACAGCTCATTTAACATTAATAGAGGCAGATGGCAGAAAGCGGACTGCAAATACAGAGTCCATTACATCTGCAATTACTAACCCGGATCAGACAAATTAACTAAGCCTTTAAATCTAAAAATATTCACCCATTAACCAGGTCAAGCACAATATTTATTTTATATGACAACCAGCATATAATATGATAAGAAAAAATATTTAGTGATTATAGTAAAATAACATTGATTACTCTTTTATAGATTTCCTTTGCAGTAGAGTATCTCATTTGTTACAATGAGATAGGGACAATAAAATACATTTGTATTATATTCCTTATTTTTATACAAATGAATGGATAATTTACTAACTAATGCAGATGGATGGGTGGCAAATTATTTACACGTTCCATGCTTTCTCAAACACTTGCTTATTTTTTTTCAGATTGTGTGACTTTGACATGTGCAGTGAATTGCCACTATGTAAATAAAATGAATTTAAGCCACCAAACATCGTTTTGGCAGCTGAAACTCTTTGCAGCACTTTCCAGCAGCTCTCTCTGAGTTTGTCTGGGGGGATTTTCCCCAAGTATTTTCAGCAGAAATGACAGATTACTGAAGAGTTTGACCAAGACATTTCTTAGATCTTTTAGAAAATTGAGCAAGGGAGACAGTGAGGTGAAAGCTTTAGTTTGCATCTCTTCAAAAGCAACATTTTCTTTTCTCTGATGGCCATTGGAATTGTTTTGGGGGGGGGAAATCAGAGCAGTGAGCTAAGCAAAGGGGGAATGTGAGCCGTTAACTTCCACCAGCTCGACGAACCCATTCACATCACACGGATTTCACGTGAAATGAACATTTAAAAAAGAAAGAAGAAGGAAAAAAAAGCAACTGCGGAGCTCTGCCTTTCAGAAATAAGCCACAAGTGTTATAATCGAAGCGGTGCTTCTATGTAACAGTTTTAGACAAGAGTGGGTGTGTAGGTGAGAGAAGCAGTGGATGAAGCAGGAGGGGAGAAAAGCTGTTGGCAGGCCCCATCAAACCCTCAGGCACAAGTTAGATTGGCTGAACTCTGTGAATCATCCACTGAGTTTCTCTGTGTCTCTAGCTAACCTTTCAGTCTCTTCCTCTTTAAATCTCCCCGCTACAGACTTCTTTCCTCGGCTACATCTCACAGCATCGTCTGCTGTATCGCGCTTTATTCCTGGGGATCCTTGTGCGATAGCATCTTCTGGCAGCTCTTCTTCTCTGCTAAAGTCTGGCTCCGTGTATTTGTTTGCCCCGCTGTGTATTTGAGTCATTTATCTCTCTTCTCACATAAATTTCCTACCGACCTTGGCTATCATTCCTCAGCTGTCTTTCAGTGATCTCCAACCTTCCCCTTTCCGTCATTCCCTCACCTCGACTGTCACTCCTCCTCCTCTTTTCCTATCATTCTCTCCCCGCTTCTCCATTCCAGAAGCACACGGCGCTGTGCAGATGTGTGTGTGTCCTCTGTGTGACAGGCTGATTTTCACTCCGCTGATTTTGATGGAGAGGAGATGATGTATTCAGGCTGGGGAAGCACGGAGGTGACAGGCAACACTCCCCTCGTGGTAAACTGACAGCGTGTATATCAAACCAGCCTCAACCAGAATCACTGGGTCTGTCAGCCTCACAATACCGCCGCATGCGCTTCTGATAAGTGATCCATTCATGACACCCTTATCAGCACCTTTCCCTCTGCGGCGAGCAGCTTGACAGCATGCCTGCGGTTTGTGCGTTGGAAATAGTCTGTAATTATATAGGATAGAATTTCGTTCGTTTAGATGTTGTTACTTGTGGGAATTTTAAGCACCTTCTTATTAAAGTGGGGAAATAGATTTAGAGTGATGGCTGTGTGATTAATTATGCCCAGGTCAAAAATATCCAGCGGCGAATCATCTGAACTGGATTAGAATGAATATAAAAATGACACAAAATATTCAGAAATTCTCAAAGAGGGAAAATAAATGTTCAAGTTGAGCAATTAAATGAAGGTTGGGGTTTTAGGTGGAAGAACTGAAAAGATATCCCACACATTCTATGTGTTTGAGAGGGATTAATGTACACTTTAGTTATGTACACTCCCCAAGGTATTTGTATCGATTAGGCTTTATCATATTCGCAACCATTTAATTTTTCATAAATGCTTACAAAGAAAAACCTGAAAAGTGTTGAGTGTATTTCTATGAAACCCCATAGGATGACGTTAGATAAACTCCTGTGCAACCAAATGCATTCAGAAATTGCAATAAAACGCGTAATGTGATATAAAAGATATGTGTAATTTAGTCTCAGTATAAATCCAGCTGTTCTGTGAAGGCCTCAGAAATATCTTGGGAAACACAAGAGAACAAGATTCATCATGGAGACCAAAGAACACAGCAGGTAAGTCAGGGATAAGTTTAAACTAGAGTACATTCATAGAACATCACAAGCAAATCTGCAAGCCAATCAAAACATTATTCAAAAGATTATTCAAAATATTACATCAAAATGGTTCATATACACAAGACTACTTTGCTTCAAAAATGAAAAAAATAAAAACAAGCAAACTTTGAAGACCAGGTATCTTTTGTTTACACTGAAAATCTAGCCCAAATATATTTAAGATTTCAGTTGTCAGATGACAAAATGTGAGATGAATACATTTGCAAGGCACTGACATATTGTACAAAGACTCTTTAACATAATAAAGCAAATGCAATGAGAAGACTGAGCAATCTGCAGAAAACGTAATTCCATCCAAGGCTAAGAATGAAAACTGCAACGCTCTAATGCAGATGTCAACGTGTCAACCTTTAAATCTTAACTGAAGCATTTACTTTCTATCACACATAACTGCACATTACTTTTATCCATAGTGTATCTTTAAAGGTAATTAACCTCCTTGATGGATAAATCCAGAGAAATGCATCATATTCTGCCAAAGCGTCACAAAGGTGGAGCTGTTCAGGGAAAACCAATTATCCAGGTAGAATCCTCCATTTTCTACCCTTTAGGCAATCACCAGATTTCATCAGATTTACTGTCACCTCCGGATTTGCTCATATTTAATACAGACTGAAATTTAATTCCTAGGCTGGTTAACTTCTACTCGGTTAGCTCTCTGCTTCAGTAGCGGTGTGGTGACGTTACAGAGCAACATCCAGGAATTAAAGAGTTGTATCCAGCAGATCAGCCATGTTTTGCTTTTTTGTTGTTGTCGTTTTTCCACAGGCGCCGACGTTGCCGCTTGCCCCCTCATGGTAACCAACCAAAGATATAAACCAAGCTGTGAATCATGCAGAGATGAGAGCGGGAGATGCACTTATACATGGTGCATCAAATGTCAACAAATGTGCTAATCACTGAGGGCTGGAGCACGGTGGAGTGTTAGGGGGCATGAGAGAGTGCTCTTAATATCCCTCCTCCGTTAATTAATTCCCCTCGCTTCCTTTCATTCCTCTGTCTTCTCGCTTCCTCTGCTTGTTGCTAAACTGTTGCCAGGCTGCTAAACGTGCGTGTGGATTTTTTTTTGTTTGTTTGTTTCTAATGATTCCGCTGCGTATGAGTTAATTTTCACTAAGGGAGGCAGATGCTGCTGTGCATTTACCTGCCAAAAGAAACGTGCAGCACACTCCGACACAAATACACAACCCCTGCTGGGTCTGTGTAATGATATAGTCTGTCAGATCCAGAGCTGCGGTTAATGATTTTTTTCACTGGTGATTAGTCCTGAAAATGATTTTCCCCTCTTCAAAATTAATTACCTCTAAGTACTACAACAAGTCAAAAACAAATCAACAAAAACCAGGGATTGGAGAGATGTTTGCTTGTTTAATTACAAAAATAAAGACATAAAAAAAACAATATTTTACGTTTTTGAGATTCTCAGGCTGAAGTAAAATGATCGCACTGTTTACTCAAATTTATTTGTGCTACAACAATATAAACTTTATAGCCACAGTAACGTTACACGTGACTTGTTTTGCTGTTTCAATTTACACTGAAAACATACAAGCAAAAACAGACAACAAATTACTAGATTCAGAAGCATTTGAGCTTTTGAGTTCTTACTGAGAATATTCACTGTTTGGAGTGAACGCTGAATACTGAAGCAATCGTTAAGAGAGTTTAGAAAGTCAGCTTGGAAATAATTTTGGTTTTGTTTCACAGAGATTTTGCCTGCTATTAATAATAATTGACTAATTAAGAAGGATAGACAACAATATTATGTTAACTGTTGTGAAGTATTTTTAAATCTTTAATTAGTTGGGAAGAGAAAATCTGAAGTGACCAAAGTCCTTATTGCGAGACATCAGAAATCAGCCTTAAAACTGATTTTCGCCTTTCTAATAAAATGACTTTAAGCTTTATGCACACCACAATGAAAGTACAACTATTTAACACTTTCATACACAATAAAACTTGTAGTTGGCTGATTACTAGCCTTAACATGATAAAAGCAAGCCATATTTAAAAATTATATCTAATGTTTTTTCAAATCCCGGCAACAATGAATGTTGTCCCAAGTGGTTTTAAAATAAATCCCCTTTCCTAATTAACTAAAGAACCTGACAAAGATAAGAATTAAGTCAGGATCATATTTATTTAAACGAGGGTTGCTCCAAAAATGAAGAAAGCAAAACATCTTTTTATCTAGAATACAAGGATTTTTAAGCTCTACACGGCCTCTCCTCTTAAGGTTTTTGATTCTAATCACCCCAGTAGAGGAATGGAGGCCTGTGGGCTGGAGGCCTAGCATTTTCAGCCAGCAACACTTAGTAAGAGAGTCTGGCAGCGGGATACAGCGGAGCAGCGCTGGGAGATGAGACCAGAGTTTCCATTAGGTGGTTGTAGGGAACGGGGAGTCTCTTCCTACCGCTGGCCTCCACTGCTGGTGTTAGGTTGCCTCGGATGGGAGGGAGAGGGACCAGCGAAGACGGTGAGGGGTGGCTAATGGGAAATGTGATGCGGTCATAAAGAAAAGAAAATGGGGGAAAAGACGGGACAGAAGAGAAGAGAAGAGCAGGGCAAAAGAAAGGTAGAAATGGGGGCCCAGACAAGCCACTCCACTCCACCACACTCTCATTATCATCATCATTATCATCTGCTGTTACCAAGCAACCTCACGCTGCTGTTTGCTAGTGTCGGTACTAGAGGCAGTTTGCTAGTGGCCGGCAGTTTAACCCCCGAAACATGGACGCCATCAGGCAGTGAGTCAAACAACAAGAGACTGTGTTTATGGGGCTGGGATGTGAACATCGCCTTGCATGGATGGTGCCCTGGGACAGCTCTCACTTCTGCTGCTCAACATAGCCACTTTTATTTTCCCTCTTCATGGCTGCTACCATGATACAAAGATCTAGAGAAACAGTTCCAATTTGGGAAGATCTATTTTTCATATTTCCCTTAAAGGTTGTGCTGGAAAAACGGAAAGAAGACACCACAGAATGACTTCAACTCACTCCACATAAGCGTTGACTAATCAACAGCAAGCATACCCTGATTTCCCACTTCTAAGAAACCGTCATGTCCCTATTGCTGAAATGAAAGCAATAGCAAACGAGTTCTCGGCACAACTAGCAAATTATGTTCTTTATGGTGCTTGTTTGTCATCCCATTTTAATACCACCTTGGGTTACTGGCCAAATCAAAAACTGCCACTCTCCTTGCTTGTAAAACTTCCCCTAAGCAAACATGTTTAAGTCTTGATTAAAGCTGCAGCGGTATACAATCTAAAACAAATTACAGCCCAAAGCCAGACTCAGCTGAAATAACTTTTTATTCTCATTAAATTGTGACACAGACAACTGAATTACAGCCGTCTTGTTTTGTGCCCTACAATTCTGGGTCATAGGCAAAATTCCAGGCAAACTATAATTGATACAAGTACATTTTTCAGGGAGTTTGCTTGAAAGTGAAATCATTTTGCTAATATTTGAGGTCCACAAGTAAAATGATAATAACAATGTTTACCTTTTAGACCTGATAAATACACATCTCATAAATCCACAACTCAGTTGCAACCAAAACTTTGAGGAAATAAATATCAGACTCATTTTGTGGTGTATTACTTTCCACTAACAAATCCCAATAAACAATAAAATCCCAGCTGGATTTTACAAAAGTGCAACTTTTTATAGGAAAGGTGTCAAAGAAAGGAAACAGGTCATTCTGCTTTGTGTGTATTCGGATCAATGACATCACAAGAGGCAAACATGTCAGGCTGATCATGAACTCTATAGCAAGCAAATTTTAACAGGTTTCAACATAGACTCTGATGCAATGAACACTTCTGAATGAGGAACTTGGAAGACGTCCCCTCTATAGAGATGCCTACAAATCACTGGTTGTCATGGTAACACTGTACACATAATACAGGTTCCCTATAATGTTTCTCAACAGTGAAAGTAGTTGATGTCAGCTTCCAAGTTTGCCCACTTTTGTTTAACACAGCCACCGGGTGGCATTCGCAGTGAAAAAGCCACACAGTTGGCAGTTCAGAGATGGGCATATTCTCCAATGAAAGGGTGCGTTTGATGTAACAACTGGGAATATTTACCCACCCTGGGCTTTTAATGGGTTATTCCAAGCTGTTCATGGTTTCCTTGAATTTATGTTCATCAAACAAAATCTGTATTGTATGACTTTGAGTCATTTTGGAGCAAAATAAAAACTGAACTTACCACTGGCACTTCTGCTACTTTAGTCATTTCCTGTTTATTATGTTTATTCAGAAATGTATTCACCTTTCTTATACAGTCACTGCATCATGGGGAGCTCTTCAATTTGTAAATACTTGCACACCTTGAAGCACATTTACTGCTCAGATTAGATGGTAAGAATTTTGAAAAACCTCCTCTTCTAACAGGTAAATATGAGACTAAATGAGATTAATGTCAGATTGTTAAGTTTTACACTTATGCCTTATGTGATGTCACCAAAAGCATGTAGAATGAAAGCTTGTTTTTTGGGGGAGCTTTAGATTTCATTTTAACTAAATTATCCTTTTGGAGAAGTTGGGGGAAAAACTAATGACATTACAGTACAAGTTACTATATAAGTGGCAAACTATATCTGAAATGAGCTTGACTGATTTTACAGAAAAGTCAAGCAGATAGCTTTAAACACCAATGTTCCACAGTTTGCGACGTGCATTAAGGACAAGCTGCAAATGCAAAGCGATGCCTCCAGGAACACACTGATACAGTGGGAATGCACTTGTATGGACTCAGTAATTAATGGATGGAAACCAGTTTAGAACCTTGGCAAAGAGCCAGCAGCTTGACTGTGGTATAATGCACAGATGTGCCATTAAGTCAAACAGCACTTTGTTTTCCTCCATGGAGCTTCCTTCCATTTCCAATGGCACTCAGCCAGAGTGTGTAGTGAATTTACACAGTGGCTGAAAAAAAAGAAGGGGGTGAAGAAGGGAGGGTGTAAGCACCCTTTGTTGACAGCCCCCTCTGTGCCCTTCACTTCTTTCACTTTCCCAAAAGTAGCGCACAAAGGCCACTTGTCCTGGCGCTGCCAGTGCCCCACCCCTGTCCCCAGCTGGCGGCTCGCCACACCAGAACGTTCCCCTGCCAAGAAAATGATCGCACGCATGTTTAAAGCAGTGCCCTCGGGGGCACTGACGAGCCGGTACCCACATGGCACAACCGGGCTGGAGCCCCCCTAAACTCCCCTTATTTTGATTCTTCCATTGGGGGCCCCGAAGTACCGCAGGTCGAAAACCAAAACAAGCCAGGTGCAGACGGCCACGTTACTGACCACAACAACCCACACACACACACACACACACACACGTCAGACCTCCTCTTATTCATGACCCTCACACACCCCACCACCCACTTCCCCTCCCATCTCCCCCGACATGCCAGACTTTATTAGACATCCAGAAAAGAAAACAGGAAACATGCTGCTTGCCTGGAAAATGTTGCCTCCACATTCTTAAAGGCTCAGAGCCCGAGCATCGCAACAAAAACAGAAGTCGGTTGGAAGAAAAGTTGGAGGTAAAAAAAAAAAAAAAATGTTTTTAAACAGAAAAATCAAAAAGGAAGACCCTCTATGCAAAAATCCAAGAAGGGTATCCCCTCCTCCTCCTGCAATGCCTTATCCCTCCTCCCCTTCCCTCCCCTCCCCGCCTCCCTCCTCTCGCAGAGTCACTCTTCTCGCTCTGGCCTCGTCAGTGAAGGGAAGGGGCTTCTGCACTGTGAGTTCACACTAAGCCCCCCGGCTGCATCATCTTTCAGTCCGTGCCTTTCATGGCTGGGAGGAAAAAAAGAAGCACGGTTCACCCCTCCGCTGCGTCTCTGTCCACACACACACACACACACACACCAGGAAGATGGTGCTGGTGATCGGCTGCAGGAGAAAAGAAGGAAGAGCTTTTGTCCTTTATAATCTCCCGAAGAAGAAAAAAAAGAAACGCGGTCACGTTCGCTGGAAAGTCTCTGTGCTGCTTCCTTTGCTGTCAGCTGCGCGGTAAACAATCACTGTGCATCCTCTTGGTTTGGTTTGGTTTCAGAGGGAGAAGAAGAAAAAAAAAATCTCACCGAAGATCCCAAAAAGAATCAGTAAATCAGAAATGCCAGCTTGAACATGCGGAGCCGTGCTCTCTGGGCTCACAGGCTGCAATCACTTCATAGGATCCG
This sequence comes from Poeciliopsis turneri, assembly GCA_922788865.1. Lineage (NCBI taxonomy): Eukaryota > Metazoa > Chordata > Actinopteri > Cyprinodontiformes > Poeciliidae > Poeciliopsis > Poeciliopsis turneri. The sequence continues at coordinate 673,803 of CAKLNU010000118.1, read as the reverse complement.
CACAAGCACAATCCCTCCTCCCTCTTCCCCCCCTCCTCTTCCTCCTCCTCCTCCTCCTCCGCCGCCCGCTTCTGCTCCCAGTTTTTTTATTTTTATTTTTTTTTTTTTATTCCTGATCTGGACTCCTCATTTCCGTGCACACTATCCCTGCTCCTCTTCCTCTCCTTCCCAATTTTTGGTCGCCCTATCATCTTCTCAGTTTCTCCAACATCCAGGCAAGCCAACCTTCTTCTTTTCTGCATTCCCGCCCATTACTCTTGTCAGAATTTCAGAGTTTCGCTTATCCGGATTTCCAGAGGTTGCAAATCTTTGCAGATGGTTTTAAACTATAAAATGATAGCAGATATTTTCACAGGAGTTGGACTTTATAAAATCAGGAAGAATGGATGGATCCAGGATGGATGAATGAATATATCCTTAGTGAATGGAATGGGGAGTAAAGTGTGGCACTCATCAAAATGTAATGTTTGCTACTATTTTTCTCAATTGTTGACTGTATTCTATCTTTTATGACTGTACTTCTGTGGTTTATGTTCAAGGCAGTTCGACAGCCTTGTTGCTGAAATGAGCCATACAAATGAACCTGATTGATTGATAAAGTAAAATTAAAGTGATATATAAAATTCATTAATATAACTCCTGACTGTTCTAGACCTTTTTTTGTTCCCTGCCCTGCTTGTCCCCAAACAGAAGATTTGAGTGCTGATATCTATTTAGGACAATACTTTCCGCTTGCAGTTGTTGCTGAAATTTTAAGGAAGTCATCAGAAGGAAGTGTGCTAAGTTCACAGTTTGATCCCAGGAGGGAGGAAGGTAGAGTGGGGCGGGAGTGACAGATCGTTTGGATGAATGACCGGCAGGAGCAGCGGCTTGTGGGGAAAAACAAAGCAAGTGGAGCCTCCCTGCCACTCTGCAGCAAGACCAGGGCATGCCAGAGAAAACACACACACACACACACACACGCACACACACACACGCACACACACACACACCCACACACACCTCATCAACTGCATGACAAGCGCAACAGATATACAAAGAGTCCGGTGCCAGAAGCGATTATCAGTGACAGAAAAGCGAAAAGGTGGAACCACTCTGGCACACTGTGGCTGGAAGTGTCCATCTTTGTAAAAAAAGAAAAGAAACCCCCCCCCCCAAAAAAAAACAACAAACAAACAAAAAAAATATTGTCACCTGCAGGGAATAATGATGTGCATTCACTTCATGTGTGTGTTTGTGTGTGTATTTCCTCAGCGGCAAAAAGCCAAACAAGCAGAGACACGGCACGTCACCGGAGCCGCCGTCTGCAGAAACGACACATCTGAGGAGCGTGACCATCAAAGGCTTCAACTTCCTGCCAGCCGGCGAAACAAACACACACACACACACGCACACACCCTTGATGGAGTGTGGGGATATGGCTGCCCCTCTGATCTTTCTGGCTTCAATAACATGAGAGAAAGTGCAGCAGAGGGTAGAATGAGGGGCGGGGAGGGCTACTGACAGAGATATGTTAATAAGGAACATGATAGAGATGGATCACATCCCAACAGTCACCGAATCAATCTGGGAGGTTGGGAATTTTTAGGGATAAAAGCAGAGGTAAATGAAGGTGATGTGTGAAGGAATACTGCAGGTTTGTTTGAGTGGTCTCCTCTGCATTTTCACTTTTTAAATGTTTGTCTAACATTTAAAACGTTAACATTTGACCTTTTTTTTTTTTTTTTTTTGCACATTCTGTCTAGAGACCTGGGTCCTCGCTTCAGCTCTCTTCTCTTCAGTTCATAGGTTTTTATAGGGTTTTTGTATGTTTGAGTATGCTTTCCATTCAAATAGTTCAATGTCATGGATGCTGCCAAAGTTCAAGAGAGGAAGATGAAAATGCCCACAGCAAATCCTCTACTATACTGCTGAGTTTGTGATGGTCTTGCACATTTATTCCTTTAAATATTTTCATTAATGCAGAGAATCTCAGTCTTAGCGTCATCCGACCAAAGCACACATTTCAAGTTAAAATCCCACTAGTGACAGACAAACTCCACTCATGCCGGTGACAGCAGCACAGAAATTGTAAACATATATATATATATATTTTTTTTTTTACTCCAAATCAACGACGGACAATTATTTTTCCAAACAGGCCCGCGTGAGGAACCGTTTATGGTGACAGTCCAATTATGATAGTAACATGATGACGGCGGTTGCATTAATTGGATTAACAAATATTCCACAAACGTGAAAATAAACTTTACACTTTTATTAATCGACTGCTATTAATTTTAGACCTTGCAATTGACTGCTACAGTTTAAAATTTCGTACTAACAACATAAACTTTATTCTATTTGACGGAATATTCTAATCAAACGGAACCACTTTACAATAGACATCAGAAAATAAATAAATGAGTAGAGCTGCGTAATGTTAAGAAAAGTAATTGTGTGAAATCTTCGCTTCCATTTCTCACCCTTTTAGTTTCAGCCTACTAGGCACTATCGACTCTGTAAGGTGTGAGCATCAGCCACAGTGAGACTTCATTCAACAAGGTAAATGTATTATTAACAACCAACTAATGTTTTCTTTTCAGCTGGTCCTTTGCATTATTATTAATGCACACACTGATAGAGCCATACAGCTGCTTTGTGCAACCCTGTATTAGAAGCTTATGCATTATTAAAAACTATACACTCTGCATCAGTCTTTATTTAGCAGTTGAGTCAGTTGTGCTGATATCGCTACCAAAATAGAGCAACCGCAGTGGTCACCTTCACAATAAAAGCAACACATTTCGATTTGCATGGGGAATTAGCTAATTTGCCATGGTTTATTATAGTGTTTTTCCACTAACCACTACAGCAATTGTAGGACATTGAAAGGGCTTGATTCAAACAACCAGTTGGCATGTTCACAGCATTTATTGGTCAATATGAAAACCTGGTAATCCCTGCATGACTCTCTTTGCTGCAGTTCCCGAAAATGAACACGGCCGATTAATTATTTACCTGCCTTACAATTTCACCGTGAGTTGTGGAAAAATGAAATACGTCCATATCTAGCCTGATCCCTTGTCCCTTAGAATTCCCTTGCGCTCATTTTGGGGGTAAATGCAGCTTAATTCTTTATATGAGAAACAGTTAAATGATTAAAATTGGAGGACCACTTTCCCTATTTTCTCCTCTCTTTTTAAGAGCTTATAAAAATGTTGATCTCAATGGGCTTAATAATGTTTGAGTCCAACAGTTGATGAAATCGTTGTTACGCGTTTGGAGAGGGCGACGAAACACTAATGAGAACAGATTGCCACAGCAGGGAACCTCCCTGCAAACAAACAACTGCTTTCACAGACGAAAGGCAGCCAGACATGAGTTTAAACCAGGACTGACTTCACATCTGTTTCCACAATGCACCGGTTCTGCCACAGCAATTATCCATCCGTCGTCAGTAAATATTATCGCTTGAAAATAAATGATTTGGTTATCCGTGTTTGGTTTTATAGCTTACTCTCTTTTCTTATGGTTCTAAGCCTTTTAAGTATAATGTCACACAAAGACATATTGCAACCTCCCTCCCCCACTCCCATCATAGTGAAACGTAGTAAATCCATCTCTTTTGTTGGCAGCTTAAAGCAGAGTTACGTTGCAAAACCTTTACTCAATGTGCTCATGAAGAGGAGAGATGAGACCTGAAGTAAACCTTTTTGTCTGCATGGAAAGCACTGGTATCCTGAGCACATCATCCCTGGTATGAGACATGAGGTTGGCAGTGTCATGCTGTGGGGATGAGTTTCCCTAGCAAGAACAGGAAAAGCTGGTGAGAGGAGTTGGGACAACGGATAAATAGAAACACAGGGAAAACCTTGGAAGAAAAAAATAAATGTTATGACTTCTAGCAGGAACACAGCCGGAGCTACAAATAAAGGATTTGAATTCCAGTATAATTTTAGAAGGGTCCAGTCAAAGTACATACGAATTCAGAGCCTGTAGCAAAACTTTTTGCAGATGTTTTACAAAGACAAATTAGTAAAGTTTCAGCCTCCAGATATGCAGAGCCAGTAAAGACATAACTGAACAGACCTCCAGCTGTAAATAAAGAAAAAGGTTTGATGAGTTATTAAAAAGCAGGCATCATTTCTCATTTTACAAATATGCTCTAATTTGTATCGATCCATCACATTAAATTTAAATAACCCCCCACAAAAGTTTGTAGCTGTGACATAATGTAGTCTGAAAGAAATTCAAGAAATGTGTAAATTGTGGTCATTTTAAAATAATGACCACTCTCAACAGACTAGCTGAAAAAAAATCCTAGCTGTTGAGCCAGCTGTTATTCTAAAATGCAGTTTGCTTCTTATTTATTAGATTTATTACGCAGGCTGTAATCTCCCTCCAGCTGGATGCCTTCTTTGATCCCCGACCCTTGGCATAGTAAAACATCAGAAGCAGGAGTCACGCTCTGGAAGACCCCACAATTGGCCCGAGTCTCCTACGTGGATTTAACACAGAAAAGAATCTCTCTTCTTTAAGCAGCCTAATTATACTGTATTTGCCCTTTTCCTGTAAGTGCAAGAACTTGGCTGATGAAACGAGCTGAATGTAGAGGCCAGTTAAATCCCCCTAAAGCCCTTAAAGGGATTTTTAGGAAATCAAGAGGGCGAGCCAACCTGCTGCTTGGAGACAGGGCCTGAGTTCAGGGCATCAGAGTGGAGGTTCAGGGGTTCAATGCAGATGCTGGACGTAGGTTAAAGGGGGGGCTCCGCTTCCCACCAGGTCTACCACAGAGGATTTTCCTGTAATCTTTTAAAAGGAAGCTTTCCATTTTCTCTTTTTCTTCCATTCCTATTGCCTTTCTGAAACACAGTTTTTCTATTCTTTAGCTTTCCCTGACTTTTATTCTACAGGGAAATTCAATTGGTAGTTTAGAACTGGCAGTCAGGAATCATTATCTGCTAACATTCACACTGGGCTCATGTGAAAAATCAAAGTGAACTGGATCCTTCTGATTTCGCTGCAATCACAAAGCCACTCTGAAGATGCAGCATTTTAGCACAACTTGAACTTAGCTTCTGTTATTCTCTGGTCTCTTAGTCATTTTTTTTTATCAAACTATTCTTTATTTGCTTGTACATTTAGTTAGTCTGTCATTGTGTGCTGCAAAAGACCCATAAGACCCTTCAAGGATTCTCAGCCTATTTTTAGCTGTTTTCTCCCTATATATATATATATATATATATATATATATATATATATATATATATATTTATATATTTATATATATATATATATGTATATATAGCCAACGTGATCAACAACAAATAGCTGACTGGCTGGATGAATAAACAGATGGCAGAATAAAAGCTAAACAGATGAATAGGAGAACAAATCTCTTGTGAGTAAAATAAAAGCCACAATTCTTCTATGATTGAACAGATGCAACAATAATTAACTCATAAGTTCAACCTTGATGCTCAGGAGAATGCGAGCGACAATTTCTCCTGGTAGTGCTTTGAAATATGATTTTTCTTTAGCTCAACGCATCAAAACTAAGAACTCCTACCAACAGGATTTAGTCTGAAGCAATTTTTTGAGTTTAATAAGAGTCATGATGTGTTGCATAAACTGGAGTAATTTTGTGATTTCTTTTATGGTTACAAATCAATCGATTTGAAACCATTACACTCATCTCCATCGAAAAACCCGCAGCACAATTTTTTTTTTATTTCATAATCTCTAGGGAAAAAAGGTGAAAAATATGCTACTTCTATCTCTGCAGGTGGCATAGCTTTCTTCTGATGTATTGTATATTTAATTAAGAAGCGCAGGTTTATTCACCTGACTCGTACTTGTAGACAGGGTAAATGTCACCCCTCAGGCATGTATGTGTTGACATACATGCCTGAGGGGTGGTAGAACCCCCCCACACACACACACACATCACAGCAGCTGTCCAGATAACAAACCTAAGTAAACAGTGCCTCTCTGCTTTTGTTTTCTCCAATTCCCCATCTTTTCTCCCCCCACCCCTCCCTCGCCTCCGTCCCCACGGAACCGCAAGGAATAGGGCTGAAAATACGCAGGGATGACGGATGGAGATAGCAAAAAATGGAAAAGAGAAGGGATAAATTACAGCATGGGAATGCAAATGAGCTTATTTTATTTGGGGGTAGCCAAGGAGGGCAGGCAGGCTTTATCTTCCAGGCAGGAACAGCCCCCCTGTGGCCTCTGGATCAGTTGTAGCATGAGCGGAGGGAAGAAAAAGCGAACATTCTCACTCTGCCTTTTTTTCTTTGAGGAGAAATGAAAAAAAGAAAGAGAAAGAAAAGTGAAAAATGTAGCAAATACAAAGACTTTCTACTCTCAGAAGCTGCTGCAGCCATAAAATAAAAAGACATTCTGCTCTGCTGTTGCGCCGCCGTCGCCACTGTTTTTTCTGCACCTCCTCCAACACCCAGCGCATAAAGAAAGAAAGTTGCAGAAACATGGACACAGAGCCTGGCTAAACACACCCCTACCACCACTGCCTCCGACTCCCCCCCGAACCCCCTCACCCCTCCATCATGGAGGGAGAAAGTAAGCGTGGGGAAGGAGCTGGGGAGGGAGGAAGCAGTTGGAGCCAGCTGCAGGTGGTCTCCAGATGTAGCGGCTCTGGGGACAGGCCACTCCAGCTCCGTTAAGGCCAACTCCAAGCACCCTCCTTTTTTTCTCCCTTTTCCTTCCCATCGCTCCTCCTCTTCTTGCAGTGACAGGAGCCATCTGGCCTGGCAGCGAGAGGGAGAAGCACAAAGTCCCACCCTCTTCAGAGTGGCCCCTGGATGCCACTCAAGAGTGCATGAGTAAATAAAATGCATGCACGCACACAAATGCGTGCGCCCTCCCCCTTCCCCCCGTTCCCTCTTGAAAAGCTGTCACATGGCTATTAACCCGTCCAAGCTGCAGCCCAGCTGTGCTCCATTACGATAAAAACTCCAGGGTCAGGGGGGGTCCTGTCGGCTAGGAGTCAGCCCCTCAGATATTTTGCGGTGTCCACTTACAGCCTTTTAAAGCTCGATTTGCTAAAGAGTTGCAGGCATTTTTATCACCACAAACTCCCGCCCACCTGCTCATCCGTCTCCCTCCACCGTGCCAGATGATGTTTCACACTTCCACAAAGACCCTACAATTCCCAGAAACCCATTGTGGCCTGCAGAAAGGTGCTTGTTGCGAACCCCACACCCGTCACCTGATGCTGTCCAGGTATGACAACAGCACCAGAATCGCGGTGGAGCTTAAAATATGGTAACCTGGAGGTAACATGATGTTCCTAAACAAATTAAGTCCCATAAGGGCTTCCAGGAAGATAAAGAGATTGACTTGCTTTTCTTTATTTTTCACAGAGAAAATCAAATTGCTTTCTCCAATTGTCAGTCATTATGTCTTGGTTAAAAATAGGTTTTGGAAAAAGGTTGGCCACTTAAAGCCCTTACCGCTTCCTGCAGGAACATTTGGTCTTTGTTCAGCCTGGGAATACTCTTAAAAGGATTCCTGGGTAATTGTCTGTGCTGAGGTAGGAACTGGTATTGAAGGAAAATGGACTGTAATGACCGACAGGAAGCACAGTAGTAACATAATGGCATATGGGAGCCACGCAGGGTCAGGTCTGTGTAGTTCTCAGAGGTATTAATGAATAATAAAACATTAAGTCCTCCTTTTCGAGCCTGGGCACATGCAAAGCAGACAACAAAGGACTGCCATCTTGAGTAGTTTTTGGTTTTATTTCATTATTGTTTCCATTTTGCTTGGGCATAAAAAAAAAAAAATACATGAAACAGCTATTTTTCTTTGCTACACTTCAAACTTGAAAAGGCCCGAAAACACGGAGTTCATGGAAGAGAGGTATGTTTAATCTGTTTGTAGTGCTGGTTGGGTATTGGTAACTTCTTAGGGTGCATTCACACCAACTCTGTTAAGTCCACTTTAATCGATCCCTGGTTTGTTTGCCTAAAAAGTCTGGTTCATTTCATGAGGTGTGAATGAGCAATCGGACTCTGATGTGGACCAAAAAGCGAAGTCTGGTTCACCTAAAAATCTCGGTCTCAGTTCTAGTGAAACCAAAGTGTGAATAAATATGACAGGAGACCAAATGCAGGGCATTCTGGGTAAATACAACCAAAACAAACAGTATTTAAGTATAGTGCTAATGGGAGAAATGGATTGTGGTCTTTTATCAACAACAGTCCTTTTTCTATAGGTCTGTTTCAAGAAATAACTGCAACATTAGTTGCTTTTTTTCTTTGCTGTTCTTGCATAGCAATTAGACCCACAAATTAGTAAAGGGGTGAACCAGTAGCCAGTCATGAACTAGTGATCCGTGCCACAAAAAAATAAGTTTTAACCCATCTGGGAACCAGTATCCAGTTTGCTCATTAAAAAAAAAAAAAAAACAGACACAGATGCAAGTTAATACTGGACAAATAACGATTCACATGAGAGCCTAACGTCTCCAGCATTTAGAAAAAGAGAATAAAGTCACAGCAGAGAGGGCACTGACACTTAAGAGACTTTTCCTGCTAATCCTCTCTGCCTTTTCTAAAGCGTTCTCGCATGGGAGATGTTCTGAGAGGCTCTGCTGTGTTTGCTGGCAGCTGAGCTGAATGAACAAGAACCGGTAGCATTGATTTACAGCATGAGCCACAGATCAAACCACAGGGCAAAAGACCAGGCTGAAGTACAATGGGAAATGAATGACAACTGGTCGATGAGGATGGCCACAAACGGCCAAAAGCGCGCTTGTTCCAGGAAGAGAGGCGGCGCAGCACTTCAAGAAAAGAAGAAAGATCCTCAGAGAGAAAAATATCCACCGTTTCACCTTTTATTCCCAACCTATTTATTTTCCTCCGATTTCCTCTTCATCCTCTCTCTTTCTCAACCCCCACCTTGCTGGCCATGGACCATGAAAAAAGTAAATATGTGCACAAGGTAAAGCAATTGGTTAACCTTTGAAATACCCTGCCAATGAGATCGACTGCTCTTTATTCCATTCAGCTGGAGGAAAAAAAAGTAAAAAAAATAAATAAAAAAAGAAAGGAAGAGAGAAGAAGGAAAAAAAAAAAAAAAACACACACACACAATGTTGGCCACCACTTCAGAAAAGATATTCAATATCCATGAGCTTTTTCATTTCGCACTGATGAATAATTCAGGGTGACCTGCCCACTGCTGAGCAAGGGAGGTGGGAGGGGGATGGAGATCACACACACACACACACACACACACACACCCACACACACAAAAAGTAGAAGAAGGAGGAGGTGTGCAGAGGTAGTTGTCTGTTTAAGTGGATGCAGCTGTTGCTGTTCAGCGAGCACAAAACCGATCTCCTCCGCGGCTGCTGCGGAGAGAGGTGCAACCTGCAGCACGATCGACGGCGGATAATTGGGAAGATTGGATGAAAGGGAAGCCATTTTTTTCTAGAATGCTCAACAAACACAAATTGCCGCTGACATGTAAACAAAAAAACAGAGAGAGGCGGACGGAAGAGAAACAAACATGACAAAGCATACTGCTAGAATCTTGAAAATGATGCTTATCTGTTTATTAAGTAAACAACAAAAACGATCCATAACTGTCGATCTTTATCCGTAATGCAACATTCATCTTTCTGGACTACACTTGACGTGTGTGGGAAAAATAAACCCTTCTCTCTAAGTACAGCCTCGTCACAATAAAACATGATGACAGAAGCATCGTGATCAGAACCCTTCAGCTGGATAACAACTAAAAACAAACAGACTAATGTACAATCAAACGATGAAGATCAAAGCCTGACCCAATCAAAGTCCAGAAATAAATCTAGTTGAGAATTGGTCGCAAAACTTTAAAGTTGATATCAGTAGATGCTCTACTTCAAGTCTGACTGAGCTTGAGCTTTTATAGGAAGAATGGCCAAAAAGCTCTGCATGGTAATGTGGAAAGTTGGGGAAGACTTGAAGCTGCAATTTGCTGTGAAAGGAGGATCCACTTCACAGCTATGCACCACCGTTGCTATGTAACATAAAATCCAAAGAAATACAGTGAGGTCTGTGGTCGTAACATGATCAGCGTTACAAATACGTCAGGGAGGAACTTCATGTAGAAGTTCATGTAGAACCGCTGCATCATACTTAAAGAAAAAACATAAAGTCATGAAGGAGTTAAATTATAAACTGACCTCTGATGTATTCACAGAACAACTGGAGTCACACGCAGACTAATTACTCACCACTGTACTCTGTTCACTAATTAGGCTGCTTCTGAAGGCAATTGGGTTGAACTGGATTTTTTAAGGGAATCAGAACAAATACTTTTTGTATTGACTTCAGTAAAAAAATCATGAACTTTCTACTTTTGACTGAGCAGCTTGCAGCCCTTAACTCAACTCCTTCATGATGATACACTGCTACTTTAAAGCCAAATAAGCACAGCTTTCAAAGACTGAAGTGATTAAGCCACTGCTTTTTTACTTAAGTGCTGTCAGTTGACATCTCCGATTTAGTGTTATGTATAAATGGATTTACACTAAATAGAGTTTGAGCAAAAAACTAAATTCATAATCTTAGCAGTTTTTCACCAGCATTAAATACGATTTCACAGAAGATTCAACCCGGTGTGGAGAAAACCTTGGCCTTAGTCGCTTTTTCAGATCAGGAGTAACACCTCCGATCCTGTGCAAAGGTCAAATGTTACCGCTGCACACACAAACACAAATTCACACTCAAAACACTCGAACTGCCAAGGAGAGGGGAGACCAGCTGTTCCTCATTCGCTCGAAAGCTCCATTCCCACCAGAACCTATTAATCCCTTGGTGAGCGTAAGCGATGGTTTGGAAATATCAAGACAAGAAACGGGGAGTTTGGGGGGAGGGCAGGGTGACGACACTTTTCTTTCGCTCAGTTCATAGAAAAAAACTGCCGCAATGGGAAAATGGATTTTTCCTGGCTGCACTTCCCCTCAGGACACAAACTTACTTTCGAGAGGAGATGGTCAAGCAGATAGCACGAAAAACTTCATGTAACATTTAGTGGGTTCTCAGGAAAAAGGAGGGCTGCAGACTGAGACGAGAGAGAAAATATAGAGGTTAACAGTGGCCATTTAACAGTTTAATCTCTGCAGAGCATATGGTGCAGAAAAAAAGGTGAGAAAGTTGCCTGATTTGTCCCCTATTGTATGTTTGGAGTGTTTATACTAAAAAATAGTTTAATTTCTCTAGGTCAGAATAATAAAACGTACAAGCAAGAGTTCATTCAAGTTATTTTACTGATTCTTTAGATTTCAACATTTACATTCCTGCTAAGAAAATATTCGGACCATTACAAATATTTTGCTGCTCTTTTGTTTTTCGTCACGCTAAAATGTGACAAAACGTGCACTGTCAATGAAAATCTTTTTCTTGCTAAAATCCAAACGGCTGCACGTAAAAATGTTTTCAGAATGACAGTTTGAAGCCTCAGTGGTACAAGATGTACACTTGTTCCCCTTTAAGATGGGTTTGTGCACAAAAACAAAACACTCAGACACCTTAAAGCAGTTTAGCAGAGGACAAATGAAAGGACATTAGGTATGGATCCTTGTGAATGTCCTTCCAAACAAAGGGAAGGAAATTACAAACCCATTCAGCCCCTGACACGATACATGTGCTGGGAGATTACATAACTGTCATCTGCAACATCAGCAGTCTCCAATCAGAAAAACTGATTTGCAGCTTTTTGTGTCATAAAATGGAACCTAAAGCAACACAGAAAGAAGAGCTGCAGGTGAAGTGACACGTCCAACAAAGCCTGCCCACAAACACAGCGTCCCTATGACGTCTCCTAATTCTCCTGCCCAGAAAAGCACATCTAAAGATGCTTCACAGATTATCCCCACAGGGAAATCCACGTGCAAAGCATCTACCTTTGCCTAATCTACTAAGCACACAAACACACACGGTAAAAGGCTACAAGCCAATCAGGTTCCTTTCAAAGGGGGGCTGGGGTTGTTTCACATGACGCTGTTTACTCACCTGTGCCGCTCTGTGGGATGCCACTGACGGACACCTCCATGGCCAATCTGAGGGCCACAAGCCGCTCTCCCTGCTTCAGGTGGAAGGGAACTGTTGCATCTAAGCTAGACTCCACCGTTTAAAGCCACAATTAGCTCTGCTTACGGCTTTAGCCAACCAATACAGTCTCAAGTGGAGAACAGAGAACAAACATGGACCCGCCCACCCGAGGTCTGCTTTAAGAGTAAGAATTGATTTAAACAAAATGTAAAGAATTTGTAGTTTGATTTAAGGTAATTAAATGAAAAAGTGTATTAATAAAAAAGCAGGTACGTCTAAATTTACTAAAATAAGACTGAAAAGTATGTCTTAGTTCAGACATACCTTTATGTCTAAAATAAAAGCATGTCTTTTATTTTAGATATAAAATAAAAGAATAATTCTTTGATTTAAAAAAAAAATCAAAGAGACCTTCATTATTAAAAACTACAGTTCTTAAAAAGACTGATGGTCTTGAACTCTTAAAATACTTTGCCATTTTACACTATTTGTATGTTTAAGTAACAAATTACAGACAGAAAAAGAGCTAAGATACATTACAACAGCGGAAGCTAGAAAAACCTGCCAACTTTGTATTTAAACATGAGTGCTCCAATAACATGACTCCTCTGTCTCATGGAGCTCTATGAAGCTCCATGAGACACAAAGAAAGGTGAGAAGATAGTGAAGGAGCGTCTATTCAAGAATTGCCACCTGCATAGGAATATAAGACATGGAAGTAATCTGTGTGTTAAGCCATTGATGAACCAGAGACAATGTCAGAAGCGTCTTACCAAGGCGGTTCAAAGTCCTCTTTCCATCTGGAAATACAGAGCCATTTAATCTGCTCGTGTTGGTCCATTGTGTTTTATCAAGTCCAAAATCAAAGTGGCTGTCCATCATTAAATTATAGACAACCTAACATTTCCCTTTACTGACAAGCTCTTTGTAGATGCTGGATTTTATGTTCCAGTAGGACCTGGCCAATCGACAAAAGTTCAAATAACTGTTTGAATGACTGTGGTATCACTTTGTTTTATTGGCCAACAGATTCACCTGATCTAAACAGAATGATGTAAAGATTAAAATGAAAGACGCAAGACCCAACCATATAGACGAGCTGTTATTAAAGCAACTTGGCATTCATTTCCCCTCAGATGAGCCACAAGCTGAATGTCTCCATTCCAAACCTCAATGATACAGAAAATCAGAAAAAAGGAGCACAAACTAAGTATCAAGGGCATATACCATGCAGTGGATAACAAGTCTGCATTAATTTAACTTTTAAAGTTAAAAAAAAAAAAAGTTTTATTAAGCGCCCTGCAGCGTCTCATTATTTTCACACTACATTCATCCTTGAATGCAAAAAAAGGTTACAATTGAAAAAAACAAGTGCTAAACTGCATGCAGCTCTCCACATTTCCTATTTCCTTAAATGTAAAGATTATCCATCTCTGATTAGCACAGAAATCTAAGTTGCCTGGCAACGCACAATTAAGAAATATGCTTTCCGATCAGTAGCAAGAGCGACCTCTTATCAGATGAAGTTGGAGCAGCAACAAATGTTGCAGTCACATGCAAACGATGCCAGCTGTGATAAGAGTGCTGTGGGTAGTGGTGACCCCTGACAGAAGAGGATGTTTTCCATGAAGCTCGAAAAAGCCTCTCCCTCCCCCATCTTCTGGATCTGCTTCTCATTTCTTTGACAACACATGAAGGGAGGCCACTTCATAAAAGTCACTGCTGTGTATCAAGTGCAGCAGACCACAGAGCCATTAGGAGGGGAGTAAGATTAGGCGTTACACAGCTAAAAAGTTACGCTGCTCCCAATAGAAGATGTTTGTTTGTTAAACTTGAAATTTAGGTGTTTAGGGATAAAAAAAAACAAACAAAAAAAACAACATATCCTACATGATGGTTCCAAAATACAAACTAGCTGTGTGTAAAACTCAAACAGTTTCACAATATTTCTACAAGATTTTTTGAGAAAACCTCCGTAGAGCATAAAATAAATACTTTCATAACTATTTGCACGTAAGCCCATTTGTGTGACCTTCAAAGATAATACATGGCTGTAGTATTAAATTTCACTATGGCTATAAAACCATATGACAGAATTTCTAAGTGTCTGTCATAACTGCCGTTTATTGGCAACGATTTTAAATGTCACTTTAAGACTAAGATGAAGACAATCGATGACTATAATAACCAGTCGACATTAAAATATTTATTGAAGAGATTCTTTTTGTAAATAAATCTTTTTAAATTAAATTTCTCACTGAAGGTTAAGCTGCTGTGCTGCTTTAGGCTCCTGGAGGACGAACTGACCACTTTCTCTGTATCTTCCTGTAGGAGGGCATTGTTTGAGACAAAAATTAATCTCTCTCTTGCTCCTGCTTTTTACTTTTATTCAACTTCAGAAGAACTCCTACATCAGCTCTTCTGTTAATTTTTTGTGCATCTGCCACGACTGGTAGTCATCTTCTAGTCGTGGCAGATGGGTGCTTGTACTAAGTCAGGTTGTAGTTGTGCTGGACGTTTCTTCCTGTTTAAGGGAAGTTTTTTCTCTTCACTGTTGCCGCATGCCTGCTCAGTATGAGGAAGCATGTAGCAAAGCGATTGTCTACAGTTGTTACATGGATGAATTATGTAAGTCAATGACGTGATAAAAATCTTGGCTCCCTTCAAACTAATTTGAACAATAATTTGGACCTAATGCACTGATTGTTGGCTAGGATCAGTTAGTGGGATTTAACTGAAATTTCTTTTTGGCCCTATATAGTTAAACTGAATTGGATTGACTGAAGTTGATGTGTGAGAACTGACTAATCATTGGTCAGTTCCATCTAAAACCTACAATGTCAAAACAACTACAGTGGACAAAGGGTGAATAAAGATTTTTAAAGATTGAAAAGCTCTAAAATGCCAGGGTACTTTAAGTTAGGCAACAATAAATATGTGCTTAGACGCAAACCACAGCAGCACAGGCGCCTTGCTAGAGCAGATGATGACACCCAGGGGTTAATGGTGAAAGATAAAACTGGCCTAAGTGCTTTTTTAAGGTGTTGAATGCACTCTAGGCAGTCAGACACATCTGTCTCCTACATTTTTCTTTGCCAAGGGGTTTATGGAAATGTTTAGATCAATATTTCGCTAATTTACTATTTTACTATGCAGAATTTGTGCACTGTAAATTCACCCCTTTTAATTACATTTACTAAGTATACAGGGTATTTTAAACACCATCCTGTGCTATGATTTGATTAAACCAAGGCCATAATTTCAAAAGTGTAATTAAGAACATCCACTGCTGGATTGTTAGACTGTTGGATGGCACATAATAAGAAACTGTGCATGCACACAATTAACAGTTACCGATTAACAGTGAAGGTTTTGGCCTGGGGAAGAAGCCTGGAGCACTCAGAGATCTCCTACATGCAGAGGAAGAGTATGGACATGACAAGCAGAAAAACCCCAGTCTGGGACTCTGCATCAGGACCTTCCTACTGCAATGCAACAGTGATACCAAATGTAAAAGTGTATAAAGAAAATAACTTTTCTTTTCTTAGAGGAATGCAGGCTGTTTTGATTAAGCAAGAACATAGCTTAGATTATTTTTTTGAACTGATCAAAAGAAGAATTGATGACTTGAGATTAATTGAGAAATAAAAAACACACACAAAAAAATGCTGATTTGAAAAGAACAACAAAAATAGCTGCTAATGGTAACACTAAAAGTTAAATCGAGAAAGCAGACTAGGGCATATTTCATTAAACAACAGCTTACATTTAATTTTGAAAGAGGCAAAAAAAGAAAGGAAATGTCTGAGTTTGTGTTGCAGAAACACAGCTGAAGCTACAAAAACCAGTTGCCTATTATAGTCTACATAAACATACATCCAATTAGTGTAATTGGATTTTTAACTGTTAAGCTCCAGATTAGGTGAGAGTACGACGTAAAATAGAATGACAGAAACGTCTCTTGCATACTAAAAGCAAGAGGTGTATTTAAAAAAATATATCTCAAAAGGCAAAGTACATTTGAAGGATGGCTGGTGAACCCTACCTCATATATTTATGTATTTTGAGAGCACTCCACAACAAAGTGGGCATATCATTTAAAATTTCACCACAACCCTGCAACACAACCACAAAAGCACAGAAAATTGACCACCAACTTAATTAAAAATAAGCATCCTGAAAAACTGAGTGGCGCTTGTTTGAAATGTTTCAAGTTGGTGATGAGACACAATCCCCTCTGGCAAATGACACAACTCTGGTGCAATACATGTATAAATAGTTGCATAATTTGGAGAGAGAAACCTCTCAGAGCAAAGCCGCTTAACTTGTCAGAGTCATCTTACATGCAGTTCCTCCAAAAAAACAATGTCAGTGTGATTTCAATTTTGCATACCACAAATTTATCCTATGAGTAGAATCACATGGTGGAAATTATTGTTATCAACAAACAATATGGATTTAGATATTTAAGCTTAAGATTTTAGAAAATAAGTTATGAAAAAGTGAGGTTTCACATTACTTGTATCGGATGCGGTGGCCATGGTTGAGACTATAACAGGTGGACCGGTGCGACGTCCAACCAACTTGTTGTTGGTGGTGGTTTGCCCTTGGAGAGTGGTGTTGGAGGTAGAAGGAACAATGGTGCTCTCAGGAGCAGCGCTGATCCCTTTCCGGAGAAGCTGTGGGCTGTGGAGGGGGCTCGCTGCTGCAATGGGGGAAGCCAGGGGAAGGTTTGGGGCTCTCTTCATCAGCTCCATGGGGGAATAGGAGCCAGAGAAGGTTTTGGGCGCCGTTCCGGGAGTGCCAGGGGCTGGTGGGGGTTGCTGTCCAAGCGCAGACATGGCAAGACCGGTGTGGGGATTGTACATAGAGAGAGGTCTTCCCTGAGGCACTACATTGTTGTATCCTCCAGGGCTAACTGGGAAAGCTCCAGTTGCCAGTGGCCTTGCCCCAGGGTAGGTGGTGGTCTCGAGGAGATGCTGAGAAGGAGCACTGCTTGGCCTTCGGCCGAGAAACTCCCCCATTCTCGGAGATACAGTCTGAATAGTAGTGGAGGGTTGTTGCATCAGACTGGTGTCCATCGTCAGCCCCTGTGGCTGCATATAGAGGTCATTGCGATGGCTAAAGCTGTTAGACCGAGTACGCGTCGCAGCGCCGCCTGTTTTACATCCCATCACCAGGCGGGACAAAACACGGGCTTGGGCCAAGTTCGGGGCCACAGACTGGATATCGTGATCCTCCATCATCGTCAACGTGGCCGTGGAATCGAAGCCGTGTTGCAGCAGCAGAGTGATGGTGCTCTCAGCCAAGCCTTCGGCTCGCAGGAAAGCCAAAAACGTAGGGTCTACCATCTTCTTGGGGTCTGCAGAGCTGGGATGGACTGGAGGCAGGCTGGATGGCATTCCAGCTGTGGCGGCCACCATGACTGAGGCAGGGTCATAGTTGGGGTCATAGGGCAGCCTCTGGGAGGCCACAGCTCCATAGGCCCGTGGGAGAGCTCCGTCCATCACTTGAGATACTGGGTCCACCACTGAGCTGGTGCCAGTTGGCTGGCGAGGTTCCAGGGGCAAGCTGGTGATGCTGTTATAAACTTGATGTGCAGGCAGAGACGGTGGTTCAGAGGCGTAAATGGGAAGAGGGGTCTGGACCCCGTAGATAGCGGCTGGAGTAAAAGAGCTGCCGCCAATACGCTGGACGTCTGGGATCATCTTAGATCCCAGAGCTTCCCGGTACAAACGGCTCAGCTCATGCAGAGGAGGGGGTGGAGGTGGCGGGGGAGGAGGGAGAGGAGGAGGAGGCACGGATGTAGGTGCAGAAGCAGAGGCCAATATAGAAGGTGTGGCCCTTGCCTGTCCTTGATCCCACACAGGCCTCACCCCTCCATAATGCGAGGCTGATCTGGTGAGTGAGTGCTGGTTATCCCTGTAAAACCCAGACTCTTCAGGTGGCTGACCAGATAAGGAAGCGTCAGTGAGGTAGTAATCTTGAGCTGTTACCGAGGTCCGGCCTGCCATGGCTTGCCTCAGGTAGAGGTTACTGCTCAGATCAGGAACAGAGCCCTTCCTCAGGAGCTGCTGTCCATGCAGGCCTTGATGCTGTTTCTCAGCCAGGTCTAGCTGATGAAGAAAACCAGTTGTGCTGTCTCTACCACCCAGCATCAGAGAACTCCTTCGCCCCGCGACGGTACCGCAGTAGAAACAACGACTTGCCGGCCTGTCGTTCTGGCCCTCGCTCCACGCAGCGACCTGCTGGCCCTGAGAGCCACCAAAATGCGACTGCTCGCTCCAGTCAGGCATCAGTAAAGACAATAATGAGGATAGCTACAAAAGCGGAAAATAGAGCTGAGTATTGGGTTTCAAACTCTCCAGTTACACTGACCCCCCAATCATAAGGGAGACGTGGGGAGGAGAGAAGGACAGGTGAAGCAGCAGGAACCCTCTTACCTGATCTGCAGCTGTACACCCCCTCCCTCCCTTCACTCTTAAGTCTGAGCTATCATGTAGCTCCCTGCTGGCAGCCTGTCTAAATAATTCAGCCCTGGAAACATTAGAAATCCATGGGGAGAGACATACAACATGATAGAAAGAGAACACACACGCAGACATACTGGCAGAAAAATAACACACCTTCAGAGTGAGGCTCTACTCCATTCTGCTGGGATTATGCTTGTGCTGGGCATCCCACACTAAGACTGAGGGTAAGAAATTGGGGTAAAAACACATGCTGGACAATGACAACAGACTGGAGGAGGGGACGAGATGTACTAATCCAACGGGGGCTGATGCATGCTATTGGCAGGGACTGTCCTCTCGTTTACTGCGCTCACCACGAGGGGATTAGCGTCAAACTAAAACCTGCTTAAATCCACTGCTCCTGTGACATCACTTGGTCTAGATAGTGCATGTAGCCGGCAGTCTGCAGAGGCCCAGGGGTGTGTTCAGAGAGTGTAAAACTACACTGTTTATGGTGTTTGTTGCTCACCTCTCTGCTGGCCTGCAGCCCATATCCCTGCGGGTTTGACTGGATCTTACCCAGGAGGCAGAGGAGGACAACAGGGGGGGGGGGGGGGGGGGGGTGACATGCTGCACATCCCCAGAGAGATGGGGAGGGATATGCAACAAAGTCGACTCCCACAAGTACTTCTGAGGCTTACACTTAATCTGATAGCTGTTAGAAGAAAACCAGGACATGCTCCACTTCAACCATGAAGAACACAGAGCCTCCTCTACTGGGCAAATGCATTTACAGAACATGCATACTCCCAAAGTTTCCAGACCGATTTGTGTATAGTCCAATGTTAACAAGTACTCAGGTATTATTCTATTTTAATAAAGGGCTTAAGTTTATAAAAATAACTTCATTCATTTACTCATGAATCCCAAAAATATATAAAAGGAAATGAAAATACAGCCAAAAGACAATATGGGATATCTTACATACTCATTTGGAACAGTGCTAACTTTAGTTAGCCAGTGGATTCTTATCAATAAGCCTCAATAAAAAGGCTAAGGCACAAATGGTTATTAGTAATAAAAAAAAGAAAAAACATCGAGTCTGACTTAATTTGTGAGAATGTAGACCCAAAGCTAGCGAAACATGATGCACGAGTTTGTACATTTAATTTTGTACAAATTTACTGAAACAGATAACAACATGAAGTCTTTTATAATTTAATGCTTGAGAAAAGACTTGAAGATACAATTAAGTACACACATTAGGTCTGAGTTCAAAAATAAATATACAGCAAAAAGCTATGACTGCTGCTGTACAAAAAAACCCCTCTAACTGTTTGTATTCTCTTATTAATGAAACTCGGATGAGGTCCTGAAAAAGTAGTCTTGATTTCAGCATGAGTAATATAAAAGTCAGTTGCAACCAATGATTCAACGAACAGGTAACAAAGAAATTAATGCAAATGAGATATAAAACAGGAATGCAATAAAAAGTGTGTGCAATGATGTCTGCGGTGAATGCAGATGTAATTTTATGTACAGACATGAAAAACCAACATTTTAATGAATACAACATATGGATGGTCATTGCAAAATTATTGACAATATTGCTAAAAGGTTGACGCAGGCCTTAGATTTATTTCAGAAATATTCCATAAATCATATTACAAGATTGACTTGTTCCGCTCTCAGAGCACGAACTTTATGAACTTTCCTGCTACATACCAAAAACACCAGATGTGCAAACATTGCTTATCTGGCATGCTACCATTGAGAGGTAACTGCCAGTGTTTATTTGCGGGGACAAGAGTTATTGGAACGGTTTTAGAAAGAGAAGAAAAGACTCTATAACAAAAGGTAGAACCAAAGCGACACTGGAGATAAGGTGATGGGGCTTTTTCACTTATAAAAATCAGCAACACTGAAAAGGCATCATGCACATACAAATAATGCTTATGCTTTACAGTTTAAGATTGTAAAAATTATCTTTAAGCAGTTACTGAGATATACATAGAGCTGAACTGAGAAATTAGCTGATTCAAGCTCAACAGTCTGCACCTTTTTTTCAACAGTGGCACATTATTCAGCTGTCACTGACTGAAGAAGAAACAAAATGAGCTCTTTTCAGTTTGATTGAGATGTTTGAAGTCATAAAGATCATGGAGACCTTGGCTTAAAAAGGAAACTGTTTTCTAAAACACAATTGAGTTCATTCAGGCTGCAAGAGAGAATTTAATTTTAGCAGATAACCAAAGTACTGAAAACAAAGCACTGTACAAAGCAGAGTACTAAAAATGTGCTCAAATCCTTTTGAGCTACACAGTCCAAGTAAAACTAAAGTAAAAGTAATAAACTTAAGGATGTATATTCAGAATAAAACACAAACAGACATAAGTGTATTTTCCTAATAAGAGAAGCGTTACATTTCTAATATTCCTCCACTATACGGTCAAAAGTATTTGCTCATGTATCCATAACTGAAATCAGTTGCTGCAATTCCTTCCACTTCAAGAGGTGTATAAAATCCATCACCTAGGCAAGCAAACGGTTTCCATAAATACATGTGAAAGAACGGATCACTCACAGGATTTCAGTGAATTCCAGCACAGCACCAAATGGAAAGGAATCTATGCAATAATTCCAGTCATGAAATAATTTGCAACTAAATATTCCTCTGTAAGCTGTTAGTGGTATTACAACAATGTGAACGAGTACTGAGAAATGACAGCAACTCAGCCAGAAAGTGTTAAGACACATTAAATCATACAGCCGAGTAAGTGGATGCAGTCACCTCGTATTTTACAGGGTAAATAGCTCCAAACTTTATATTCCTTCAGATAACTTCAAGAAGAGCGTGAAGATAGCTCGGTTGAGACTCGAGACTCTGGAGCAGAGGAGACATGTCCTCTAGAGAGACAAATCATGTGTCTTTGTCTTGCACCCAAATGGAAAAGTATGGGTTTAGTTGTAGAGGAAAGGTACCTGGTAGACAATATTGAGTCACAAACTGGAGGGGATTATAATGAGGGGTTCATTGGTTCAAGTGACAAGAGCTTTTATTGCTTCAGATAATACACATTTTGGACCATTTCATACTCAACTTCCTGTTCCAACATGACTGTGCACGATCGCACAAAGCATAACTATGTCGATGAGCAAGTTCAGGATGGAAAAACTTGACTGGTTTGCACAATAAAACAGCTTTCAAATGAATTGAATTCAAGTCTCTTAACAACCACTAACTTTTATTCCATCTCCAATTAGCAGATTTTTATTGAATTTGTAAATTATTATTAACATAGTTAAATCTAAATGTGCATTTTGTCACCATAATGCTTCGGGCTTAGTTTAAACTACTGTTGGCACTTAATAATGCACCTTAAATAACTATATACTTTTTGTGTCTATGATTTTTATAGACTGTGCATGAAGTCTATGAAATCTTGCTTGTGTTGCCGCAAACAAAAAATACTCTTGAAGAGATAATAAAGTTTTCCTGTTATGGCTGCAAAGAGGGCGCTAACATCATATTAAACTGTAATATGAATGGATTGTCATTCATATGGTGCATATGCAATCTGTGGATTTCCAGCTATAAATGCATCAGAAGCTCACTATTGTTCAAAAACTCTCATGTAGCATTAAAGTAGCACAGCTTACCAAACCGCCATTACATATTAATATAGTAATTACAAAGGACTGGGTAGTATTTTGATGGTGTATGACATTTTAGGTGCTACTCATTTGAACTCTGACAGTAATATATTAGCCATCTGGATGGACCTGCGCTGCCAACACCTGATGCAACAGGCACCTTATCTTAGTGAACAACATGCAAAACCTCACAGACAGGAGCTGACGTCAAGATGATGTAAAAGAAAGAAAGTAGTGGAAGAATTGCAGGCTAAGTGCAACAATTCAACAATAACGCTGCAATGGCCTGTTTTTCAGATAACACGCATCTCTAGTAACAATGACACAATGTCGGAAATAGTGACATTTCTGGGAAATAATTCCACATTGGAATGAAAGAAGTAGTGAAAACAAAAAACAGATAGAAGGATTTTACTTTTTCTTCAGCCTCTTGCAGTTATTGGATGAATGTTTCCTTTCATTAGACACATAACAGCTTCCCTGTAGTAATTTCTCATCTCAGCACTATATCCTCGAAGGTCTGAGTCTCAGTGTCCCCGTTTCCACACCACAAAAGACACCATTAATCACTATGTTGTTTCTCTACAGCAATCATAGACAATAACTTTTCTTAATAAGCCCCTTCCAGGGCGGTGTGTCAATCAGTTGCCCACTTCCTGACAAAACATTATTAATTATAAACAGCACAAGTATAGTTCGGCTTGTGTTGGTACAACTGTTGCAAAGATATTGGATATATACCCTAATCAAGCAACTTACTATATTTCCCCACAATATAGAAGCAGGAGCTGGATTACTAAATCCATCTCCTCTGCATTCGCCGACACGCCTTAGGGCTGCTCCGTAATTAGGAGAGCAGTTTATCCAGCAATCACCAAGCAACAGGGATCCATCTATGATGGTTTAGTTAAAAAAAAACAAAAAAAAAAAACAGCCAAAAACAATAAAATCCAAAATACATTGAGGCTGTATTTGGTTAAAACATCACAATTAACGTCATAACCGAAGGTGCTCACGCACAAACAGACGCTCAGTTCTGTCAAAGACTTTTAGGTGCAATGTGTTTTCCATTGCACAGACAGAAACAGAAACAGACGTCCAGGAACATTCGTCGCTTCAGAGCAATCTGGCCATCTTTCTAGGGCACAAGATGCTAACGGCAGGACTTGGCAGCTCGCGCAGAACAGAGATAGCTACCGAATGATTTAGATTGTGGCGATCCTACAACTGCTGATCCATTAAACTTTCATGGGGTCTTCATAAATTAAAGCTGCGGCTGCGAGAACTCCAACATTCCACTCAATTACTGTGATTGTACAGTATATTAAAGTTTTAACAAGCCTCTGAGCCTTTCCTCACCAGAACACAAGCGGCAGGGAGGAAAGAGGGGGCGGCGGGGGACGGCGAAACACATGGTACCAATTCTGGTTCGATGGCCTTCGGAGGGTTTATGTGCATCTGCTGTGTTATCGAGAACTGTGCACGTCTCTGCAGAGTGTGACGCAGCACGTCGCACATTTGCACAACTAGAAGGAAGAGCGCGAACCGCTGTGGGGTGAGACCTCTCGCAGACTCGGCGAAGCAGCGAGTGGGAGCCTCGTCTTTCATTTTTTTTTTTTTTTTTTTGGGGGGGGGGCCCGTATTTTGGGCTCGCGTGCAGCCCCGCGCTCAGCCCGCCGATGATTGCCGAGCCAGCGGCCCATACTGCATCGCAGATGGGGCGGACAGAAGGGAGAGGCGACAGCCCGCTTGCTTTTTGGAGGGATGAGGAGTGTGCAGCTGAGTGAGAGAAGAGGGAGGGAACGAGTGTATTAGAGAGGGGAAAGGATGGAGAGGGGGAAAAAAATGTGATTTTCCTGTCAAAGGTGGAAAAAGGATAAATTGTATAGTTAGATGAAAGCAGGCCACGCTCCGCTCAGCTGGGGTTTTAGGCAGATATATGGAGTGGTTCAGCTGTCGAGGACTGAAAAATCTAATATGACGTTCATGGATTTTTCCTGTGGTGTTAATGGTTTATAAAAGGTCGTTATTTCCTCCAGCACTTTTTATAAAAAAATAAATAAATAAATAAATAAAAAAACAGGTTTAAGCTGCTGTAAAGCATCCTAATAAAGTCATTGCAATGCCTACTGCTTTGACCGATTTAAAAAAAAATGCTAAATTGTAACCGCAAATTAAAAGATTAAATCAGCAGTACTGGATAATGAAAAAAATAAATAAATAAACAAACACTAACTATATTTTGAACATATTGTTTTTAATTAAAAGTTGGAACACCTTAATCAAAACATTTTACACAGTGAAGGTTTAATTATAGCCACCTTAAGTAAGAAAAACATATCCATTCACTTAGGACATGTCAATCAGATCTAACAAGAGGTAGACATCAAAATCCAACCTTAATAATTAATAATTTGGTTGGGATGGAGTCTGACAGATAAATGATGTTTTCTAGATTAGTGCTGTCCAGTTTGAGAGCTCTACGAGAAGTGTCCTACATGTGTTACGTGTTGCTGATTTAACACATCTGATGTAAACGATGGAATGACTTCCTAAAGCAGATGTGCTGTAGAGTTAAGCTGTGTCCGATACGCCACAACTGAAAAGCTGTACAGTCTCCTGAGCAGGCAGTCCAGTTGATGTTTGACTGATGTGTGTTGAATTGAAGGTTGCAGGACACTCGCACTCACGGACTGGACTCTCACTCTAAGTAAAGATCAGATTGATCTGTTCCTAAACTCCCTGTTCTCTGTCCCTAAACCAGGCAACCAAGTCTCTATATTAGGGATATTGTCATAAATTTAGTGTAAAAGAAAGTTATTTTTGTGTACAGAGAAAATAAATTCTGCAAAGTCCACAGGAGTGAAACAAATACAAGATGGCTCAACAACGTCCTGGTTTTTCAAAGTGGCTCTAAAGTGACCTGTGATTGTTTCTGTTACTCTCTACTAATAATAAATTATTAAACTGTTCAAACTTTGAGGGTTTTCTTTTTTGGTTGAGCTGGATGCTAACAGCTTCTCCTTCCCTAAACAACCTGAGAGACCCATCTTGTGGCCTTTAAAAAGAAGTTTCTTTGTTTCGTAACATAAAACTTTTACTTATGAAAACATCAGAAAATGTCTCCCGTTTGGACAGAGCACTGAGCGATTGACAACATCTAAAGGCTTCTTCAACGAGAGCACCTGTCTAAACTTAGCACAGCTATAGATGATGTCAATCAAGTAACTGAGATAAATGCTAAAATAATATTATGTTCATTTTCCAAACCCACGTAGCAATAATGACATAATATAAAATAGAATAAGCTGATCTCTCCCAGCAGAGCTTTGATTGGTTTCAAGATGTTCAATATTAATGTCGGAGCTCTGAAACGTAAAATTATTTGCGTAATAACTCCTCTCCCGTTCAGAATCTGATACGGATAAATTATATTCCTAATTATACCAGCATAAAGTGCTGTCATGTTGCACACTACGAATAAAATGCAGACGTTGATTAAAACATTATCTGACAAGATTAGTGCAGCTCCAATCTAACCCAGAGGGAGGGGAATATTGCAGTCTACGAGCAAAACAATCTCAGCAAAGAGAATAAAATCAAAAAATTGGTTTAGGAGCAGAACTATCCCTGCCTCGCTCTCAGCCGCTTGGCCCAGTCGTTGCAGAATGATAAACATTGGATCAGCTCAAATTAAGATGGGAACATGAAAGGACCTGAGGCTGAAAGGAACAGGGGCCGTGGCAGATCACTCCTCATCTCTTCAGACGACAGAAATGAATCTCCTTCCCCCTGAGAGAGAGAGGGAGACAGATAGCTGCTCTCTGTTCCTCATAACGCTCCTGCTTCCCAGCAGCGGCTTTGATTGAGCCAACTAGCATCTTTTGATATTAAGCATTCCCAACCGGCTCCATGCTTCCTTACTTGCAGAGAGGCCAGATTATGTTAAACACATATCAAGGACTTTAATGACTTAATCAGCTTTGTCATCTACCCACTCTGTAGATACTTCCTTTGTGATTCCACAGCCTTAATGAACAATTTGGACAATGGTATAATTCAAATAAATAAAAACCTCTCTTTGCATAAAATGAGAGTTGAGTTAGATTTTTTTTGGGAAGCATATGATCCAAAGAAAAAGGTGGATCGTTTTTTTTTTTTCCCTGTGGAAAAACACGGAAAGAAGACAGCAAGAATTATTCAGCTTTATCTCCTCTGTAGATGTTTGCCAGCCATGAGCCTGTTTAAACTGGGAACCTGGATTAAGATGAGTGACTCCCTTGTCTTGTGAGGATTCTACCTGCGAGGGAAAGCAAAAGAAGAAGCTCCCTTTATTTGTGTTTTTCCCCCATGCTCTGAGACAATCACCATGGCAGCCTTATCACGCCGCAACATGCAATCAGTGGGACAACTCTGCTTGGTCACTGGCTCATGAACAAACCACAAGCTGTTTATTTGCTTTTACACCCTCACCAAGGTGGCTGGAGGACAGATTCTCTGATCCTTTATGACGACCATCTGGAGAGCTGTGTGTACTTGTGTTTGCGTATTCCAGCGTCATAGTGAGGCTTTACATTTCAGACCCTGTCTGGATGAAAAGTATGCAAGTCGTTGTGACATCTCTCATTTTTTTCTCTCAGAACTTAAGAACTTTTCTTATTCCTTCACAGATACGGCAACACAATGGAAAAATGACGACTCGACAAATCTATTGTTCTGCAGAAATGTTCTCTTGGAAAAATTCACAATGCTGAAAAAAAATCTAAATGAAAAAATAACATACTTTTGACTGCAACAATAATTGTTAAAACTGTTTAAAAGGCACAGTCCGTTCCTTGGAATAAAGGACTGCTAGGGAGTCATTATGTAAAATTATATGAATGCATGTAGCTATACCAACCTCGACACACATTTTAGTTGTAATAGCTAAATTTTTAAGATGGAACTTAGTGACGGCTAATCTAACTTAGCTGCTTGATTTGCAACAGATCTGTGTTAAACTGACAGCACAACAACTCGGCCAGTTGACAGCTCGCAACAAATTTACATCAATTGTCTCACACACCAAACTTTTTGTAATTTAAAAAAATGTCATGCAAACTCACTGTATTCTGTTATTGTACTTGCATTAGGTACAGCTCTCAGCTTTATAGTAGCAGTTCTAAAATGTTTCCTAAAGATACTTTCATACATCAAGTCTTGATGATCAGTTCAAATTTTTTTCTGTGGTCGTTCATTTAATTAAAGGCAGCCACAATCAGATTTCTGTGTCAACAGTTTACGGCCCAGAAAAACTTAGACGTCAAACACCGCTGCAAAGTCTGCAGAAGTAGTAATGGATGCCTTTGGATCAATTTTGTAGTTATTCAGCAATGGGAGGAGAGAACTGTCACAAAACAATAAGATGGAAAAAGAAAGCACAACTAGGCCCAACTTTTACAAGCTCATTGAGCTTCTTCCTGATAAGCTTCCTCATACTTAATAGTTGTGTTTTCTAATTTAGAGGATATGGATTGCAGTTTTGAATTCATATTCATAGTCAAATCACAAGCTTTTGCCTGCAACGACAGAGCACCACCAGCTGCTAAGGTCTCTCTGAGCTCAGAGCAGACAAACTGTCGTTCCCACAGGAATGACTAAACTGTCTCAGGTGTTTAATACATACAATTTCAGCAGCTGGACTTTAACAGCCCATCTAATTAAGAAGGATTCCCCCGATTAAATGTAAACAGCTGCGCTATGAAATATTAAAGCTTTTATAACTGCCAAATAACTGCCTCATAATGTTGATATCTGACATGGAGTGGACTCTTTTTAGCTGAATATAACACTGTTGTTTATATAAATATGACACACAATTAATCATATTAACCTATGATAAGTGTGATTAAGTCACAAATAAATACTTTTCGTCTGGAACATAAAATTTAGTCAGGAGAGTGTGAAAATTGGTTGTGAACTGTTGCTACAGAAACTTTGACTGGACCATTCAAACACATAAACATATCCATTCCGTGGTAGCTCTGGCTGCATGCTTAGGGTTGTTGTCTTAAATCTTTTTTGTCCTCTAACATGTTGTCCTCCGGTTTTATCTATCCTCTCATCAGTTCTGACCAGCTTCACTGTCCCTGCTGAAGCAAAGCCCTCCTACAGCTTGATGCTCCAACCCCAGTGGGAGTCGCGTGCTCAGGTTAACGTGCTGTGTTAGTTTTCTTCCATATCTCTATGGAAGAAACCTTGATTTGCATTTTCGTGTAATAACCCTTCGATGCGTTTCTCTGTCCCCTCTGGGGCTCACAGGAAAAACTCATGGCTTTCTTTTCGCCGGTCTTGATGCATATTCAGTTCAATTTAATCACATATATATGGTACATTCCAATTGATCACAGTCATCAATTAGTGTACTAAGTTCAGTTCATGATGCAAATTAGCTTAAAACATTTTCTATCAAAGGAAGCAGCAGATTGCATCAAGTCACTGACCTGCTGCATTCATTCTTCCAGCCTACTACATAACACTGGATTTTATTTAGGAGTGTCAGAGTGAATAGGATATTATATTGATTTATATGAGCAAAATCCGACAGCCAAGTATCATTTCCTTCCTCTTTGCAGTTATACAGAAGGTTGTGTTGGTCTACATCACACAGACCCCCGATAAAATACGAACCAGCATTCAGTATGACAGCTGAATATTATTCTGCAGTGTTTGTAGGGGAATCATAATGTTTCAAGGACCAGTTTATGAGCCTTTAGAGGAAGTGTGGCTTATGCCCTTCATTTCAAGTGCACAATGCTGAGGTGCTTGCATCATGTACCAAAACAAATATGCTGGCACTGGGGGTAATGGTGCATAAAGCTTCATTTTCCAGCACCGCAGTCATGTCTGCCTCCTCCCTGCACCGGCTCCAGGAGGGCCCAGCAGCTTAACAAGCCTCTCGGGGACCCAGACGGCAGAGTGGAGATAATTTTACCTCAGGACTCCATCTGACTGGCAAACACACAAACACACATGTACATGCAAGGTGGAGGCAAACAAGTGGGTGTGAAAATGTACATTCGCCAAGCTTTAAACTTCACCCACAGGAAGCAACATAGAATCTCTGCCGCCTGGACTGACTTTGTAACAATGTGCACAGCAGAAGGCTGGGGGAAGCAGGGGCTGCACTCCTATTCTATGTCTCGGTCACCGCTGCTCTTCAATCCAGAACCTAAAGCCTAAATAAAAATTGGTGCAGTTAATAGTCATAACAGAAATGAAAGTGTTTCAGCCCCTGCAGTAGTCAAACCTCAGTTCAAATGTTGAGAGCTTCTCCAAAACAATAAGTCACATAAGAGATACTCCTACGCAAACAGCCCACAGGTCAAACTGAGAGGGTCAGAGTGAGGCAGAGATCTTAGTCTCATCTCTAGATAGCTGCAAAGGTCAACAATCCTGCACTGATTTCTGCAGCACAGCTGACTTATGCTGTGTGCCAGGAGGAAATTATAGAAATAATTAAATATTCCTCACTAATAGATGATAAAAATGTGATAATAAGACCGAGGATAGTTGAAGCAAAATGAGGATTTATTATGCAGTCAGTGAAAATGATGTTTGGATAGCCTTATTAAAAAGCTAGAAACAATTATAAGGTGATGGATGGATGGATGGATGGATGGATGGATGGATGGATGGATGGATGGATGGATGGATGGATGGATGGATGGATGGATGGATGGATGGATGGATGGATGGATCTTCTTTATACAGGTAAGAGGATCATATTTAACAGTTTTTAATCACGTTTTTAATTAATTAAAATACCTTAGAAATTAAAGGAAAAAAAATAAAAATTTCTGGAAATTTTTGTCAACAGAGAAGTTAAACTTCTAAAAGCTGAATATTTCTAGAACCATCTAAAGAAAAACTCCCCTGAATCGTCACCATCTATTCATTTGTACATTTGCAAGTTAAAATACAACCACGAGGTTACAAAGAGGAAACGTATGTGTGAGGAGTAAAGTAAAAGGAAAAAGGAGGAGAATTTCTCCAAAGCGAGTAAAACAGGCTTACTGCTTCTAATTTTGCCAGCAGCTCAGTGAACACAAGAGGAATGGAAGAGAAGTCTAATTAAATTTCACATTGTTTCTATGGAAAAAGAATAATGATCGCTACCCATTTTTTCTTTTTTTTGAGGGGGGGAGGAGGGGGCTTAAGGATCAGCAATACTTGTACTCTCTGCTTTTTGGAAAATATTAAATGATGCAATTTGACAAAACATTTGAATGGATTTTATTTTTCAAATACTAATGTGCCCATCACTAGCTACCAGTTTAAAGACTAGAGAAAATGTAGTTTATTGACTTATTGAATTGATAATGACATTATAATATGACAGCAATGACTTTGCATTGACAAATCTTAAAACCTTACCAACTTAACCAGCAGAGTTCTACAAAATCTGGTGACCTCCAGGGAGTAACAGAGAAATAGGTCATAATTACATAGAGACAATTTGCCACCAACAACATAAATAATATGCTACTAAATCTGTGCAGTCTTTGAAAGTAGTTAAGCAACATACATGTTGCAACTAAAGATGTACAGCAAGCTTCACAGCCTTAACACAAAGTGGGTGTGAAGGAATTGTGCTAATGAATGCAAATATGTTATCTTGAGACATTTCAAGCAAACATAAAGAATCAAGACCTTTTTATGTTTTTAATACTTTAAGTGCTTATTATGACGAATATTTTCTTTGTCATTGTACTCTTTGTAAAATAACCTATTGAGCTATCTTAAATGGTTAATCAGCTTCCTAGTTTTATTTAAAAAAAAAAACAAAACATGTTGGGTGGCAGAGAATCATTTGCACAGCAAGATGCTGTGAATGTGGTATTATTTTTAGCTTCCACACCATAATATGCCATGTTCAAATGATTAAGTTTGTGTTTCTTACAAGTGAGTGTTTATCATAAGAGGCTTCTTTCAGCCAGCTGTTTGGTAGTGTGCAGCAAGTGCTGGGAAGAGAGTGCTTCAATACTCATACACGCAAAGAGAACTTTGGTCACTCCAGCCATTTATGTCAGTGAACCAAAGGTATGATTTGATGGAAAATTCTTACAGACTTGACTTTTTAAAACCACGGTCCACTTTCATAACTAACTGGCACACTGAAAGAAACCCAATAAAAATAATCAAGAAATAAAATTTTTGATTAAAAAAGAAAAACGTTTTAATGTACAAAAGCAATTCTTAAAATTGAACATTTTTCCTAAAATAATCCCGAAAAGTGTGCGGTCTCTTTACCTTCGCAGATCCGGTCCAGTCGCTGTCTCTTCACTTTATGTTTGTCAGTCAGGGACATGGCGTCAAACACTGCTTGGCACGGTGTGCTGGGGGGGACCTCTCCTCCGTCTCCTCCTCCTCCTTCTCCTCCTCAGCCACAAACACTGACAAGGTTCAGACTCCTAGTGCACAGTCAGCGCTGTTCCCCGGGGCATTCCGCCTCGGCACATACACCTACAAACACAAGGAGGCTTGGGTAAACACAGACACGCGGTGTAAAAAAAAAAAAAAGCATATTATTGTCGTAAAAGCACAGCAAAATGCTAACTTGGAAGGCACTAAAGAGACCTCGACAACAAAGTTGCTCTGCCTCTTGCTCAGAAGGAGCTCCAGGCTGCAGATGCTGAAAAATCCCTTAATCACACACGCACATTCTCACACATGGTGGTGACAAAGTGCTTTGTTTGCTCTAAAAAGTGACAAAACTTTGATGCTCTAAGCGCTCCAAATTTCTTCAATTTGGCAAACACATCTGCAGCATCATCTGATTCACCATGTTTTTCATCACTTGAAGCAACATCTCAAGTACATGTTTTGAGAAAAACATTGTAGGTTTTACTAAAAGCTCATTCATGCGACATATATTGAATTAATTCAATGTGAAGGGGGTGGGCAAGACTTAAGCTTAAGACAGAAAAAGGCTGTCCCATAACATGACATGTAATTGCACATTCAGTCCAATAGAGGGTACTTAAAATCAACTCAGAGGGAATGGCATAGTTGCTATGGATTTCTAGAAATGGATCTCCATAAATGAGAATATCATTGAAAAGCTAGCTTATTTCACTAATTCCATGCAAGTTACACTCAAGCATAATATAGCCAACATACATTTATAGTTTATATTATTTTAGATGAGTTTGTCTCAGTAATATATCATTAAATTTGATGACTATTTTATAATATAGCAGAGTGAAAAGTGTGGAATAAACATCACATTTTTATTCACTGTACTGTGTTTTTTTTTTCATCACATAAAATCCCAAAAAATATTAATGCTTTTGGTTGGAATGTGAGAAACATTGATAAACTACACAAAGTATGAATAGTTTTTTTTTTTTTTTTAAAGAACTGCGTCTTCTTAAAAAATAGTCACAAAGGAACCGAAAAAAGAAAAAAAGAGTGATTTTGTCAAAAGGAAGCTGATTTATAAGGTTACTTTCAAGTCCACCAAATAATGCAAGACAGTGTCCTCACCATGTTAACGGCTGCAGGTCGACCTCACCATGCTATTTGATTCATTTCAGCCGTCTTTCAGTCCCTCCTCCTTGCTTTTCAACTGTCCATCTTTCTGCAGAGCTGCTGCCTCTGAGGTCTCTCACAGAGAGTCATCAATCACCGGGCTGTCTTCCAGATACATGGGCGTGCGTATGTGTGAGACATGAAAACAAGTTGAAGTGGGTGGAAGGTGGAAAAAGTGCTCATGTGCACAGAGGCCCACTTCTCATGGACTTCCTCTCTCCTGTACTCCATTTACTTTTTGCAAGCAATGACCAGAATGGTCATGAGACTCAAACGTCTCATTCCATCATCGTTCAACAATTCACACTTCAAGTAATCTAGTCAAAGTGTGAAACAAGAATAAGAGCAAAAGTCTGTGGTGCAGCCAAACGCGTTTCAAATGGATATTCAAAGTTGCACGCTAAATCCACATACAAAGGCCATACACATGAATCCTAATATTTAAGAGGCATTAGAAGTCAGATGATTGATAAAGCTCTCGGCCTGCGTGGCCCCCGGCTACCTGAAAGAGAAATGTTTGTCCACGGGATGGCAAGACAATAAATGTGGAAATCCATACTTATTATGATTGAGTCTGTGAAGCATAATCATGCTTCGCATGGGAGATGAACTCTTCCCAACATCGGCAAATGCACAGAGGCTGCTGTCAGATTGTTAGAGGTGCTGAACGGAGAAACAAAACTGTTTGAATTTTGCAATGCAAAGAAAAGGGACCAACACTGATGATTTAGCATCTTATTCCACCGTTTATGTGATCAGATAAAATCTCCTATATTCTCCAGAGTTGAAAGAAGCATCAACTTTCAAGCCAAAGTTCTTCCATGAGAAAAAATGTGTCATGGTGTGATTAAACCAACTTTACTAAACGAAACTTTTTTTTTTGACATTTGAAAGGTAACATACTGATAAAACAACACAGAACATCAGCAGAAGAACAACAAACCCAAAGTAAAGCAGGGTGGTGGAAGCATCATAATCTGGGGGTACTTTTGCCCAAGTGGAAGTGTGATTTTTGTCACCACGATGACCTTATTGTTGCTAAGCAAACTGATAGCACTGGTTCCGGATGACTTTCTAAATTACCCAAAAATACAGTGAAAACTATCACGAACTTAATGTGACAAGTAGAAAGAATCATATTACACTATAAACTTGACCATGACACAGTGATCCCTGCTAGACTTCAGACAGAGTAGGATGAAAATTATGAGTTGTCCATTTCTACACCTAGCACACTTACAATTACCCACAGAAAACAATTAATCCACTGAAACACCATGGCCTATGAATGTCCACCACTCAAAGGCAGACACTCATTTTCCCTGCTTATATCCAGGATCTCATTTTGCAGGTCATGATCCATATCTCGTGACCACAGGTGAGAGTCTGAACATAGGCAGACCAGTAAATCAAGAGCTTTGCCTTTTGGCAAGAGCTTTGCTTTTTCTTCACAGACTGGACCAACAACTGCATTACTCCAGAAGCCCCAGTATGCCCATACCTCATTCCATCTTTTCATCACTCATAAACAAGACACTAATGTATCTTTTCCACTGAGCAAAATGGCACAGATTGGTAAAGTCTAGCATGAGCTATTTTATGGTCTGGCCTATTCACTTCAACCGCAAGTTGGACTCTCACTGGTGAAGCAGTATTAAACCCAAATGTCTAAAGTTACGTCAAATGTGATGCACTAGTACATCACGTTTGTTGCTAGCAGGCTAGTTTGTTCTATCCCCCAATAAACAGACTGCGTTGTGTGAGGCCATGAACTCCACCCCAACTGTAGCATTGTCTAATGGATCTACAGCTGAAGGGGCCCAAAGAATGGTGTGGTACAGGTTGGTTTTATGGGCCTTTTTTATGATGGAAACAGAAATAAATAAAGAAAATGAGTACTGACTCATGCTGTATTGCTAAGTGGAACCGAGGCATTAGATACTTAAACTTCTCTCCTTGAAGCAGAGAGTAACCCCGAATCTGAAGACAGTTTGTCCCAGAGAAATGCAACTGAGCACCACATGCAACTGGTTTAGTCACAGGGGGAGGTATATTGAAGATATACACCAATGTGCAAGTTTTAGAAAAAGCTTTTTCTCTGTCAGTTTTAGTACACCTAACGTAATCACGTCTATGGTTTTATTTCCTTGCATGTTTGGACTGAATTGGGTTGTTAGAGATATTGCGGGAGAATTCAGGGTCAATTGAAACCGACAGCAAATTCAAAAACATTCATAAACTGCCAAAATAGGCTCACATCCCAAAAAACTTGACCTTGCTATTTTAGGAAAAAAGGAAATTTAAACTTAAGTAATCCTGGATACCATTTTCTTGCAATGCAATTAAATTTAATGAGACTATTGCTGTAGCAATCCATCTTCTTGATACATTTCTCAGTTAATAATTTACTCGGTGGGAAATGAGAAAAAAAATTGGTTTTGTGCAAAGAAAAATACAAGAAAAATGAAAGGTTTTCACTGTACAGCAGGAAATTTTTCCTAATCCACCCCATCATCAGACAGAATTTGAATGTTTTGCATCAAGCAGGCTTCCGTAGTTGTCGTGTGGATAGGTCCGTGTCGATCTAGATTAAAATCAGAACATTGGAAATATCCTCTTTTGTTTCAAAAACAAAAATGTGTTGGTGATAAAAGCCAAAGTGGATGCTGTGGATAGGTTTGGGAGGCTGAATAATTAAAAAGGTCATGCTACCTGCCTGCTGCGTGTCGTTTCACACATGCAGACAAGCCCACACACACAGTTCCTCTAAGAGAGGAGCGATGCTCACTGGGGCAAGGACTGAGAAGAGACATCATCTTGGAGAGTAATCATTTTCCCCTCAAACACACAGAGTAGTTTGTGAACTAATTGGGTGAATCCATAATTAATTTGCTGACATTAAGCCTTGGGGTTTGCTCCGGTAGGATTTGGCTTTCCAAGGACGTGGAGAACAACCAGTGAAGCCCTGAAGCTCAGAGCTGAAAGGGAATCTCTTGTTTGGAGGCTTCACAGAGAATACGTTTGACATTTCTACATCTAACAGCTACACATTTCCACACTTGTCAGTTATTTCCACAAACCTGTAGGGAATCCTTTATTGGAGATTTTTCACAAGGAAACATTTGAGTGACGGATAAATCTAGAAAATCAATGTGTTTTCAATACATATCAAAACATGACAAGCGATACTTCTCACTGGGACTTTTCTGCTATTCTCATGGGAGACGAAGTATCACATCCAGAAAGATATGAAGACAAAGCTTCACTGCACTGATAAGACTTTTAGACATAATCCTAAAATATGAGAAGCACTAGCATCGTTTTCAATTTTTCAGAAAATTAGAACATTTACAGATTCTAACCATGTTCATGTCAATATTTATTTAGTGGTTGGAGTGGAAAAGCTTTTAACAACTGTTGTGGTTTCTTTCAATACAACATTATGAGCTGAATCACTGTGTAAATCTTTAAAGATTAAAATGATGAAAAGCCGACTTCAGTATGGCTGCTCTTCATTTTATTCTGCTGCATCAAATAATCTTTTACATCCAATCAACTCTCAAGGGATAAACAAAAGAACGGCACAACCACAGGGAAACTGTAGAGATTTTAGTTCAATCCTTCAAAAAAAAAACTATAAGATTGACTGAATATGAACAAATCTTTTGAGATGAACCTTTTGTAGATAAATTACATTGACGGGAGGTTTTAGAGGACATACAATAGAGCTTCAATGCCTCACATTTGGTATGTTATGTGACGTGGAAGAAAAACTATTAAAGCTTTTAAATTTATCTGCAAATATATAGCTGGAGATTGGTCAGCATTTGCTTTCCTTGGTCAATATTTTGTAGAACCACCTTTCACTCCGTTTACATAGAATGAAGGGTTTGTCTTCCCCAGCTTTTCTGGATTTCTTTCCAATTAATCTCTGGAAAGTATCAGAAGCTCAGTTAGATTATTGTCTGGATGGCCTCTGAGGAGATCACTTTTTGAGTCTTGCTCCAGCTTCTCAATTAGGTTGAGGTCTGGGTCTTGTTAGCAAAGGAGCATTTATTTATCTGAATCCATCATCACTCTGGATCAAGTTTAGGAAGGCGAAATTTTGTTTCAGTTGTAAGTCTTTTGCTGTCTCAAACAAGTTTTCTTCCAGAATCATTTTGTTTTTAGAACCCTCTTTGCATCAACAATGACCAGCTCTAGTTGAAGAAATGCATCTATAATGTGTTATCCTGCATAAAGATAGAGATCAATAGGTGTACTCCCCCCTAAGAATCTATGGATCCGTGGATGTCTATATACAACAGCAATCACATCATCAGTAGAGGTTGAGAGAATAGCATAGCTCAGTGCTGCAGAAGAAAAAAATTTCCCTTCACTGAGTTGAAATAATGTTTCATAAGAAAAAATGGCTTGAACTGAATGGAATGCTTAGTTTGAGATTATCATAAGATTTTGTGTCTTTAAAACATCTTCTAGGTTTTCTTTTATTTTCTTTATCTTGAGATTTTTACATTTTAGCATCTGCATTTTAAGGACTATTTCAGCCATTCTGCTCCAAATACTGAACTTTACATTTGCTAGTTTGTTAATAAATCATTTAAATGTCAATGTAACCTTAATTGGAGTATTTTTTTTAAAAGCGAACTGTAAAACTGCTATGTTAATGCAGTGTGCTCAAAAATTTGGGTGCAGCTGACTTTTATGCTGGTGTGCCTTACTTTTTTTTCTCAAGCACATGCAGAGGAAAAAAGTTAGTCTAAAGCCCTGTGGCCAGTGATTAGGTGGACAGCCATGTCTTGGTACATTTGAATTGCAGCCCTTTTGAATGAAAAAAAGCTGAAATTGGCTTTAAAAGTGTGAATACTTTAAAAGTACAAGTACAGTGACTGGTTCTCATTTTACTGGCTAAACTAAAATACTGTAACTCCATTAAACAACCTTTGATTACATCTCTATGTAGAGTTCTGAATACAACTGATTTTCTCTCCCAGCCTGTGCTACAGCCTCTCTGAGTTTAGATAACATATCTGCATGCGAGTTCTTTGCAGATTCCTGCCAAAACTTGCTCACAAATCGAGTTGGATCACTTTCTGCCGTTATTTCTCCTGACTTAATTTCCCACTGGAGCTTGACAAGAAAATTGTGAGAGGAGGCAACTGTTAACGTTATCTGACAGTGTGAAGCAGGGATACGCTGAGCAATCTCCAGCACTCTTACCGCTGATTCCAATCAAACGCCGGTGCTCAGCGAGCCTCTTTAGGGATTCAGACATGAGAACCTCCTCAAAGAGAAAGCTGAACTTTTCCCTGGGACTCAACACTTTCACCCTCAGTGGGACTCTTCACTGAGAGGAGAAAACACCTCTATTCCCTCAATTTCCTACAGAAATAACAAACATGTCTCGATGACAACACTGTTTACAGGGCTCGCATTGAAAACTATGATTACTCCCTTGTTATTTTCTTCAGAACAGTGTCTGTTTTTTTTCCACTGGGGACCAATTTGAACAATAGAGCCTATTTTTCCGTTTTAGATGCTGGAGTTCCTCCAGTGGTAAATCTGTCGGTGCTCGGCCAAAACAAAGAAAGAGAAAACAGGAAAGTGCGGACACCCTGTAGCAACAAACGGACTCTACTATTAATATCGGCTTTCGTGCCTCAGTCCTCAGCACCACAGGCACAGAAGAGAGTGATTTCCCTGAACTGAACACGGCATGTGACAGCGTAGGCAGGTGACAGTTCGACACAATTATATTTAGCCCCGGCAACTGCACCACTGTGGCACTAAGGATGTCAGTGATGAAGATTTTGTGTAAAGTAGCCCAGATTGTGCCATAGTGACTCACCGAGCTCATAGAGAGAGCACTGTTCAATCCAGCATCTAATAATTGGAAAGAGCATGACGAAGCAACAAACCCAGACATGACTATGCACCTCAACTGAGAAGATGGATATTTATCAAAGATGCAACCATCTTAACTCTGGAGGAGCTGCAGACACCCCCAGCTCAGATGTGAGCCTTTGTAAACAAATGTATGACAGTCCGGTAGGCTCAGTTTAACATTTGTTACATTTTCAGATGCTGCAGTTTGTTTTCATACTGCACAGTGTCAAACGAATCAAACTGTTCACTCTCTAGACCCGCTGCAGGAAAGTACATGAAAGCCTCCCAAGAAGACACGAGCACAACTTCCTTCTTTATGACACAAAAAAATGAGTGGCATCAGATTTTAGAGGTTGAACAATTTATCTTTTGTCTTTGCGAAATCAAAACCATGTTTCTTCTTTCCACTTCACATTTTCCAAAATATTGTGCTGATCTATCACATAAAATTTCAATTAAACCCACTAAAGTTTAAGACTGTACCACGTAAAATTTTAATGGGGTATAAACAGATTTACAAAGCACTGCATCTACTAAAACCTTGCTTCTTAAAGTTCAGGGTGAGGTTATCAGTTTCTTTCTCAGGCTGAAACTGGAAACACTTCCCAGTTACAGGAAAGCGCCTGCAGCGTGCCAACCTGGTGAGCAGAGGGAAGGCGGGTGAAATAAGAACTGCTCTCATCACCAGCTTGGTGTCAGCGAGAGGCCAGACCCCGGCTAAGACGGCCTGCTCGAGTCCAGCCGGCTCTGCCCCGTTCCCTCTGGGTCTCTTCCAGGAAAAGCCGGTATGATTCAGAGCTTCCCAGTCCAAGGAGAGAGAGGTGGCTTCGACAATCCCCTCTACCCTCAGAATGCACCCACCAACACATGCAGACTACTGACGTGCACATCACTCAGCTTTCTCCCAGCGGACAGTGAGACGGCCAACTCCGTCCTGTACGCGAGCTTACTTTGGGAGGAGGCCAAGCCAAACGACGTGCTGATAAAGTCCAGAACTTTAGGGTGGTGTAGAGAGAGTACACGAAGACAGGGCATGAGCATCACGCCGTAACAACCCACACAAGACAGGATTTCACAGAGCCAGGAGGATCACTGATGGATCATTTCACTTCAACTTTTTTCTTTTTCTTTTGCAAGTTCTGGCAAACAGATCTGGAGGGAATGATAGCTGAAAGTTAGTTGTTGGCATAAAAGGAAATTACATCATCATAAAATAAGGTCACAGAGAGGAACAAATGTGGAGTAGAACTACCAACAGGTTTTAAACAAATTTATATCTTGAAGGTAAAACAATAATCATTAGTCCTATCAAGTGTGTACAGGTGGACGGGAATATCACAACATTCCAGTACAATTTTCATGGCCAAATTAACTTCCTTTCAGGACCCAAATCATCTAGTTTGTCAGTTAATTTCTGACAAACCTTTCAGGTTTATGTACAAATGTTTAATACTGTGAGCCCCTGGGGAAAACGGCCTCCTGCAAGTAGATAGAGACTTTTCTCTCTCCTTACTTTAGAGTTCATACACAAAATATGGACTACACACATCAAAATATATATTTTAATGTGTTTTAAAACACACAAGCTGAAATCCAAAGTTTTCCTTGCCTCTGCTCTTTAGTGTACAGTAGTGATGGGTCCGGAAACACCGATGCGTCGGCGGATACATCAAGCCCATAGACAAAACTTCGTGTTGCTGCACGTATTGCTTCCAGCAGGTCAGGTGACCGATACAGGAACTGTTCTGAAATGACACTGGCGCGCCAAACTGTAATTATAAAGAAGCAAATCTCTCAACAGGATGCGTTTGCCAAAATAATTTTGGATCTTTTACGGTACAGCGTCAATTATGGAGCCTCAAGGCAAACGAAAGGTTTCGTAGTTTGGGACCATTTTGCTCTTCCATCAGAAAATAAGGTATTGGTTATCACTTTGTTGTTGTTTCAACCGGTTCTTTTCAGTTTCTACTTGATCTATCTTAATCCAAATTCATCTGAAATTGACTCTTATTATGTTAAGTATATTATGTATATTATGTTCTGCAAGTTAAGTGTCACATATGTTTGACAAAACTGTCTTATTTAAATAAAACCACGTCCACAATGCTGAGGCATCAAAGGGCCAGGCGTCAGAATGAAGTCCCAGATACACCAAGGATAAACTCAGGTATATAGCCATTCTACAAATTACTCAGTTGCTTTTTATAAATATTTGATATAAATGTATTGTTTACTTCATTTTTTCTACAGCAGGAAAAGTTGTGTCAAAGAAGCATAACAAACTAAATTTCTAAATGTTGGAAAAACATTTTGTTTTCAATGAAAATTTGTGAAAAAAACTATCTCATTCCAAACAAGTTCACTTACATTTTCACTTTATGATAAATGTTCAGGTTATTTTCCTTTAAAAGCAGCATTGGTTGTGTGGTATTTCAGCTCCCACAGCAGTTTTACTGGAGGCATTTGTTAGGCCTTTCTGATGGGATTGCAACATCAGCTTGGCCTCTCTTCCTCTCCTTACCTCATCCTATCATCTCACTGATGTGCACAGCTTCAAGAGACAAGGACTGAAACATGCACACACATATATACATATGCAAATACACATACACAGACAATTAGTACTTGCTCAACCTCGCAGCAGAGAGATAAATGGTGCAGGGTCTCAGCAGGCTTCCGCGCGAAGCTGTACTCCTTGTCCGCCGTATGTAGAACAGCTCTCTGGAGGGCAGCTAGCCCCAACAGCGAGAAGACATGTGGCAAGTATGAGGCTGAGGGGGGCCTTGAAGTGCTCTGGCTTGTGTTAAAATATGACCACAACGATCCCCTAACTCCCTAATCGGAGCTGGCCTGACAAGCAGGAGGAGTGGGAGGAGGTGGGGTGTTCCTGGTTAGCAAAGCTGTACAGCATTTCGTGTCATCCCACTTAGACTCCATTAACCATCTGCTTTACCTGTCTTCTACACAAGATGCAGCGAGGAACACATGTTTTCAGAAAGAATCAAAAATGAGAGCAGTCGACAGTGTGATTGTACCGACCACAACTGTCCTACCATCACGAACATTTGCAGCTTGCTGTAAAGGTGTAGGACTCGTAAGACGGACCTGTTCCTCAACAAACTTCTCCAGCTAAATGTGTATGGAATAAAGAATAGTTCAGTGGGAAAGCCACTAAGGACTATGGAGGATCTGAGATGCTGTTGGTCTGGTTCTCTACCAAAGACCTTGGGAATGTTGGTGGATTCCGAACTGCTTCAGTTTTAATAAATTACCTTCCAGCTAAGTTCCCAGACCTAAAACGTACAGAAAACCGGTGAGGTGAGTTGGCGTTGAGCAGAAGTTTTCAGAGTAACAATGAATCACCTTGTTAAATCCAGTGGAAGTTCTGTCCTGTATGCAAAAATCGGTTGTACAAAGTATTAACCACTGAGGTGTATGTGGACATTTTCAGTGTGAATTTAAGCAACTACAGTAGAAGATATTTTTACTCCTCTTTACCAAGGATGCAAATAATTGTGGACCATATCACAGCTGGAACATGGTTTCAGCAGGAGGCAGGGCAAGCAGAGCCCCTCAGCCCCTCTGGTGTAGTAAATCAAGAGGCTAAGCTGCATTGTCTGCAACAACATGACAATCCTTTTAACACTTGACACACAACGGTAACAAGGGTTTCCCCTCACCAGCGCCTGCTGACATGTTATATATGCCTCCCTCTCCTCACTAACTTTTCACAACATGTCAATTCTTTCAATCCACACTCACACACACTCCTGCACACGCACGCACTCTAAATCAGGTTCCAAAGCCAGCAGGAAGGTGCAGATAGCAGGAGCCCAACAATCAGCTGCAAGATGTGCAAACACACATACATGCACAATCTCACACTGCAAGGTGAAAAATTGCAGCAGAGGAGGTACGCATGGCCTGGTGGATTAACTGCGGAATAAAAGTGCTGATAGGCAACAAAAGAGTAAAAACAGCTATTCATCACTCTGGCGCAGGATCAAACTCACACACCTCTCAAATGCCCGCATTGAGTTATTGTGTGCTGCAGCTCTGGTGGCACAACCCCCAGATAATGCTGCCCTAACTGAATTGATTAGAGAGCGAAGCGTCCCATCTTTCCAAAGACGGAGCACAGCTCTTTGGGAGAAATCCAGTGTTTAACATCTAGGCTGAGACTTGCTTCTCAGCAAGGTTTTTTTGGTGGATAACTGAGTATGCAGCTGCAGTGTGACAATTTTTTTGAAACAAATCTCACTGGGCTGTCGCTGAGTTTCTGCTGGTCCGGCAGTTCTCCGAAGCAGAGTTAAAAAAGAAAAAAATAAATAAATTAGAGCACCTGTTTTGGACCTAAATAATTTTTTTTCTTATTTATAGATTATTAGTATTTTTGCCAACAGAAACAATACTTGAGCACACATAATGCATAGCCAGTAATCAGCCCACAATACTAACAGGCTGGATAAATTGCAAAGCAAAAGTATTCACATCTCTTACAGCCTGCTACAAATACATTTTATGCGATGGATCACTGTAAAATTGCGCAAAGTTCTGAAGTAGAAAATATGTATTGCCATGTGCATTCATGTCTACTTTAATATGATGAAATAAAATTGATCGCAGCTTAATTGTGACCTAATTTGTAAAGATGGTAGACACATACCATCTTTGCACATGTCACAAATTTTACATTTTATTGGTTAAAAACTGTAAGAAGCATGTATCACTTTGCTTCCAATTCACAATTATGCACTATTTTCTGTTGGTCTCGTGAAACCCTTCCACCAAAAAAGAAAGAAAAAATTAATCATGTAGGCTGTGATTTATGATAAATTATGAAATAGCTTAAAGGGTGTGACTTTTGTAAGGCAATGTACAAGCCCCATTATTAAATGCTGAATTCCAGAAATCCACACTCGCATGCTGCTGCTAAGCAAATTAAAGCAACAAGCCCTCATTTGTGCAGCCGAAAAGCGGAGATAAATGGCACAAACGGAATGATAAATAACTATTTTTTTAACAACTCAAACAGTCGTTTAGACTCTAACATGGATAACATTGAAGCAGTCTCTCTGCTACACGCTGCCATCTGTTCCTGTTTCATGTCTTTTCTCAAAGAGCAATCAGCGCTTCATTTTATCAAGAATCAAAACATCAAAGGAGCGCAAGAATCCATTATTATCAGCACAATGTTAAAAGCTTTATCTAAAAAACTGCAGTGAATGCTGTACAATATCAGGAGGTCCACTAGATAGGCAATTTAAGCCCATCAAGTCAGTGATAACATGTGAATAGGCTGTAAGGACCTGTATGCGCCAAACTGCAGAGAGCTCAATGAGATCTCGTCTCTGGCGCTGGCGGTACATCGTCCCACACAACAGGGGAGGAAGTGCCATGAAAAAGGATGAATCATGGGATTGTATTCACATTAAAGACCCACTGACCGCCTCAGGCTTTAGGTCAGCTGAGGGGCAGAAACTCGCCACACACAAATTTGTAGATTTTCCAAAATTGTACGAATCATTTCTCTTCTTTGTTCGTTTTATTTTTTTCTTTCTTTTTTTTTTTCCTTTTTAAACAACATGACTGTTTCTGTCTGGGATTTTTATTGCCTCCAACTCAATTAGGAATGAGAATTTTAATGGTGGCCTCCATTTCAACTTTCTGGGTCACGGGGGTCGTCACGCCTTTTTAGGAAGAGAAAAGCCCTTGTCACAGCGCTAAGGTTTCTCCCCCGTCTCCTGACACAAAAGCCCTCACGCTCCTATCAGTGCTCTCCTGCAGGACCGCCAACAAAATGTGACCTCCTTTCTCTTTCGTTTTTTTTTTCCTCCGTTCTTTCCCTCCCACTGCTGAAACAAAAAAAGAAAACTGAACTCACCTCTTCGCTGCCAACTGAAATAAAATAAATGAAAACAATGTGCTGCGCAGTTCTGCCAGACCACGTAGAAAAGTTT
Organism: Poeciliopsis turneri; assembly: GCA_922788865.1. Lineage (NCBI taxonomy): Eukaryota > Metazoa > Chordata > Actinopteri > Cyprinodontiformes > Poeciliidae > Poeciliopsis > Poeciliopsis turneri. The sequence continues at coordinate 629,229 of CAKLNU010000118.1, read as the reverse complement.
CTTTTTTGTTCTCCGTTAACTCCTGCTTGAGAGAGTTTTCATGTTAAGAGTGGAGGTGACGGCTTCAACTTTATACGGAGTTGCATTTGGGGCCTGGGGGAAAATGCTTCTCACTGTTTATCTTTGGCTGTGCTGGTCTGAGCCAAGGCTTGTGAAACAGTGCACAAGCCTAATGTTGGCACTGTTAAAACCTGCAGGAATTTACGAAAGCGTTTCCAAAGTGTTGCCATGTCTTTAAATTGCGAGCTAAAATGTGCAAAGAGATTTTTTTTGTCACAGATTGAGGTTAATTAGAACTTTCTGCTTACCATTACTGACATTGTGCTGTTTGTTACTACAGTCTGGTTTGTTTCATGGTTTTATTTGCGCTAGAAATAAAAATGCGTTGGTCATTTTGTAAACTGTTGCTGTCGCATGAAGCTAGCATGACAAACGTTTCCTGTTTATAAAAGTGGCTCCTCACATATTTTTCATGCCAAAACTTCACACTTTTGTACGGTGTAATTTTGAGAAATCTTACACCAACCTTTTAGGCATTTTCTTTTTAATATAAGCAGAAAAATTCAGACTGCATTTGTACAGATACAATTTTTTAAAACTTACATATAAAATCTGAAATTAGATGCACAGACAGACGGAAAGACAAATGGATGTATAGACAGAACAGGAAGCCAAATGCAACTTTTTTTCTTTTTTTCTTTTTAAATTATCCAGATCAACAACTCCATAATTTTCTGGACAGCGTAGATGGATGTCTCTTTGAGTGCTGACTCCGGAGCAGGGCACAATCCCGACTTCAAATAAGAGAAAAATAAACTGCAAATGTGTCAATAATGCAAATATGCATTAATTAACGCCCAACAGCAATCCATTCATTCAGATTGATTCATTCAGTTAAATCTGGATGAATCATTTTCCTCTGAGGTCAAGGTGTGCTCCTTCACATCTGCCCTCATAACAAGTGACAACATGAAAACACACACATTGATTCACAAACCCCACACACAGGGTCTCTTCGGATTAAGCCTGGAGATCAGGGTCCCCGTCACCCTGCAGAAACCACTTCACTGCTTGATTCCTATCCGGGATTTATTCCCTAATTATAAAAGCAGGAACAGAAGAGGGATGGGGGTGGAGGGAGAGAAGCCCCCATGTGGGAATGACCTTTGTGAACTTGGAGATGGTGGGGTGTGATCAGGACGTGACCGCGGGACGAGGGTCAGGAGATGAGGGTCCAGCTCGATGATAAGGGGAAATAATGGGTTTAGATTTGGCTCAAGTCTGAGAGGACGGCATAATGGAGCAGGGAGGAGACAAGAGGGTGGGATCAGTTTGTAGATTAGGTGACAGAGGTGTGTGTTGAAGAGGAGAGGGGGCTGAGGGTGCAATCTCAGCAGCGCAAATTAACAATTCCACCCCGTGCTGTGTCTGCAAGACACTGAATGCTTGAATTATTGCCCAGGACAGACTGAATTAACTCTATATATCAAGCTTTGCTACACAGTTCAGGGGTGAGGGGCTAAGCTGATGAGAGGGAAGAGGAGTGAGGGAGGAGGAGGGGTGTTTGTTGCAGGGAGGAAGAGGGGGGAAAAATAAAGTAACCGAACATTTCTATCTCCACCCATTAAAGTCGACCACTTCTCTCTCCACAGCACCATAAAGCTGTCAGCCAGACCTCTGATTTATTCTGCCCTTGCCCAGGCTCCTGTCCTAACTATCAGATGCTTCCAATTAATTTTTTTTTTCTCGAGTTTTTGTTGCACTTCATCCCTTCCCTGTAAATGTAATGAGACAGCAGCTCCAAAAGCTGCTGACGCCCGTTAATGCATGGTTTGCTTAATAGCACCGAATGCAGGAGTTGGAAAAACTGATAATCACGTTTTAAAGGTGCAGTTTTGTCAGAGAATTAATTAGCATTATTAAGCCCATTTCTTAAACATTTGCAGACAGACGAGTTTGAACCTGGTGCGAGCGGAGGCAAAATTTAATACATGAAAGACACTTTGCAGAACTTAGAAAGCATCAGCGCTGCATCCATTTGTCCTCCTACTCCTCGCCCACTCAGCTGTTCCTTTTAACAGACACTCAGAAGCAGTGTGTTACAGTCAAGAGAAGAAAAATTACACAGCATTAAACTGATGGATGGATGGATGGATGGACAGATTAATGCATGAATGACTGAATAAAAAAATGAACGAACAGATACATGGTCGGATTAAATAAAAGACAGGTGGACAGATGGACAGTCTGACAGACGAATAGATGGAAGCTGTTGAGCAAAAAAAAAAGGAGGAGCTGGGATAACAGATTATGATCCTAACTGACTTCAGATACAGGAACCTAACCTGCTGACAAGGTCATGCCGAATTGAGTGAAGATTTTAATTACCTTGATCATAACATTCAGCAGCCTCCCGTAGACCAACAAAGACACTGTTTATTGGGAAAGCTGATTGGTGTGATAGAGCTCTGATAGAAATGTTACGGGTGGGCTGCAGATGCACAGCAGGATGCACTAAATAGACCAGTTTTGGTCAAAGCTAAGCACAGCTGGCAGGTGTTGGCGTGGAGGGAGTTTATTACCCTATAAACTATCCGAGACAATTTGCTCATGCTGTCTTCTGCGAGCAGCAAAAGCCCCGATTCAATTACTGCCGAAACCTGAGCGAGGAGAGCCCTCTGAGACCGGCGGGGCCCCGACTCATTGTTCCTCGTGTCACCTTCCTGAGCGGGGAAGTGCAGCAGGAAATGTTTGAGCTCTTCTGCCACAAAATGAAAGGAGACTTGGAAGCGCAATTCGATGCATTGGGCGTAACGCAGCAGTCTTAAGACAAATTTGCTCTCACGGGTGACTATTATCTATAGTCTGCATGAAAAGTAAGATACAAGCAAGATGCAGTGATTGATGTTTAGGACAATTACAAGCTCAAATGAAGCGAGTGCTTCCTGCCTGCTTTGTTTGTCCTTTTGTTTGTGTACATTGAGAAGATTCATTAGGCCTCAGCGTGGAGGATTTGAGGCCTGCGGAGAGTGAGGGACCCAGCCCAATTGAAGCATGTCAAATTAGTGGGAGGAAAAAAAAAACACTGCTACTGGGACTCATTACAACCTCAACAAACAGTATTTTGTTGTGCATTTGTGTCTGTATGCATGCAGTAATAAAATAAGAGGAGCAGCGTTGGGCTGTGTGGTTTTTTTATTTTTTCATTTTGTTATTTTCATCATGGCTGTTTGTTTTATGAGGCACCGAAGCCGAGAGACTCACCAAGCAACTTTTTAATGAAAGCGGGGATCTCATGGGAACAGAGGTGCCGAAGAACAGACTCAGAGATAAAAGCTTGTCAGGCTGCAAAATTAAAAGTATCGGGTGACTTTGGTGAAATACCCAAGTCTCCTGGCTAATGACAACAACAAGGACAGACAGTGTCACTGATGCAAGGCGAGGGGGGTTTACTGAAAAGAAATATGCTGGTTGAATACTAAATATCTCTGGATGACGTAATAAAAGTCAACCCTTGTTCAAAACCAGTTTTTAATGTTTTGTAATATTGATCAAGATGAACAGCTATAATTAGGCATGGGGAAGTATAAGATTCATGGAGCATCATATTCCTGTGGAAACGTGGCTCATTTCCACAGGAAATGGTGGCGACATTGGTAAGAATTTGTCCCACAATCGTCGAGTTACTGGTTTGGTTATCGCCTCCCGCTGACACATCAAATCTGTGCCATTGGGTGGCGCCATTTAAAAAAAACACCTTTAGCTATCTGTTAAATATGATCCATTTGGTATAAGATGTAATTCCAATATTTTTTCTGAAAGTAGAACTGGGTTAAGTGACACAAAGACAACTGACTGGCTAAGAAAAGATGAAACACCGGAAATGTGCGCACCAGAAAGTCGGAACATATCGTCTCACCTCAGTTGGCATCACAGTGCCTACCGGGGCTTCCAAGTATACAAGACCCAGTAAGATGTGGGATTTTCACCCAGCAATATTCGGCTAAACTACAATGAGAAAAGGGATACAGAATTTACTATTAAGTGGTTTGAGACATATGCTTTCCGCTGACCTCAGGGGAAACAGGGAAGCTAATCTATCCCCAGGCATATCAACAGTAAGACCATCAACCAGCTCAATTTACATATAGACAATTTGAATCCAAAAGCTTTGCTCTAGAAATCCACACAGATTTTCAAACTGCTTCCAGTCTTTGGGAAGCAGTAACCTGGGATGCTTCTCTTTACAGGCAGAGCGACAACGCATATCCCATTCTCTTCTGATTCCTCGGATCCTTTCAAAGAGCCCCTCAGATCAAAGTCAGTCTGTCTTTAAAACCGGACAGGAGAGAGGGACGTATTTAGTTAATCATTTATTTAAAAAGAGAAAGGGGAAAGAAAAGCCCACCCCTGATCTCCTCTCCAGTCTTTGTCTCCCCACTCATCTTTTTTTCCCTGAACATCCTCTGCGGACCTAGCCTGCCACCTCTCCAGGCAATTTTTAATATGCAGAGAAAATAAGCTGGCCGTCCTCTTCAGGCAATGGATGAGCGGTAAAGGCCTTGGGAATACAGTTTGGCTACACACAAGCACTCGTTTCTGAAGGATTAACTCCTCCTGCACAGATATTAAAAACATCGAGCTAAGACTGTGAGTCGATCTCAAAATGACAGACACAAATCTCATTAAACATAATTTACGTTGTTTGTTGAGCTCTACCTACAAAGTATCGCTCCCTTTGCTTTGCAGAGAGGCAAACATTGAATTGATCCCTCTGATCTGTATGCCATATAAAAGACTCGACAACATGGAGTGGATTATTCTATCACAAGTGTCACATCCATCACTCCTGTTGTCTGTCAGTTTGTCTTTCTGGACACACAGGCTACCGACATCTTGGCTGAGTGGCCTTCTGCAGGCTGGGTGACCCTGTGAAAGGCCTCTGTCACAGTCTCTGCCCAGTCAATGAGCCGCGGCCTGGGCCAGATAAAGGCATAATGAACCAACTGCAGCCTGGAGTGACAGGTTATGACCACAGGAGTGGGGAAAGATGGAAGCGTTGCATATACACACTCTCACCCAGGAGGGATGGTGATAGATCCATCTCCATCATTTTGATACCACTGATGTGTGAGAAGCCTGTTGACCCTACATGCAGGAGTTTTGACTCTAATAATGTACTTTTAAGGGGTGTAAAACATACAGCCAACCTGCTTTCTCTCTGCTAGGTCACGGGAGTCTGGTACCCATCTCCAGCTTTTGTGAACTATTTTAAAAAGTCTTCTAACTTTCTGCTCTAAGCGCTCATTTTTTATTAATGTTAGGCGCAAAAGTGGAGATTAGTGATTACAGCCTTTAGCATTATTAAAACATCAGTCTGCATGTGAAGGGTAGACTAAAGACAGTTCCTGTCTTTATTGACAGTTCCTGTCAATGTTTGCATTCTCTGTAAGAAAAGCAAGTTTAAGATCACTCCATAGCAACATACTGAGAGGCCAACTTTCCCTTCAGTTTTGGATCATTGTCATGTTGGGATATTTCTTAAGTTCTCTGTGCCTTTGTAGCACACATCCCCAAAACATCCGCCATCCACCTCTGTGTTTCAAAGTGGGACTGGTGTACTTTCTATATTTGCATTGTTGATTTCACTCCAGTTGTTGAAATCATCTGTGCTGGTAAATTGTAAATTGTAGGTTCCTTTGCGGTATTGGTGGAGTATTCGCTTTATTCTGTTGACTCAGCCATACAGCTCATTTTCCCTTCAAGGACTTTCTTAATGTACAACTTGAAACGACTACATGTGCTTCTCTTTTTTCCCCCTGTAAACACTTGTATGTTTTGTGTAAGTGATTCATGAAATCTATGTTGGTTTGTTTCAGAAGAATCCACCATCTTCCACTTCTCAATTAAGAAGTTGGACATTGCTAACTTTTTATAAACACATGCTAATTACAAGCAAATAAAACACAGAGGGGGGTGGTTGATTTTTATTTTCCCAATTCAAAAAAGGTGAAACATGAATCACAGAGTTTCCTTTTTCATTTGTTTGAAACGTAAAATTGGCCTAAACTTGTAATTCATCTGTTGGGTTTACCTGGATATTGTTGCAATGTTCTCACTAACAATGAGGTACTGAGAGAATCAAAGGTTGAAAGTCTGACAACCTCTTTACTTTATTGCATCGTCTGCAAGAATATTTTAACTGTGAACAAGTCGGGGAAACCATACTGCATGTGACAGGCCTCAGAGTGCCTTCAGCCTATGAAAGCAGAGCTGCTGTAATGTGGAGTAAAGGCCCCTTTTCTCCTCTGTGACCTAGATGTGTATGGGTGCATGCACTGGGGTAAGAACTCTGTGTGGGAATCCATGCTGGGTGGTCTCATCTGATTTACCAAAGGTGCTGGCTGGTAACCCTCTTTCTATTTCACCTGGGATGTTCTGCTTCTTTGTACATCTGAGTTATTCTCTTCTCTTTATCACAAAGACACATGAATACAGGGCCCCCAGACAGGGAAGAAGAGTTGGATGGAGCAAATTAAGCAAAACAGACAAGAGGGAATGGCCCAGATGAGCCGCAGAGTGTAGTCGGTCAGGCAGAAGTGGGCCAAGATGGTGTTGCGCTCAGGAGATGGCACACAACCGAGTGAAGAAATGCATCGCAGTCTCTTGTTTTTCTCACGTTGCTCGCATTCACAACCTCACACCTCTTGAGTCCTGTTTTCATCGGAGATGCGTGCTGATATTGTGAAGAAATGAGCTCAAACACCGAGCTGACTCAACAAGAAAAAAGAGAATTTAATTCTGGCGAGATGAACACTGTTCATACCATGTTAAGTGAAAAGGTGGTAAATAAACAATCAGCCAAACCGATGATTAAAACTCGTCAACATCAAAGCTAAGCACTTAAGCGCCCCTATTATGCTCATGAAGGTGCTTGTTATATTATTTTGCACATCTTTGAGAATTGAATTGCTTGATTTTACTGTAGCATCTTTCTCTGTTTAAGCTCCCTTTGTAGCTCTTGCTTTTAGATGTCAGCTGCATGTTTGTGGTAAACCAAACTTGCCAGTGGTAAGAAATTATGCAAATATACATGTAGATGAGATGAAACCTTACACTACAAATATGGTGTTTCAGGCAGCTTAAAACAATATTTAGGTGGCAAAGAAAAAAAAATAAAAAAATTTGGTTTTCAAATTTGTATGCACAGAAAAACACAGAGTGGATTTCAAACTCATGCTTAAACGTTTCTCATTGAAAAACTTGCTCAATACACATTGTAGTTTTCAGATTGGAAGCTCAACAGAAACTGAAGCGAAAAGCTGCAGCCCTTTTTTAAAATCTTAACTTGATGAACATCTAAGCAGCTTCAAATACAATAAATTGTGATGAAATACTTCCTATTACCTTTAAGATAGATATAAATTCATACTCGACCACTAATGTTTGTGCATACTTAAAGTGTGAAAAATCCTAATTGTTAATCGATTGGTCTGCCCCAAGGCACATTGCTCAGATTATGAAAACATGTAGCTTTGCTATCAAAGCATCATATAATAAATTCAATAAATTAGAATATTATTTAAAAGTTAATTAATTCCAGTAACTTAGCTCACTAAATAAAAAATATTATATAAATTAACTCCCCCCAGAGTTATGTTTCCAAGCGGTGTATCTGTTAACCCTCTGATGCATGACATACTGACTACACATCCTTCCATGAAAGGGTCTTTTTGGACCTGTATTTAAATCAATGTGTTTTTATGCTATTTCTGTCATTTTGATTCAAAATAATGTTTAGTATGATACTTTCTGCTGTGTTTTATTTCATACGAGTATTGTTTCATGTTTGAAATATTTAAATTTTTCACTTTTTTAAGCATTTTTAGAAGAAATTGTAGAACATTTGTGACAGAAGGGAGGCCCACAGTTTGCTCTCCCCAGCCACTTGTTCCAGCTCCTCCAGGGGAATCCCAAGGCGCTGAGAAACATAGTCCCTCCAGCGTGTCCTGGGTCTTCCTCTGGGCCTCCTCCCGGTGGGTCGTGCCAGGAACATCTCACCAGAGCGGCGACCAGGAGGCATCCTAATTAGATGCCCGAGCCACCTCAACTGGCTCCTCTCGACATGAAGGAGCAGCGGCTCTACTCTGATTCTCTCCCAGATGACTGAGCTCTTTCTCTAAGGTACAGCCCAGACACCCTAAAAAAAACTAACAGTAATTTCGGCCGTGACCTCGTTCTTTCGGACATGACCCAAAGCACATGTCATAGATGAGGGCAGGAACTTAGACGGGTAAATCAAGAGCTTTGCTTTTTGGCTCTTCACCTCGACAGACTAGTTCAGTGCCCGCTTCACTGCAGACTCTGCGCCAATTTGTCTGTCGATCTCCCGCTCCACTTGGGGCAGGACATCCTCCCCCGACCCGGAGAAGGCACTCTATTCTTTTACAGCTCATTTATTAATGCATTTACTTGTATACAAGTCATTCATAGCTATGACATGACCCGTGTTTAAATCAATATTTCACTTACATGGCTCAGATAAACAAGGTGCAGCTGGACCTAAAAAATGTAATGATGTATCCTTGGCAATTGTTCAGTCAAACTAAGGATTAACAAACTGTCTCTTCGCACATTTTCCAACAAAGGTTACAAAAATCCTGATTGTGATGTTCTTTGTACAGGACGTTTTTGAAAATGTTACTGTTGGCGCACAGAAGATGGAGAGCCTGGCAAGGAAAGCATTGCGTATTTCGAGTCAGAAAACTTTTCAGGATGCAACATCTTAATGCGCTCGAGAGAAAATCCACGGAGAAAAACTGTCAGCTCTTTTTAATAATCAGGTCAGGAAATCCAATTGGAAGCTACTTGAAATGTAATGCTAAAGACGAGAGACATTTATCTCTAATAAAAATTAAATGCTTGATATAGATCAAGCCAGATTTATAAGACAGCAAATCTGATGAAACGTCTTGCAGCGTGTGTAGTAATCTCCCACAGATTACTCGAAAATCATTTTGTCTGAACTTGACTTAACCTGCTCCTGTGCATAACACAGTTTCATACTGTTGCTAACCTTAAATGTTTTTACTAATTTATAATATCGGAATAAAATGGTCTGACGAACGGCAAAAATGAAGATGTAGAAAAAAACCCCAGCACATAATGTCAACAAAGGACTCTAATTTACATTAATGCATAATTCATTATCCTCTTGCAGTAACTGAAAAACATTTCTGCATAGACATAATACAGGCAAGTAATAGTTATTATAGCTGAATGAAAAATATGTGAGCTCTTTGGTGTTTTAGTGCAGCTAATGTGACCCTCAGTACAATGGACCAAACTAATGCACGGGTTAATTAAGGCTCTTCGAGGTGCCGATTTGGACCCTTCACAGGTTAATTACTCAGCAATAAAAGAACTATGGCTTATGCTATTTTTTACATGCTCCCAATTCTAATATAATCAAAGCATATCTATATATATTTTTTTTTAATCAGCTGATCTATCTACAAGAGCACAGTAACTACAAATCAACAGCTTGAACTCATTTCAAACCATAGCATCACAAGAGAAATTCACAAAAGAAAATGCATGAAACTTAAAAAAAAAAAAATGTTTCATGAAATTAATTTTTCTTTCATAGCAGTTTCAAAATTCAATACACAACCAAAGTTTAAAAAAAGTATCCTGTCTTTTTCAGGGAGCCCAAATTCCATTCTTTCTCCACAGAAATCAGAGGAATGCTTTCCAAATGATTAAAGAAAAATTCAGAACTTAAATGAAATTTCTGAAGCGAGAAGAAATAGAGCACTCTATAGTTTAAAGATTTAACTTTATCCATAATTCCTTTGTCTGCTAATAATTTGGAGTTCAAATAAATATTTGCAAAAGTGTGAAGCAGAAGTCTTACTTCAAATAATCAGCATTCAAAAACCAGAAGAATGAATTAATTCACTTAATGTATATGTAGTATTTCCAGTCTAAAATGACACCTAAATAAACACAGTAGTTTCTAATTAGACCAGCAATAGAGTTATGTCCAGATGTTGTTTCAATAACTCGATTTCCCTTGATTACAAGAATGGCCAAATAAATATAGACGAAGTGTATGTGAGATCTGCTGCATTGTCACAATCATTTTTGGCAATTTTGATGCAAACAAAAACCTGCAACACAATCAACATTTTAAAGAAGCCGTTCGCCATCCTGAACCCACAACCTTGGATTTGAGGTTGACCAAAAAAACCTTCAGTCACTTTGCTTTAAAAGCAAACAAATTCTACTTGAGTAGTATTTGTAAATTCCACTACATATAGTCGTGCTGACTCAAAGTACTAAATAATTGTTTGAATTTTCTAAATCCCGACCTTGTTAAAATACTTGTGCACACTGCAGCTGTGAGTGAGAGATAGAAGGTCAGAACATTGAAAGATTATGAAACAAAAATTTAATATGATACAAACGTCTAAATTAGTCCACAGAAAACATGTACCAGGGGCTTTTTTTATGTGGAAATAAATCTTGAAAACATGTAAGGGCATAATAAGAAACAATTGTACACAAACTGGAAAAAAATATTTACATTTGGTGAAAGGATTTAAGAGTGAAACTGCTCTTCAAAATCTGAGATGGATGAAACATCTGAAAGCAGAAATTTGGAAACCTTGTCAAGCACAGAGTTAACAAGGCTTCAACCTTGTTTAACAAAAAGAGCAAATAAATAGACAAAGTTCATGCTTTTAGTGTAATATTAGCTTAAAAAAATAGCGCACAAGAGCTTTACCAATTCTACGTCTATGTTAACTAAACTAGAATTCTTATTTCTCTAAAATAAATGGAAGCTCGACCATTTTATTCACTTTCGGTGAATTATAAGTCCAAGAAAATCCACAATACAAGTTGTCAAACCATAAGAGAGTGGGAGAGGCAGACAAGCTGCTGGTGTCAAATAATGTTCATTAATCTATAAATTCACCAATAAAATCTGCAGCTTTCTCAGTAAGAAATTGAAAAAAATAAACCGTCACCCTTCATATTGTTTTTCACCTTTCTGAATTGGATAATTAATGTTGCCACCAGGAATTACACAAATTATTCATTTAAATTTGCACCGAGTTAGGTCAATCATAGCAGGAGACTCTTAAATCTGCGACATTGTGTCTTATCGAAAACAGCGGGAGGCTTCCTTGTTACAGTACAAAGCAATGACCCACGATGATGGAGCTGCCACTCGCGGCAGGAAGTCGCACACAATTGTTCCTCCTTAGCCCTACCTCTCAATGATTAAAAAAACATCTGCAAACACAGGCAGTCCTCTCCACTTCCTTTTATATATATATATTTATATATTTTACACAAGCAAACTCCAGGAATCATTACCCCAGCGTTGGCTCATCATTAGCACATTCATAATTCAGCGTAATGGATTATTTAATTGCTCCATTAATCAAGAGAGCAACCCTAGCAGACTTTCCTGTGTGTTGGTTTAATTATGGGCAATGCCTCTGTTAAAACAGATGCTCTGTTTGCATTAGTGCAATGTAAAACTCTCAATTCTGCGCTGTAAGAGCTCCAAGCAGGTTTAGAAGCATATCAGTTTTTGAGGCATGCGCCAGTAAAGGATTTCAAGACAGAAGGCCATTACAGATCATTTTCTGATGGAGAAATGTTTTTGGTCTATAAAGTTATACAAATAAACCAGTGGCACAATCTTTCTGTCAGCTTCAAGTTTTGCTCATATGTTCACCTGTATCTATATTTACAACATTGAAAATAAGCCTCCAAACATATAATCTAGCATAGCATATAATCTTTTTTTAATGACTTCACACTTGAAGACTTATTACTGTTTTTTCTTGTGTGTTACGCACTAATTCACAAGCCTGGTGTTCTGCAGCTTTGTGTTTGTGGCTATGTTGTATTCACTTTTCTTCATTCACACCTTTTTTTCCCTTTACATATTTATTCATTTCAGACACAGAAATTAAGAAACAGTGTATCTGGAAAGTAAGTTTTCCAAAATGTATCAAATTAACATATTTCTTAAAAACTCTACACACAATTACCTCTTTATTACAATGTGGAAATTTGTTTTTGCGATTTTGTTAAAACCAGAAAATCAAGCAATCTCATTTGCGTTCCTACTACAAGTCACAAAGTTGAACACGAAACTCAAAAATAAAGTGCTAAATAAAAGTTACAATACATTCCCTTTAAGTAACTTCATTTATAAATTTGCATTCAGCGCGTCTGTGAAAAATATTCCAGTGAAGATGCTGGAAGGCTCAGAAACGGATTAAGAAACGGTAGACATCGAGGTACTTGTCATCTGATTCCAGCAGCTGGCATGATCTGTGAGTTCTAAATCCAACACTGTCATCAGTTATTTGTCAAGCAAAAAAGAGATGGAGGGCTCTGGAATCCATCCTCTTTACCGATGCTGAAAGCTCAGTGTTAGAGTCTGAACATGGTACTTTAGACTGAGTGACATTTGACTGTCATTGCAGTGAAGGACATCATGTATTTTGGTTATTTTGGTCATGACAGGCACAGACCCCTACGCAATCATAGCTCCACTGAGTGATAAAAAGAAATAACGGCCTTTGTTTGTTACATAAGGTAAATCTCTTTGGATGTCCAGAAAATATTAGTTATTTTTCTCATCTGCATCCTCTGCCAGATTGCACTTAAAATAATTTATGCTCTTTTGTCTTGTTCTTGTCGCCATAAGAGAGTGGGAGAGGCAGGGAATTAATATGTATTTTATACTCCTCCATATATACAGTAGTCAAGAATAAGCCTCAAATCCAAATAGGACCCGAGTTAATGGACCTTCAGTCAATACCAACACAGAACAAACAACTAAATGATTTGTGGTTACTGTCAAGATGTTGGCAAAGCTACACAGAGCTTAAAGCCTTCTGTCAATATCACAGCCTGAGCCAAACAGAGAGATAGGGAGGGAAACTATGGCAGGCAATGTTTTTTCCATTGTCAGACAAGCCAATGTAGTGCTTGTTGGGGAATATAAAAAAGAGCTTACATATTCACCTCAATGGAGTGACATTTAAATAAGCAGGAGCCATTTTCTCCCTCAATCCCTGCGTCCTTCCCTCCTCCTTCTCCCCGTCCCTACTTGGCACAGTAATTTGAAGCTGTCACAAACAAAATCCTCTCCGTAGACCTCTTTCAAATGTCAGGTTTTATCAAACTGCATGACGGCACGCCCCTCCCCAACAACGACAACAACAACAAAAAAAAGGTGCTCAAAAACTTTTGTCAGGAGTTCAAGCGTACATGCATATTTATGGCCACTCACAAACTCACTCCTCACGCAGTAGCAGGAGTAAGTAAAGCACTGACTGAGCCGCTGATCTGACAGTTACTTGACTCCACTTTTAACAAGTGCTGCCCAGCATGAACACATGTTTATTTTTCTGTCAAACTGCTGTGTCGCTTAGGATTTTTTTTTTTTAATCTATTTAATAATCAGTCCTCAGCCACATAGCATTAGCTCTTATCTCCTTAGCCAGATGCTAACAAACTATGCTGTGGGCTAAAACGAAGACGATATGCAATATATTAATCACCAACACCTGGGACTGTTTTGTGGAAATTAGAGATGCACTGATTGGAAATTTTCCTTGCCGATACAGGTTGTTTCATTGACTGGGACTTTGTAGAGGTTGAAGTGTTACATCTAAATACCAATGAAATGAATTAAAAGAATACCCCCATATATTCAGCAATGCACCTGTTCCTAACTTTTTTGGATTTTTATTCAACTAAGAAAATGTACATCAGTGTTGGTTGATGCATTTATAATTTGAAAATCATGGAATTTCTTAGTTCCGATTTCACCAAGAAGAGACAAAAAATATTGTGAAAACATATTATGGTCATTGTATATTACATTTAAGCATTAGACAAATAAATAATCAACCAGAGCTGATCAAGGCAAAATTGGTGAATTCTGACATTACATAATGCAAACTTTTGAAAGTCTGAACTTGCTGAGAAACCGTTTATAAGGCAGCTGGTTTGGGTATGACCGTAAAAATGTGGTGAAGGTGGTCAATATAATATTTTATTAACAGTTCTAAAAGTTTCTTACTCTCTAAACCATTGGGGCAAAGAATATCGTAGTACTACTATCATTTTACCCATTTCCCATTTTGAAATTTCATAGTTTTGACCATTTGTTTAAGTAGTTTTGGGTACAAAAAGCTACTGCTTCATATCAACCAATGCATTAATTTGTACTTCTTTCAGCAACTGATGACTTCATGTATTTTTGTGTAATTGCCTCAAAATGACAAAAGATGTGTTGAAGTGACATTGTCATTTTTTTTTCCAAATATTAATGAGAATTGATGTCACCTAAAGTATTCTAAAATTAGTTTATAGATGAGATTTGTGCATGTTTTTGACTGTTTGTTACCATATTAATATTTAGCTGAGAAGAAAAATAAACTGATATGCAATGGATGAGTACATGGGCATGAAATGTTTTCTTCACAGGTATAACATGGAAGGAAGATGGGACAAAATGGTACGAAGTGGGCTACAAACTAAGAGGAGCCAACTGCTGCTGGCAGTGACTAGATACATTTAGGCAAGACAGATTTTCACCAGACAAAAAAAACACCTTACTTCAATATCCTGAGACTTTTTGCACCCCTATTTTGTCAACATACTCTGTGATTTATACTAATCAATTGGAAAGCAGAATATCGGCTTGCTAATGTTTAATAAATCTTTGTAACACATCTACTTAGAGATTTAAAGTCCACGTATGCAAAATCAAAAAGAAAGATTGGATGAATATTGCAACAAAAAATCCAAAATAGGCTGCCGACAATGGAAAATCACAGATATTTTGTAATCACAGAGAAGTGCAATAGAAAACTCAACAGTTTCACTGTTGAACACTGATTAAAGCAACAGTTCTCGGTTGAAAATGCAGAAACTGAAGAAAGACATAATCCACATTTCTTCCCTATGTAACAAGCAAAGGTTGCAAAGACACTCTGTGAGAGCTCAGATTCAATTCTATAGGCAAACATTCAGGCTCTGGATCATTTTAATGACCTCTGGTATGTATAAACTTAACAAGAAAAAGTTAACAATGAGCACAATCTTGAGAATCATTTCCCCCCTGCCCCACCTCCGAGTGTGAGGGAATGAGACCAGGGGAAAGCAATAGAAGCTAATCAACTTGTACTCTTCAGCAGCATTTTATGAACTGTCTGCCACTGGTTCAAAATGCACAAAGGGCACGTAGCATCGATAAGTCAACATGCTGCTACAGCCAGAGTGGATCCAGACTCCTCAGCCATGAAAGAGAGAGACACATCTAATTGCAAGTGGGAAACTAAATTAATTCTGCTGCAGAACTGCTTGAGGGATTGAGTTAACATGGTGACCGTGAAGAACATTTGAATATATAAAGACAAAAAAAAAAAAAAAAGTCCTTTGACAACACCGTGTAGGAGAGAGGCTGAGCAAGTGGAGGCAATAGAGGGAGGTTAGGAAGAGATGAAAAGAAGAGGAAACTAAAGATGCACTGAGAAATCAGCTTGATTAGCTAAGCCAAATGATCTAAATGCTTTCATTTTAAACAAATAAGCAAAAAGTATTGCTAAAAAGATAAGCTAAGTTAGACGGTTTCAGGGTGACAATGTTATCTACAAAACGTTCATGTGTTGTGCACTGATCAATCTGCAATAACTCCCTTAATTTTGGGTGATCAGAAATTAGTCAATAATTACATGGGAAACCAATCTCATCCAGGCTAGTTTAAATCTGAATTCTGCAGTGACTTATGTTTTAAAAAATAATAGATTTCTTGGTATTGGCTCCAAACATAAACAATGAATGAAATTTGAATGGAAAATATATATATATATTCTGAAGGCTTATATCGTCTTTTATGAAAGCTCCAACAGACAAATCAACATCAGCTAAAATGTCCAGGCTTGTATTTTGGTTTTTGCACTCTGCAAAAGCCAAAATACAGAAACTGGCCTCAAAGTCTGGTTCAGTGCATCTCTACAAATAAGCAACATTCCTAATTTAGTTGACCATTTTCAAATGCATGTCATCATGGCTACATTCCCTGCTGAAAGGCCAGACTGGTTCAGAGTATATTTTTTCCCTTTTCGATCCCTTCCATCAGACACAAGATCTAAAGCTTTAATATGGCTGCCAGGGAGGCAACAGCCATTTAATAACAATGCAATAGTTCCTCACAGTAGTGGCCCAGTGTCGCTTATACACCCCGCTGTGTGCAGATGGTACGTTGTCTGTGATTTACCAAAACACTTTCCTTTCCTGAGATGCTCTCCCTGTTCCTACCCCACACACACACCCATATACACACTGAGGCCCTTTTTTGTCAGGACTATTTAACTCTCATCTTGACAAAAACGGCACAGTTTTTCTCCACAGCCCATGCAGCCTTATTTCATAACAGGTCAGCTGAGGTGGCTGCCCCCAGAGATGATGTTTTTGTGTGTGTTTGTATGCGTGTGTGCGTGTGTGTGCGTGCGTGTGTGTGTGTTTTGTTAGCAGTAAGCTCCTTGCATGTGCCTCTCAGCCTCCCGCAGCGGGGGACATCTGGAGGAGGCGTTACCATGTACACAGAGAAAAGAAAAGGAGAGTAGAGGCCAGAAATATAATCCTCCAAGGACAAACTCGGATTTCATTAACGTGGAAAGGGGAAAATAATGGTCATGATTTATTCGTATCAACACAGTTAATGTTGCCATAAGATAGTCACCTTGCCAAATCAGCCAAAAAGTCATTCTCCTCATCGACAGATCAGTGCCCCCCTCCCCCCCACCCAGTCACCCGCCTTCCCTCATCTCGATTCTGAGCGCAATTAGGGCACATTTTGATGAAAATGACCCGTAATTCAGCGTAAGGGAGAAAAAGGTTGAACTCGGACTGTTACACAAGGTAGATGTTCATTATGAGCCAGCAGGGAAGAGGTTCCTCTTAATAGAGTGCAAGCCATAAACATAGCTCTTCATCAGCAAGCCTGCCATTTGATCTCACCTCTGGGTGATCGGTGCTGGGCATCTTCATTCGTTTTTTCTGTGTTTACTCAGTAATGGACTCTGCCCAGAGAGTTGTTAAAGGGGGACAAAGTGAGAGTGTTCCGACACGTCTGCTGGGTGGGTGATTAACGAGCGAATTAGAAAACAACTCCGAGTCACCTTCTTTAAAGCTGTGATGAATGACCTGACGAAAGAATCATGATGGCCTTTTGTTGCTGTTTGGAGTTTTAGGAACTTTTTCATGAAATGGCGAACTGTCGTGCTTTGCACCCATTGAATTTGATACCACTTTTCCACATTTTATATACTAGATCAACAAAGTAGTGCACAACTCTGATGCGAGAGGAAAATAATTGATGACCTAGTGATTCTTCTATAAATAAAACTCTAAAAAGTTCACCCTCAGTAAAGTTGCAGTATGTAAATTTTATAAACAATTTTTTTTTTTTTACACATTCGTTAAAACTGTCACCTCGTTGTGCCAGCATAACATCAGACTGATAATCTGTCAAAAAAAATCTAGTTCCTTTACCTCCTTTCTGTGGTCCTACTGACATCTGCAGAAATACGCCACTCCTGGTCAGAAACAGCCAATCACAACTGGGAGGAGGCGAGTCTTAGCACTGATAATGATGACTGTGCACATGACTCAAACATGGAACTAGAATCATCATCCTTTAAGGATGCTTTACTTCAAATTTTCAGATTTTTATTCATGAAAATCATAAATATTCATTAGACGACCCAATTATGAAAAACTTCGTGTTGTTCCATTGGATAGAATTCTTATAAGATTGATTAAAGTTTGTAGCAGTGATGTGAGTATAGATACTTTTAGCAATGCTAAATATAATCAGCAGTAAAAAAAGCTAAAAACACAGAATGAATAATTCTCATATAAGGTTTCTGTCTGATGAGGGTACATGTGACTGTGTCCACCACTGTCTGTCAAGCCTTAGTTAGAAGCGCTCTGGTTCAGCTGTGTACATGCCATCTCCTGTCACAGGCAGTTTACAAGACTGGGAACGAGGACAGCCATCTGTCCCGCCTCTATGGGGTGCACAGAGGGACGTTTTGCACAGCTCCGACATGCATGACTTCTCCTAATGCTCCACAAATGTTTAGACATGTTACATAAGTGATGCGCCTGTTACACTCGATGTGGAGGAGGGATGAAGAAGACTACCTGTCGAAGGAGAAAAGATAAGAAAGTGCAAGGTAAAAAGGAGAGTTAAAAAAGGTTTTAAAAAACAGCAGAGGCTTTTCAGGCAGACAACTACACCACAGGGCTGCGTTGGTGTTGCTATAGGGTACTTGTAGAGAAAAGAAGTCCAGTTTGAAGGAAATCAAATGCCAAGACTCCACATGGGGTTGTTTTCACACTGTTGAAGGAGGAGTGTTGCAACCTACCAAGTTTCCACAGCTGAAGCGAATTTATCTGACATATAAAGGTAACGGCTGGAAAGAGCTTAGGCCAATACAGCACAGAGCATAGGGTTGAAAGTGAGCTTTTTATGGTGATATTTTGCAGGATGTTTGGTTGTTCTGCAGCTAGAGAGAGGGAAAATCTTAAAGCTTTAATGCTTTCATGCACTTATTCATGTCAAGTGCATGAATAACCCTTCTGCAAACAACTGCATGTGGTCAAACTGTGAGCATGTTTAAGACTGATTCAGATCTAACTTTATCTGACTGCACTAAACAGCACACTGTGAGAGGGACTGTGATAGAATAGTGTCAGATCGATTCCAGTTACCTTTTAAATAGTATTTTACAATCGCCGTTACATTGACTTACATCGCTTTTAATGTAAAAAAGTCAAGTCCACTGAAAATTTGATTCAAAAGTAGTTCATTTTTAGGATTCTTCAGTCAATGAGATCATCCATCCTGAAAAGTGTTGTTTTCAGTGTGAAAGTATGGTGCGTTTACTGCTGAAACTGTTGTTGTCTTATCCAGACAACACCTGTATTTCTGGTGCATCACAAACAATAAATAATTGCAATATAAAATTTTATTTTGCCATTAACTGCTGATTTTTGTAAAATAAAAGCAAATAGGTCCATCAATCTATTTTGTATACCTACTTATTTTTGCGGTGTATTGATGGCTGGTGTCTTGCTAAAGCCCCAGAAATAGATCATGTTATACATTTTCTATTTCTGTTTCAACATGAGACTCTCGAAGCAAAGCAAAGTAATAATCCATAAATGAAAACTTTGCTAGCATGCATATTTTTCCTTAAATTTCTATTCTTATGTACAGTGAAAAACAGCTGGTAGGAGGCAACTGTGGCACATTTTTAAGGCAAACTGCCATCCTTCAAAAGCCTGTTGCCTTTTTAAACAACCATTTAAATAAAAAATGCATTTTGGGGGAAAACTCTGCTAAAAAAAGCTGACAGTGTGACTACAGCATTGCCTCTATAACTGTACCTGGTGACTGCTCCGGGAGATTTTCTCCACTTAGTGTTCCACTTATACAGCATTTAGGTTTTCTCTCTGGATTAGTTTATAACTATACAGAAAGCAGTGTGTTAGGTATTAAGCCAAACTGATACATAGTCCTTCAAAAACAAATCAAACAGTAGGTAGGTATTAGAAATTATGCAGTGCTTAGTGCATATGCTGATTAATTGTAAGTAGAAAAACGTACAAAATAAAATAAGAATCATAACTTAAAAGCAGAATTAAGCACTTCAAGCACTATACTGACTCTAACACTGCTGTCAATGCTTCCAGCCATCTAAGCTTTTATCAGCTGGTAATCTCTTCGACAAACAGTTGCTAGTTTTATCTTATCTTATTGTTGCTTCTGGATTCACAGTCAAGCCAGGGTACATTTTTATACTTTAAAAGTCTTTCCTACTGAAAAGTCATTTATAAATGTTCTAAGGTTAAAGTGATCTGCCAAAATTAGTTTAAGACATTCCAGGCTTGTAAGTAGACACAGAGTTTTAATAGCTACACTTTTACTTACGGGCCTCCTTTTTGTGGCTACACTGTTGAGGTTCACCTTATATGTTACAAGTCTATAGAGAAAGAAACTGAGAGTCACAGATAATGCACAAACTATCTGTAAATATTGTAAATCTGCCATGGTCTTGTCCAACCATTAGCAGAAAAAATAGCAAAAGTAAGCCAGAAGTAGCATTTACATTTCAGAGTGACCCAGCCAGAATCCTGACTTCAATCTAAGAATCTAGATTAGGGTGATGGCAATCTTTCTAACCTCAAAGACTTGAGGCTCATCACAAAAGACCAATTTTCAAAATAGCAGTTGAAACATGTGCAAAAACCTGGTCAGCAATTAAAAGAACACTTACTTCAAAGATTGTCTGCATTAAAGCAAATCCCTAAACTGTGCCTAAGTTCTAAAAAACATCTTCCCAGGCAAATATCACTATTTTTGCAAACCAGGTTTCTAAAGAAGCATGACTATTCAGAATCAAAACAATATCATGCATTGCATCTATATGGGGCAATGGATCCTTTGCCAATAATTCAGCTATTTTGTTGCTACTACAATTTTGTCTTTGTCCATTCAAACTTGTATTTCACTTCTTTAGCTACACCCATATCTTAGTTGAGACCAAAGTTAGACAACGCTTTGATTACATTTGAAACCAGTGTTTATACTGCAGCTAATCTAAGAAGACTGATAGAATTTCAACCCAATTTATAGTTTTAAATTTGAACCAGCTGAAAAAATAAGCTGATTATTTTGCCTGCACATATTTATTCATACATTTGCGAGTATGATGCAAGTAATGACTGAATGTGTAAGAAATTCTCTTTTGGTCAAATTTTAAAGAAATATATATTTTTTTGTGTAAAGTCACCAATTAAAACGGCCCAAATTTTTTATGACTTTACCTCTACCATTTAAGCACTAAAACGTGATGAGTGAAAATGCTAACCAGGGCGCCAAGAGCCATAAAAAGTCTACATCCCGCCCACTCGCTACTTGCAGTAACTTTAATAGCTGATTTTATCACTTCCTCATACTGTATACTTATCACCGGGCTGAACAAATGTATCTACACTCTTGCCATATGAACTACATGCATATCTAAGAGGACATCTGTATTGCAAAGAATTTGTCAGCAAGATGAGGCAACTGCTTTCATTGGCAGAGCTGATATACACAGATACACAATGAAAGGCTGTCGATGCAGAGCGATAGAAGTGTTGGTTAGGCTTCTTTAAGCCAACAGAGCAGCAAGGCATCTGTTAGCGCGACAGTCCATCTCCTATCCTTAGAGCCTGCCCTGTAATTAATGATGCACTGTGATTTTCCTGCAACAACCTCACATCCCCGCACATGTTGACTTATACATTAGTGACTATGATGCAATTAATAATTGAATACATGAGAAATCCGCTTTTGGTTCAATGTTAAACTGCTTTTATTTAAAACTGAAAAGCAACAGTTATTTCGAGAGCTCCTATAATAACATGACATGTAGATTATTAGTATTTAAATAATATTAGTTCCTACTTAACAGACATGTTGCTCAATATGAGTGGTAATGTGTCGTCCCTGCAGCATGCTGCTGCCAACACCACACTTCTCATACCTGATGCTGGTCACCCTCCAATGTTCAGATGGCTTCCTGGAGTTTGAGCTTATGGTGTTTTGAAAATGAATATGTTGTAGTTTGTATGTGTTGAAGTTAAAACAGTAATAAAATATGTTTCAAGAATAATACAATAAATACATCAAAGTAATTTCATTTGGTACCTATTTCAGATTGCATTTTTTAACTAAGATATCTAATAGTATTGCTCAAGGTTAAAAGACAGAATCTCATGCTCTTTGCCTAGAAAACATGTAGAATTGCAGGCGATTGCTACCCCCCGCCCTTCCTATCCCCACAACCTAGCTTTCTGCTTTGATCAGGTTTGTTCATCTCACCCAAAAAAACAAGGGCAGTGGAGGAGGAGATCTTACAAATCATATTATGGGACATGAAATTAATCCACCCTCCCCAAACATTTGGCCTTCACACAGTTTAACCTTGAAACCGGCTTTTTACTCCCTCGCATGAGGACTTCATGAAAGACCCTCTGTCATATCCAAAAGAGCAAGTCTGACATTACAACAATGGCTCTGCAGAGGCAATTACTCAATAGGATCCTTCACCGTGCTGATGATACGTTGTAATTTCATTTCACTTATGTCTGTCTCATAATGTAACACACAATTGAGCGGGGGCCCCTTTACATCCCAAAAGACCACTTCCTCCTTAAGATAATAAAAGCCTTTTGTGCTTGCCTTTGAGAAATCCTTGGTGGATTATGTGAATGTGAATTCAGAAGCCCATCAATTAATATGCATTAAATTAAAGTGTATTAAGTTGTTGAAAAAAATTAATAACTCTAATAGCGGTACCACCGCTTCACCCGACAACATCTTACCCGGACGCTAACAAGGCTGTTTCAGACACGGTCAAAAGGGGGTAACACTGCAATACTTACTTGACCTTTTGCAAACAACGCAGCTGCCGTTCAACCACCTCAGTGTCCCCTGACACTAATGAAGAGTGGTGATTGTTACATCCAGTCCAATAACGGCAAGAAAATCTTAGCAGCTTGCCAGACAGCCACAAGGTTCAGTTATAGAGGATTTAAACAATGTTTGGATCTATTTATGGTTAGAGTACATATTTAAAACACCTAATCATTTTGCTCATACTGTTCCTGCCTTTTAAACGTATTTTAAGTTGCCAGAGAAACTGCGTGGGGATCTCCTGGTCAAATGGAGCATAAGAAGCTGTCTGTCTTTCCTGCCTGCAAGGTTTCCATCAGCTATGCGTATGTCAAAGGAAGGGGATTCATCTAAACATTTTGCCATCTCTAAAAATGAACTCAGCTGTTTAGAAATTTTCAAGCAAGAAAATACTTCCAACTAGAGAAGCACTTCTTCCCGCTTCTTAATATGTAGCACTGTAAATAAGATGTTTCTCATTCTTTGTACTTGGATTTTATTTGTACGATAACACACAACTTGTTGGATTTTACTTGATTTTTTTTCTTAAACCAAATTTTTATTCATTTTTAAAACAGAATATTGTTATTGCTTACTCTTAAAAAAACGAATCAAAATCAGCAAAAACGTATGTTGGCAGTTTACCGGGGTGTTTATTTCTTAAAATAACTGGAAATTGTCAACAAAACCAACTTTCCTTCATCCTTATCACATGAGTATTCCTACTTCCATTTACAAAATATCTACAGCTGACACTGAAAACATTAACATAAAGACATTAATTAGCTGAAGAAAATTTTAGAGAGCGCTGTCAGTCAACACACCAATCTTCTTTCACTGTACTTGTACTGTGCATCAAAATTGAAATATATGCAATGAGAATAACTACGTTCGAGGTTCTTGAACTGTTTCAATCTCACACCCTCAGATATGGAGAAAAAAAAAAAAAAAAAAACTTTCACACAATGTCATAATATCTTATTGTTCCCTTATTGTACACAGAACTATTCATGGGGATTTATATAAAAGACATGTATGGCACTAATTAGTCTTTATCCCCTTGTAGCTCCAGATACAATTGCTGCTACTGTCACTGAATTGATAACAGGAAAGGCAGCAATGACAGCAGAACAGTCTGAAAATCCACACAACGTCTCTGAAAGATGAAGATATACAAAGCCTCAAGAGAAAAGAGAAAAAAGGGAACAATATGTCAGGTGTTTCTTTGCAATACCTTTCCAATTCATCACTGCTAAAGGTTAAAGGAGTTTGAAAACCATGAGAGCAGTACAATAACTACAGCTTCAGTTGCGAAAACATATTAGTTTCCCGCTACTATAAACTATCACGATCAATTTTCAGTTTTACCTTCACGTTTTTGCCCCCTTTTTAAAAGACAGAAAATTACCCCCGCTTCCAGCTAAACCAATCTTGCCTTAAGTTGGAGATAATGAGCATGTTCGGCAGACTTCAAAATGAACACCGCCGCTCCTGGGCACCTCAGCTCAACACAGGCACATCACACAGACAGTTTTTAAAGAAGGAAGGCACAAAAGGGAAAGGGAGAAGTCTTAGCCTTTGGAGACCAATTAGAATCACATATTAAAACTGATCTAAAAGAACCGTACAGGTTACACTACTTACCCCTTCCCCATAGCTGCTGTTTCCGGTCCAAACAAGCAACCTCAACAGAAATTAAAGATGAAAAATCTGCCTCCATTGAAGGATTGAAGAGCATGTCAAGAGGTGGTGAACACACATAAGGGGCATGAGGGAAGCGTTTACACGGTCAGTAGTCTTCCAGGCATAAATTACATAATCTTCTTTAAACACTCAAAAAACATAACAGAAGGCTAGAAAATGCTAACACCTTACCACAAAGACTAGAAAATCAACTACATATAGAAATACAGCTTGATGAATTAGAATATGATAGAAAAACTCAGTGGACCAACACTAACAGACGATATAGGCTTCACTTCACAATTATTTCAAGGCTATGATTGAACACACTTTTTCCTTCCACTAAACTTTCCGTTAGTATTCTTGTATGCAGCACTCTGAGCAGTCAGCTTCAATAACAACAAGCTTTTTTGGGTCACTCTTCTTGTGTCAGTGACTGCCAGCTTGACAACTGTCAAGTCAGTATTGTGTTATTTTTTTAAGGGGCTCAATTTGGGGTTTCTATTACCTGCAAGTCAGAATCATCAAAATTAAATGAAATAAATACTTAAAATATATCACTGTCTGTAGTAAATCTTTATAATCCGAGTTTCACTGTATGGACTGAACTGAAATGAATGAGGATTTACTGAATGCACATGTAATAAATCACTAACAGCTAACTAGAAGTTTAGGCAATCTTTACACAAGCGGTGAATCCACAGCGTATTTCGCATCACAGCAGTTCTGAAACATGCTCCGTCTCGCTTCCACGGCACCTCCAGAGGGGGACGCCGCTCTCATAAATCCCCTCTAATGGTCGTCAGCGAGGGAAGTTTTAACACAAGAACTTAGCGGCCACTGTTACTCACCCGCGCAGAGCGAGGGTCTGGGTATGATGGATGGTAATAAATATTGCAGGGGGCTAACAGAGGTCCCTTTGGAGACGTTCGATTGCCTCTGGCAATGGGGTGCTGCTCGGCAACGCGGGAGACAGTGGTAGGGAGAGGGGGAGGAAGGCTCTTTGCCGGGCTGAGACTGATGGGAGTCTGCTCAATTTCCAGAGAAAAGGATAAAAAAAAAAATGCTTCCAACTCACCATATGTATAGCGACTCTGCTGGTCACAGATGGAGACAAAACAATCTACTGCTGAGCAATGATTATTGTGAATGTAGCTGAATTGACCTCATCCCTGCTGCTCTTGTGACAGGAGCTTTTCTGACAAAGATCCCTGTTGAACTAATCTACCCACCATCTTAACTGCTTCCTTGACAATAGCTTCACAGCAGAGCAGATGTCCAGGCTGCACACATCTGTAGTGGCCTTCTCGTCCTTCAGGCACACAGGCCCACCCCCATTCCTGACGCTAATGCATGCACATGGACACTCATGAGAGAGAGACAGAGCTAACCCTCCAAGGTCATCTTTATTTTGTGAGGTTGTTACAAAACTCAAACCAGTTTGCACCAAAGTATGACTATTTCATATTGTAAAAGTATCGGCTCTAACCTGCCAATCATCAATCAGAGCCAAATGAGGGGTTTGTGGGGATTTTATTTCAATCTCAAGTGCATCTCTACAAGAAGAACCTACCTGCATTGTTAATAGTAGATACTCTTACAAATAATCACACTACTATATGAATGCTAATGAAAACAGCCTTTTTTTTTAAATTATGCAATACAGGTGTTAAATGCTAATCAGACTCTGTTTGTTAGTAGAGATACACCAACTACTCAGTCAAAGTTTCCATTTATCAGCTTTGATGTGTAATCAATTGGTCAGTTATATTTTTCAAATCTACTTTTTTATTATTCTTTACATGTCTCAAAACTACAGTTAATGGAAGGATAAATAAGTGAAAATTGAACAGAAAAGAGAGGCCAGGGTCTAACAAAAACCAGAAGTAGGCATTACCCGTCAGTTTTCCTTAGTGATACAAAGGTCCTGTGTAATTTTAAGCTTGCAGAGTTGGAGTTTTTTTTCCAAATGCTTTGACATATAAAGGAGAAAAGCTGTGCTGCAGGTTCTTTGTAAAAGGCAGGGTAATTCAACAGAAAATGTACTTATAAAAGACAAAATATATATTTATGGTTAGTGATTTTAACACACATCATTAACCATTATCTGAACTCAAGAAAGCTGCATCGAAATATTATTTGGTGCATACATCGACTGACATACTGAGAGTTCTTAGTTTGGGTGCTTTCAATAAATCAGGAAACATTATGGATTTTCACTATTTCACTTGCTGATCACTGATCAGACCTGACTATGATCCTTCTGGAATTAAGATGCAACTCTCATTCTGGGTGACACTGGTTTTTCATTAGCCCATCTGTTAACATACTAAAAAGTTGTAATTTAATTAGTCTGTTAATATGTAACAGTACTTATAAGAGTGCGTAATTAAAAAGTTAACAAAGGGCTATTAGCAGCTCATTCATAAATGGACTACACCAAACACTGGTTGCGAACACATGATCCACATTGTATTTTTTTTTTTGTTTTTTTTTTTTAAGTTCACATTTACAGGCTGTTGTGCAAGAGTTATTGAAAAAGTATGGCTTTTTTGATCTCACTCCATCTACCATTTCAGAGGAAATGTTTTTGCACTTACTTTCAAAGGCCCCGTATGGATAAAGCCATGGAATATAGTATTAGAGGAAAAAAGGGATCTTTTTTGCTTTTTTTGTTTCATCTTCTCTTTCTATACTGCAAACACAAAACCTCCATTTCCCACCACTCCAAGCCACAAAGTAAGAGATGCAGCAGTGAAGCCTTTTCTGCTTGAAACAGATTTCGAACTTCATTGAGATCTGACTCGCTGAGATTTCTAACTACAACATAAAAAAGAAAATATTTGCTGCAAATTTGATGATAGACGTAGTAGTTGCACAAATGCTTAAAAAAGATTCTTCTTTGTTTACCCTGCTGATCACAAATCAATAATTAAAGGAAAATCATTCGGTTCCTTTAATTTCTAATTTCTTTTATGGCGATTCCTGCTTTTACCAACTTAAATAGCTCTTTTTTTTCAGCAATCATATGTACTAATAAAAACACATGTAGTTCTTTGATAGACGTACTTTTGATTCCAAATAAATATTCTGATTTCTGCATTAAAGTATTTAATCTTAACTTTTATTTTTATTTTAAAACAAACATCTTTACCAAACCCAAAATAAAACACGTTGTGGCAGATGATGCGTCATGGATTAAGCAGGTTAGGAAATCTTTGTTTGAATGCATTTAATGAATAAGAAAATAAGCCTAACATTTTCTATGACCTGCCAAAATAAAAGTGGACAGATTCCACTCACTGGCTGATTGACTGGTGCATCACTATGTATGAACGCAGAGAAAATCAGGTAATCAAACATGTTCTGTTGACATATTTTCAGAAAATACTGATTTAATTAGTGTGCTAATATGTAAAACTACTTACCCGAGTGTGTAATTAAAAGTTTACACAAAGCAATTAGCAGCTCATTCATACACTGGCCGCCCAAAACAGTGGCTGTTAAATCAAGATTCACTTTCAATTTAGTTTGATTACCATTTACTCTTTTAGCTGTTGTACAAAAGCTTCATTGAAAGACTGCAGATCAGTTACATTCTGAGACAGACAGCTTTTTTTCTAGCATCTATTCCTCATGCCATGCAGCAAACTTCCAGATCACCAGTGCACAACACAGTAAGTGATAGCAACCTTTCAGGTGAGATTCCTCAGGCAGTAACAAGTGTTTGATCTTCTTCTTTTTTTTTTTTTTTTAAGTCATGAGATGCACAAAGTTTAGTGCGGCCTCTGATCCTCTGTGATGATGTGTGGCATCTTCTTCAAAGCTACCCACCAGGGAGGAACGTTTGAAAAATTGGTTATGTGTGAAAGGTCAGTGAGACCCAGACTGAAGATATTGTGAATTGTGTTTATTTTTGGATAAAGCACACAGGATGACATCCTCTTCTGAAGTGTTTTCCACAAAATCTAGTTGCTGGGGATCAAGAGTCCAGTACAGTATTGGTATGTTTCTCTCTTTGAGTCATTGCTCTGCTCTGTTTCTGGTCCAGTCACTTCTTTTTTACCATTTGGTGTCACCGTTGATAACAAAGTAAACATACCCAAATTTAAACGTATTTCCTCCCTTTTAGCGACATCTTTTGGTCTTAAAGCACTCACTTGATCAATCTAAAGATCAGAGTAGTTGTTTTAAAATAACCCAATACCCTAATAGCCTCTTAATGTTTCCAAGCCACTAAATATTAAAAATCTGAGTTGATAAGCAGATGCTTTTACACCACTGTACCAATCTATGTCCACATGGAAAGTGTTCATAATAACAGGATAAGTGGGACTGCATGCTATGTTTTAATCCTCAACACAAATATATATTTTTTATCTTTATGTCAAAATGCAGCTACTAACTATACTTTCTATTTTAAGGTGTACAATTATTTTCACCATAAAAATAATTTATTAAGTTCTAACTTCAGGCAGAACATTGTGCTAAATAACGAACTATTAGAAGTTAAGAAGTAAGCGCTAGTGTTTAGCATTGGCCGGTCTCAAATTCTCCTGGTATAAGAGCCGAGTGTAAAAAATATAACAAAAATGTTACTTTGGTTGCCAGCAGGAAAGCTAATGTTGCTAAAACAATAGATGGATAATCACATCTAATACATTCATTTACAAAGCTGACATTTGTTTTGATTTTGACATTAAATAAAATCATAGAATATTGCCAGATAATAACAGGATAACATAGTGATGTTAACTTGGCTAAACAGGAGCAAGCATAGCTGTGTTTTTTATTTCCCACACCAAGACTATGTGTCTCCCAACTGGAAATATTTATAAACACCCAAATTTGTCTTTCAACCAGCAGAGTGTAACAAAAAGTGCTTCTCCTCTTCTGAGTGTATAAACTAGCACATTTTCATCACCTAAGACCAACTTTGTTGGTCGCAACAGCTCACATACACAGATACTGAGAAACGTAATAAGCCCTTC